>CM070632.1:32890984-33298687 GCA_036346255.1 Ampelocalamus luodianensis
ACGATCTCTTTACTTTGATAATGAGCACAACTTTTAACTAGGGACGCACAACAGTTCCTGACTAAAACCATAAGAGTCTTAAAGCAACCAACTCAAAACCATCTTCTCAAAACCATCTTCTCTTAGAAGAGACTAAACCAAAATCAATGGGTTTAACAGGAAAGTTTTTTTTCACTTTTCAAGTAGGCAGTTTAGAAATAAACGCCACAAAAGACAAAAGCGAAACACTCGAATAACCAGATTAACCATTCCCTTTCTTTTCTTAACTAGAAGGATTCATACTTACTGATAAGAACCAACTCAAGTGGTAATTGACATCAGTCATAAACACATAGTTCAAACAAGAACTAAGAGAATATCTCACTTTTCCCACAATCTTTCTTTTAAGAATTTAACTTTATCTTAAACCATAGGATCCCAAATCATCGCTTGACACATTAACTCAATTCTCTTAAATTGGCAACCTCAAAGCTATATTCAACCAAACACAAAATCCACACTTATACAGGAAACGCTCCAATTCACAATATCACCCTCTAGCTAACTTTTCTACCAAATGAATTACTTTGACAATACCATTCCTAACGCAACTCATTGTAGGTTTCACCTACCATCACATCCTCATTCTTCTAAGGATAATCAACTTGAAATTCACCACATTCACTCTCATTTATCGCTTTCGTTGATCACCATAACTCTTGGAACCTAACTCGAAACCAAGATGCTAGTATAAAAAAATACAAAGCCCAATACAACCTCTACGACTCTTACAATGAATGTTCGGTCTACTAGATATGTAATCCTCAAACTCGATGACCAAAATTTCACACACCAACAATCATCTTAGTTAATTAATGTTAACATTCCTTACTAATGAAATAACCGCCAAGGCGATTCATCTTACAAATCTTATACCTTCTCTAACCTACACCAATCAAATGCACTACTTGTCCACAATATACCCACTCACAATACCCTAACTGATTGATCAGGATTCAAACATACTCAATTACTAACATCAATAAATGAATGTATACATTCTTGTCCAAGCTATCCTTAGAGATAATCTAACTCCTATAGGGTTACTCATTGAGACCAAATCACACTTGACAATACTCAACTATTTCTGCTATCCCATTAATTAGCACAACGCTTAGGTTTCTTCACACCGCGATTCTCATTAAACTTCACCATCAAAACTCTTCTACACAATCTTACTAGGTATCCAATTGTGATACTCTAATAAATTTACCAAGAGTCTATACTTCCGATAATCCCAATATCCCAACATGGACAAAGGTTATTGATCAAAACCAACCCACTTTCTATTGCTCTTCAAATAGCTTGGTTCCCAAAATCTCACCACTATCATATACTTGTCCACCATATTACATTTTATAAGACTCTGGCAACACAAGTTAGTTAATCCCCTTTCTCAAAAGGAAGAAACAAACAAAACTAATCTCAACGCACAAGAACAACGTTGTTCCTGAGTGAGCAAGAGAACAAGAGAAACAAACAAATAATAAAGATATCGGAAAACAAAATACAAGTCTGGCTGACGAGGCACACGCCCCACAAGAAGGAACTTTCAACCTCCAATACTTATGGTACACACTTCCAGCTTAACAAAGAAAACAATTTTCTTTGATTACAACATTACTTGCCAACACAAACCAGAAATGCCCTTCAAAATCAAATCACATTAACCACCTAGGAACCAATCAGAACCTTTGCATACGTCACATTGCTCACTTAATTCCATCTACTACTACTAGATCATGAACTCTCAAAAGTCCACGAATACAAAATTCCAAACATTCATTTGACTAATATTACGAAAGACAATAATTTTTTTTCTAGAAGAATCATCACCACTACGACAAGTCAGAATCTCTTAGGGACAACTCAATAACATCAAGAATGATCTACCCTTGACAAGACTTGTTATCGGCAACTCTTACTTTTATTAAACCCCCAAAGGCTTACCAAAAGGTTACAGCCCCCCTTTTTATCATCTCATCCTCAATTTGAATGTACCAAGATCTTATATTCTCACTACAATTACCACTTTATTTTAGAGAAAAACTACTACACAAATTAAAAGGTTATTCCAACATCCTTTCATCAAAAACATACTTTTATCTGATAGTTCTACCATCATGTAAACATTGGTCATCCGTTAAATCCCATCAATTTATCTCTTAGTGATGCTCATCACCAAACATTATTAGACATTATTTGCACCTAGCAATTACATATAATCACTAGGTAACCACAAAAAGGTTACTCCAAGATTTGTACCCACTAAGACAAAAATCTAACTTCTTTTGAACTTAACCATCCCAAAAGGTTGGATTAAATCACGAGACACGTTAATCCAATTTACCAAAGAAGTTTACCAAATGTATCACTCTTAGTCATCGACTCAACTTCATGAACGTTCTACACCTCTTATTAACTCTATTGATTACAACTAGGTATAATCATACTCTTAATCACAAATCCGAGAACTACTACAAGACACTTTCAAATTAATCACCTTCCTTTCAAGGATCTTCGTTAGGATCGATCATACACACACTGCAGATTTAACATGATAACCCGTATCATATCCATTAATTACTTTGGTTATAACCTCTCACTTAACCAAGACAAAACATCGCTAATGTGTTTCACATCTTCTTTTATAAAAGAGAACCATCAATTTTTTCATCACTCAAAATACCCAAGAGAGATACATTGAGTCAAGCCTCCACGTTCAAGGACTTGCAAAAGGAAACTTTCATTAACCAAAAACAACAACCGGATAAATAGATCATGCTTTCCAATGAGAAAGACAAAATTCCAAAATAAAGGTCAAACTTGATAATCAACCCAGTTCACCAGCCGCACGAATAACTCACCAGTTGGGAAAAGAAAAAAAATAATGATTGCTTTACAGGACAAATTAAGCCAAAGAATACACACCAAATTTTTTCTTTTTCTCAAGGCAACCCTTCAATCACAAGAATAAATAACCCAAGAGAGACTCATCAATCTCAACTGGAAAATAGTTGACCAAATTCAAATTCAGGGAAGAGAACAACTCTTTTAAGTATACTGATACCAACGCTCAGACTACGACCTCTCATGTGGATTCTTCGCTATTCCCATACCACGAACGGTGGTGTAACCTGGTATAGCCCAGATCACAACCACTTTCTCCACCTCTCAACATGGGTTACCCCACTCATAAAAACCATAGTATTATACTATAGATATATCGATCATCTCATAATGTAAATCATTAATACAATTCAACGAAGCGTAAATGCAATGCTTGACCCATCCCATTCTATCAGTGCACCAAAGGTGTCGTGTTTAAGTTCATTAACCATTACAAAATTTTAGCAATTTAAGTTGCCTAAGTTGTAAATTCAATCACCACGGACCTATCGCCCGCTCGATACTAATCAGAACACCTCAAAATTTCACATGAGCCCGGAATGCTACTAAACCAACACAATAACATTTTTAACATTGAAACAAAACTCTAAAATCTGACAGAACCTCCTTTGTTTAGTTACTAAACTAGAGGCCCCAACATTTAAATATAACATAATTAATTAATCCAACCTCCAAAGATAAACAAGAGATAGCCAAAACTATGCTAATCATCGCTACAACTTCCATAGCATGCTAAACAACTAAAACATAAAATGTAATGACAATCATAATCCTCTAATCAACTCTATTACAAATTATAGCATGCATAATGAGTAATCATAAGAAATCCTTTATGCAATTACTCAACTACTAATTTATCAATCTATCACCCAAATGTGAGTAGTTCGTGCATTGTGCAACCACTTCTATTCCTCCCATGCATGCCGTTCTTGTAAAGGGGGTACCTAAAAACACAACAAAGAAGAGTGAGTCCAAAGACCCAGCAAGTACATTAAATGACAATAATAACATAGACTACCGTAATCATCAACATCCATATACCATCTCAAATAAAAACATGTCATATCCTCATGCGATGCAAGATGCTTAGGTGCACTTTCTCTTTCTCTTTAACTTTTGCATTTTACCTGTGAATGCAAAGTATGCAACTGTCGTCAGATACCCATGCCATGCTGTTTTGCACAGGACCAAAAAGCCTATACACCACATGTATAGGGACTTTTGCCCATCACTTTAATGATGGGGACCTCTTATATTCATAGCCCACATTCCACGAATGTGGGGATTTCAAGCCCGTCATCTACATGACGGGACTCAATCAGATGTGCTTGGTCACCACGTGACTGGGGCACTGTATGCTCTCAACATACATATGCACCATGATAACATATGCATAAGCAGAATACATCATATTCTCATTATCATGTAAGCAATAACAACATGCGGTAGAACCATTTAACCATAACTAGCGTCATCAAGATAAAACAAGAATTCATCTCATTAATGTGCAAGCAAGGCTATACTGCCAAGATACATCACAATCCCAACTTGCAAGCTTACATATATAATAGTCCAATACTTGCAACCTGATCATTCCTCATAATCATTTCATCAAATAAATTCTTCAAAGATGTGCATACTTGGTCCTCACAAGATCAGGTCTCCATATGATATCAATATGCACATGTACCAATACTATTCATCATCAAAGTACTAAAGGCAGTAACGACATTTATGGATAATGCAAAGCCATACTTTGAACATTCACCATTCTTGTTATGCACGCTTGTTCATAGCCATACGACACTAACATGCATCAACACGCATTCATATCCAAGCAAATCACAACAAAAATACAAACGATGCACTTGCCTCAACCGTGCGAGAATGGTGGACGCGAAGAGGGTGCTGCCCCTGGAACCGCGCTCCCACCTGAATATGAAGGTATCCCAATCTAAGACCAACACGCTGGACCAAGAGCATAAATAATAACACAACAAAACTCGCTAACTCTCAAGTGTTAACAAAACCCCCAATTTCTAGCGATCGTTTTGGTGCTTACTGGAAACAGCCACATTCTAAAATACATAACTTCCTGCTCATGAGTCCAATTGAGATGCTCTTAGACTTTCTGAAAAGTTAATTGAATTACCTAAATAAACCTAGTTGGGGAGCCCTCTTGATTCTGCCCTTAACTTCCCTATCAAACCAAACATCGATTTACAGAATTCTCGTCGGGTTCTCTGGATAGTACGCTTAAACCACCATAAATTTTGCTACAAAGGTCCAAATCTCGTGTTCTTTATCTCTATGAAAAGGTATGGAAATTACCCACCTTTTTCGTAATTTTCAGATTCCCTGATTGTCCTTTTAACTAGCAGTAATAACCAGTTTTCTAAAGACTGCCCAAAACTGACAAATTAACAGAGCAGCGATACTAAAACATTCATAACTTCCTGACCGTTAATCGGATTTGGGTGATCTTGGTGGCCACTGAAAGCTACGAACATAACCTACAACTCTCTAGGAGACCAAAACCCCTAATTCGGCCTCTAACCACCTGAGATTGCCCGCGCAAGCTACTGGACGAAATCTGCAAAAACAGCGGCAGATTGCAACCTAGCCCAAGACTACCCGATTTCTCTTCTAGACTAAATGCACAACAACAAACGATGCTAGTTACCCTTGGAGCAGCTGAAGATCATGACTCCGGATGGCGATCCCACTTCCTCTTCTTCTCCCTTCTCTTCTCCCTTCTTCCTTCCCTCTTTTCTTCCTTCTTGGCCGGCCACCCATAGGCGATCTCTTCTTCTCTCTTGGCCGGCAGCAATGGAGGACTAGGGGAGGTGCAAGGGAGGGGGTGCAGGGAGAGGAACCAGGGAGGGGAGGTTGGGGCGCAAGGGAGGAGGAGGGGTAGGGAAAATGGCGGCACAAGGGAGGAGGAGGGGTGGGAGAAAGGGGGCGGCTAGGGTTTTGGGGAGGGGGTGGCGCCTCCCCCCTTTTGGCCGGCCAGCCCACATGGGCCAAGGCCTAGGGCCCGAGTTGCCATATAAATGCGGAAACCCCTCTCATCTTCTGTTTGGCGATTTGATGAAAAAACATCCTCCGATTCAATTTATTCTCTCCCGATTAATTAAATCTCTCCCGGCGATTCGCTTACCTCACTTCCGGGGTATTACACTTATGTTTTCTGAGTCCTTTGCCTAAGCGACTTTTTCCCTTGGTCCTATGTTTACTTCGGGTAGTAAATGTCTTCTTTTGCTTTTTTTTTTTTGAGGAAGGATCCACCGACTCATTTCACATGATTTCTTTTTTTAAGTGTTATTCAATGAGATTGGGAGACCTTGGGTTGTAAGTTATTCGAGGAGCATTGGAGGATGAACTGATTTCGTGTATAATTCTTGGAGAGAATTTTATTTATACAGAATGTTTGCCTTTGAGGCTAAACTGATTGCATTGTTGCAACCATTAGAACCTATGGAGATTTGTGATCCAAGATCCTTTGTTCAATTCGGGTGGAACATTAGAATTTTTGAAAGGATGGGGAATCTTACGCGATGTATTAGAGTGTCTCAATTGGGTACCTTGCACGGTTGTGCAGTTGAATTATGATGGTGTTGTAATGAGAGTAGTATTAGCGAAGTAATCTGATCGTTAAAACGATTAATGATATAGTTGAGATTGTTGGATTATTGCCAGGAATGGCTTGGACATAGTAAGTAACTCTCTAAGAGTTGAATCTTTATAAAGATAATTGGGTCGAGGAAATGTTTTTGTGTTGATGTTAATGCGCGAGTATGTTTGGATTGTGATAATTTTAGGGATTTAATCTGTGGTTTCCTCTATCTTCTGTATGAGAAGTTCATGGAAGGAGTCTTGGAGTTCAATTTTGGGCTTCGCATTCTTTTTGCTAGAACCTTGAGTCCCCCAATGATTATGTGTAGAGGAAGTAGAATAAGGGTGGATTCCGAACAATGGGATGATCATTGATAGAACCCTTTTGATGAAGTATATAAATATGTGTACTGGGAATTTCGAGTTGTATATTCTTAAAAGATTGAGGTGATGTGATTGCATGTGAGATCTATTTTGAGATGCACTGGAAGTCATCTGTCAAAGTAATTCTATCGGTAGAAGAGTTGGCTAGAGTATGTTTCCGTGGAGTCTATAGAGCCTACCTCTGTATGTGGATGATGTATTTCGATTTGAGCATAGCGTTGAGAATGCCAAGTTAGGAGAGATGAGTTAGTGTGTTAAGCGATGAATTGAAATTCCAAAGTTTGAGAGAAATTTTATTCCTAAAGAGAAACTGAGAATTTGATGCTTCCTCAAGTAGAGACACGTTTTCTTGATTCTTATTCGAGCTATGTGTTTTGACGGATGTCTTTCGCAAGTTGAGCTCGGTATTTATGTTGGCATGTGTGATTCTTTCCAGTTCAGACGGAATAAATGATTTTTTTTTTGAGTTGGGCATTCAAGTGTTTTCCCCTTTGGCTTTCGCGACGTTTATTCGCAAATTGCCACTTGGAAAGTGGAAAGGTTTCCTTGATGAAATTCTGATTTCTGGATTTGACTCTTCAGTATCCAGTTGGTAACGCATAGTTGCGATGTGAATTTTTCTTATTCAGATGAGTTTTGTCGGTAAAAGAGTTTGCTTAAAGAGATTTCGATTGTGTGTTTTCGGTTAAAGGAGGTGATCCTTGTTTCAGTGAAGAGTTCAATTGAGAGGTGGAACAAGAGTTCCGTGTTCTATGTGCATGTTGTGTGGTTCGGCATCAATGGGGAGGTTAGCCCAAGGTACGTTGGGTTGTTTTCGCTAGTTGGCGTATCGCTAGGACCGTTTCGTCTCCCTACGCGGTGAACACAACTTTTGGTATGTTCTGGTGCCGAGTGAGTACCTAGAAGATCCAGAGTTTGATTATTCGTTAACGTCGTGGACCATCGAGTAGGATCTTACCTTCGATTCTCTTCTAATGAGTGTACCGAATTTCGGGTTGAGTGTTATGACAGCACGCCGTTGTACGTCATTTTTCTTGTGGTCTCAACAATCGAGCGTGAGGCCTCTTGGGAGTTGGGGTTTCGCATGCGTGTCGTTATCCGATTTGTTCGCAACGGGTATCCGCATTTCCGCTGTTAAATTCCATCGCAGCTTTGGTGTAGATCGGCATTTAGATTCGGGTCTAATCCTTTTAAGGGTAGAATGTAATATCCTGGAAATCGTTAAGAGAGACAAGAAGTGAGAGGGAAATTAATATAATTTCAGGAATTTCAAAGGAATTTGGAGAACTTGGGCCTTTGGCCCACAGTGTCTTGGCCCAATTGAGTCGGCCGACCTTAAAAGGAAGGGGGAGAGACCACCCAAACCCTAGCTCCAGGTACTGTAGCATGCCATGGTTACTGTAACACCATCACTGTAGCACCTCCCCTCCCAAAGCGCTGCTACCTCCTTGCTCGACCAGTAGAAGAAAGAAGGTGAAAGAGAAAGAAAGGAGGGAAGGAGAGGGTGGGGAGAAGGAGGATCATCTTCTTCGAGGCTTGTTCATTGTCGTCCTGCACGTCATCAAGGGTAACGACGGGTTTCATGTGATGTTTGAAAGTCATTAGATGCGATTGCGATTAGATTGATTGCATCGGATTAATTCTGTTCAACGTTCAGTTCTGTCCAGAATATTGTGTGGCCAGTTTCGGGTTCTTAGAGGCCGAATTTGAGGTTTCCATCTCCTAGAGATATTTAGATAATGTTCTTAGCTTTCGGTGGCCGCCAAGAACACCAGATTCCGACATACGGATCAAAAGTTATGATCGTTTTAGTTTCTGCTGTCCAGAATTCTGACGAGATCTACCTATCAAGTTGTCTCCTAAAATATGATTATGATAATGGGCGATTCAGGGTTTTCACTCAACTAGGTTATTGTATATAATTTTATAAGCTTTCTAGATTGATAAAGAACATCCAATTTGGAGTTGTAGAACAAAAGTTACGGATATTTTAATTCAGACGATATTTCTGTCTATTAATTCTGTCAACAGATTTGAGCCGTGGGCCAAATTTTGTTAGAGGCGAAATCTGAACTTTTGCCCAACTAGACTCTGGTAGGTTTTGTTCTTAGATTTTCAGATTGTTAAAGAACACCAATTTTGGTTCAGCCAATCAAAAGTTACATCCGTTACCGTGCTGCTGCCCAGGCTTGTTAGACAGATCTGGACAGATGTTGTTCATTGATCTATTAGAGTAATTTAAAAATATAATTTGAGATGTCCACCAACTAGGTTATTTTAGATATTTAAATTATATTTATAGCCCAATTGAGTTTGCTATTTTTCGATCTTCGGAGTAAAAGTTATGTAAGTTTTAAGGGTCCTGTCCAGACTCATTTTCCTTGTTTGAGTTGTCTGTCTTCTGGATTAGATAAAATAGTTAGTTCAAGAGTGGTCAAGAAGGTATTGTAGAACGTTAAGTTGCGCTGTACCATGTTGTTCTTATTTCATTTATTTAACTGTTTAGGCAGCGAGGCTTGGGTTTGGGAGCACCATCGTTGCGCTAGCTAGCGCAACGCCGGCGCGCGTACACCGACGCTTGTATGAATTGTGTATGTTGGATGCTTGATGTTCATACTGTGTTTTCATTCGATACGTGAGAAGTTCCGATGATTAGGTTTCTTCCGTATGTGAAATTCATATGTTCAAAGATGATGCTGGTCGTTGTTCTTAAGTATATTCATGCACCCATGTTCAAGTTCCGTCCACGGGAGTGGAGTCTAAAGTTGCATCCATGTTCATGTTCCGTCCACAGGAGTGGAGTCTAAAGTCCCATCAATTCCAGTATGGGCATGTGAGTCTCACCATTCCAATGTGGGCGCTTTGGACACCGTGATGAAACGTTCTTTATACGGTATTTTGGATCCTCAGATTTCGATAAATACGGGCTTTAGTGAACACCGACGGGTGTGTCACTAGCTATACCGAGATATGCATGTGTGCATCCAATCCTTTGATTTTGAACATTCATCTCATACCTTCATAAGTATTCATTTGTTGTATGTTCAAGTTGTGAAGAGAATTGTCTTGTTCATGTTGGTTGTCCTGCTCTTATTCATTGTACTTGCTGAGTCTTGGACTCACTCTTGCATTGTTTATTTATTTTTAGGTGATCATTGATGAAGTTTTTCTTGGGAGGGAGTAGACACGCACTACTCAAATATTTCACTTTATACTAGGTTCAATAAAAGAATTGTTACCGTCTTTCATTCGTTAATTGTTGGATTGTAATAAATAAACTTAGACATAGATGATAACTCCCTTTCGTTGAGTTTGTTTAAAAAAATTATTTATGTTCATTGATCATTCGTTGATAGTATTAGCTTAGTGGATCCATTATTACATTCCTGTTTATGTTCCAACTGATGTTGATCTGTTTAGCTTAGTTGATGAAATATTATCGAAGTTATTCCACTGTATGGTTATATGTTAGGTATTTAGGTAGCATTTTGGCTTCCGAATAGCCAGGGTGTTACATCTTCCTCCCATCCTCCTGAAGATCCAGTTGAAGAATCTCATGTCAAGGGCAAAGGTCCAGCGGCATATGAGTCCGAAGATGAGGAAGTATCCTCACAGGCTGGGTCAGGTTCTGGATCTGATTCAGAAGAAGAGATTCCAGAGGCATCTGATGAGAAGATGGAAGATCCAGAAGAGCCTCAAATTAATTTAAGGCTCATATTAGCTGATGATTATGCTATCCTGCGACACAAGGATCAGTACCTCCTGCCTAGCAACTCAATCAATCCCAGATTTCATACAAAGTTCCAGGAGCAAGTCTATGAGGAGGCATATGGCCAGAACAGAAAGTTTGCTGATCACAAGTGGATAAAGTGGCAGCACATTAACAAATTGGAAAAAATATAATGGTATATATGAGATGTTTCAGCAAGCTGGTCTTCATAAACTTGTAGCTCTAAGGAATGATTATAATCAGAAAATCATAAGACAATTCTATGCCACTCTCTATGTCTCTCTAGATTTCACCAAGATGAAATGGATGACAGTAACACGCTATATGGAGTGTAGTAAGGCAGATTTTGAGCGTGTCCTACGAGTATCTTCATCTAGCAAGTGGGAGAAGATTTATGACAGACCTGCCCTGATGGTCCCTGACTGGACAGAGCACTATGATAGAAATGTCAGGTTTGTTCCAGGAAAGATTCATGGCTTGCTACCCATTTCCACTTTGATTAATAGAATTATTAATCACACTATTCTTCCCAAGAGTGAAAATTTTGATGTTGTGCGAGGACATGCTTGGAACATTATTGATCTTATCTCGAAGAAGAAGAAGTTTGATGTGGTAGATGTCATAATCAGAAGTATAGCCTCTTCAAAAGATGACAGGATAAAAAAATTTATCATGCTCCTTTCATCATGGCCCTAATACTCAGCAAAATTGAGTACCAGGGAGGTTTAGGCTCTGCTCATAAAGCCTACAAGCCAAGAGAAGGACCTCCTGTTCAGCCAGCACAGCAAGAACAGATAGATCAGCCAGAAGCTATTACCCCAGAGGAGGCAGCTGCAGAAGGCTCTCAGAGCCAAGCCACTCTAGCTCAGTTTCTTAACAATCAGACTCTTATTCTTAATAATCTGATGCAGATTAAGGTCACTCAGCAGGAGATGAGGACAACACTTACCGATTTCCAGAATGAGACTAACAACAGACTTGCTACCCTAGCAGAGACAGTTGATTCTATGGAACAGCGTCTACCACCTCTTCAGCGTTTCACGCGTCGTCGCCCCAACACTCCACCTGGTTCATTTTCTATAGTGGTCACAGCTCCTCAGGCTCCGGTTGCTCCAACCTCTGTTCCTCCAATTTCTCCAGCTCCAGCTGTTTCAGCTTTTCCACCTCCAGTTGATCCTCTTCCTCAAGATTCAGCTCCTCAGGATCCTCCCTCTCAGGATTCAGTTTCTCAGGACTCAGCAGCTCTTCCTTCTCCGGATCCCACTGCTTGATGGTTTTGGTACTTTGATGCCAAAGGGGGAGAAGTAGAAGATTTGAAGAGAAGATAGTTTTAGGGGGAGCAAGCTAGTAGCAAGCTAGTTTTCTATCTCTATGTTTTGAACTTGTTGTTTGCTTGTGCTTGTAATAGTTCTTGTTTAACTATGCTTAATTAGTATCTTGTTGAATTTCTGTTGCACTTGTTGGTTATTACTTAAAGTCATTATCACTATTACTCTCTTGAAATGCAATTGTTATATCAGTTTCTCTTATTACTTGCATTTCCCTCGAAAACTAACATGCTAAAGAAACTCTGCCAAAATTCTTAAAAATTTCATGTGCTTGCAAAGCTTGTCCATAACTTATATGCACATGTTTAGGGGGAGATTTCTTTGTTCCGGCTTAACAAGAATATAATTCTCTCCAACTCATTCGAACTCTTTACAAGAATTATATTGTTAAGTCATCAATAGAATATACACCTGTTTCACAACGAGGAGTATATTCAAAACAATCTTTCTCACATATTAGTTAGGTTGTCATCAATTACCAAAAAGGGGGAGATTGAAAGCATCTAGGCCCCTAAAAATTGGTTTTGGTAATTAATGATAATATGTGAATATGGGACTTATGTGTTTGTTGAGTATTTACTAGGTTAAGTCCAAATGGTGAGTATGATCTTGAAGATGCATGCTAAAGGACATCGTGAAGATCAAATATGGATCAAAGTTAAGGTACAAATAGCTTAGGATCCTTTTACATTTTACCGGTCTTAGGTGAAATGTTTGAAAGACCGGATTATAGGATAAATACCGTACTATTAAGAGGGATCATATCCAAGTAACTTGATAGCATATTCTTGTGCCTTGAGGATCAATTTAGGATCATGCATGCAATTGAATTTCTTTTTCAAAAGCACCGATGAATCAAGTTAATCCGGTAGTCCGGCGTGTTCACGCGGTACTACTGGAAACGGTACAACCAGGGCTTGTAGTGCGGTACTTCCGCACCCGATGCCCGTGTAAAAACGGTATGTTTTTTCCGAGAAGCATGTTTTTGGTTTTTGCAAACCCTCGAACGATAGTACAGCATGTTCAAAAGCGGAACTACCGTGACACCCCGCGCATGCCGATTAAGTGACGGTGCGCTTTTTCCAGTAGCAATCCTTTTGGGATTTCTCGTGGAACGGTAGTACCGCTCCCTTCGGGCGGTATGACCGGGAAAGCGGTAGTACCGCATGTTCTTGGTGGTAGTACCACTCTGCAAATATAACGACTATATCAGTGCATTTAATGCCTTCCGTTGTAGCCGTTACGGAGCTATTGGTGAAGTGCGGTAGTACCGCATATACTTGGCGGTAGTACCGCAATTCGCTGATTTTTGGGGATTTCCTCCCCAACGGTTATATTTGTTGGTGGAGGGTATTTATACCCCCCCAACTGCTCAAGGGCTGGGTGCTAGTGTCCATTTAACATCAATAGAGCCTTGAGAGCCTTGAGCATTCACTCAACACCAAAAATTCCCTTTGTGCATTCATTGTGAGGTGGTTGAGTTCATTCAAGTGCATTCATTCATTCTAGATTGATCCCATTGCACTTGTGAGTTGTCAAGCGATGGTCATCGATTTGTTACTCTTGGAGTTTTGCTGAACTTCTAGACGGCTTGGCGTTGCTTGCACGGTGATCTCTTCAAGAAGGTTGTGAAGAGGCTCGGTGCCGAGATTGTGAGTGGTTCGGTGTTCACCATCTCCGGAGCGAAGGAAGAACAACCACAGTGATCGAGGGAAGGCTTAATTCTTGGAGCCGGTTTGAGTGGTCAAGCTTCCTCAACGTGGACTAGTGAAGACCGGCAAGTCTTCGATACCACGGGAAAACGTCGTTGTCTCATTGTGGTTATTTCTAGTCTTTACTCTTCTGCATTTATATTTCTAGCTTGATCATTGTGTTTGTATTGCTTAGCTAGAAGTATAACTTGTTTAGACTAAGTTGTTAATTGGCTTAACTTGTTAATTTGTTAAAAAGTTTAAAAACCTCCTATTCACCCCCTCTAGTCGGTTATCCTTGATCCTACACCCGCTTGTAACAACGGCCGGTCGGTCCATCCATTGTTCCGCTTCCACACTCTATTAGGCAAGAAATGAAAAGAACTCATTGGTGATCGACTCACCTCAGTCGGCATCCCAAGGTAGGAATCTTGGAGGGCTTTATTATGAACATCCAGTCAAGCGATGACTCCTTGTATGACACCATCGTTGCAATGCAAGCCAAAGAAAATAGAGGATTTCTCTAAATTAATTTACTACCCAGAACCTTTACAATACAAATGAAGTGTGGCTTTCAATGCATCAACACTCTTTGCATCACTCCGAGCAAAGAAAATATTGTCGTCTGCAAATAAAAGATGTGATATGGGGGTGTGAGGACCCCAATTTATTTGACTTGTAATGCTTAGCCTTCCATTGACCCTAGCATCACAATTCAAATAAACCAAGCCTCAGGATATGTATACTTCCCAGAAATGCAGTATACACACCCCGTTACAAAATTATGCATCAAATCCATACACGAGAGGTTACAATAATAAAACTTCAATAAATACAACAGAAAGAACTTACAAGATAATAACAAACTACACAATGAAGCAAAAGCCATAAGATGGCGATAAATAAAAGCCAATTAGTGTGCCTTTACCCACAAGGCAACCAACCGGCCGCTAAGCTAGTCGTCGGACTCGCAACATACTCACCAAAAAGGAAAGCCCTAGGGGCTCGCCTTCTTCCTCTGCAACAAAAACATTAAGCAAAGCATCTGAGTACAAAGATTATCTTTGTACTCGCAAGACTGACGTGTGAACTAGCAGACCTATTCATATGCTACATGCAGGCTTATCTGGTGGAGGCCATATGGTTCATTTGCAGAAAGCCAACTTTATTTGCAATAATGTAATACAGTTTGAAGGCACGTTTGCAATTCATTTTTTATGTTGAAATAACAGTAAGGATAATAATACAAAAGAATAAAGATAAAACATCCTAGAAGTGACTATCCCAATAGTCACCACAACAATAGCACGAATCCCAGATTCGTACCACCCATCAAGTTTTAATTTAAATGTTGTAGTCTAGTTCTTGGGGCGTGATCCGAGCGTGTCCATAACCTAGACGAGGCTATTCGAATAGTTTTAACCTGCGCAGGTGTACCAATGTACCCACACTTTAGACCGCCTTTCCACCACCACGGTTAGCATACTTCCTTTGGTATGCGCACACGGCTAAGTCTAACAAGACTTTTTCCAATATTGTGTATCAACTACAGTCGCTCGTATGGATAGAAATCCATACGCTTACATGGTAAAGCCGAAAAGACAACTACCCACTCGGGATAAAGCTTTTCGGACAACTACCATGCTCCCACCTCCATCCCTCCCGCGACCTCCTGCGACCGAGCCAATACACGCCAAAGTACTAGGTCAAGAGAGGTCTCATATACTCTAGTGTGGTTAGCACGCAAAATGCTCAATCACGGTGGCATAAGTAACTCGGTCCTTAATTGACTCTGCACCTTTCGGTCCACACCCAAAAGCACACCAACTTACCATTGTGCCCTAGTCCAAATCATTTTGTTTTTATTTTTAGTTTTCACAAATATCATAGCACAAAGGTGAAAAGGTAAAGATATAATAATTTGTGTGATCAAAGTTACCGACTAAGTCGATAACCGCCCAATTCTACCTAGATCTAAGCATGGCTAAGCATCATATCGTAAATACAAATAAAAGGCCCTAAATCATTCACCGGGCTCTAATTCACCAAAGGAGAATAATATTCCTAAGGTAGTGGCAGGGGTGAACAATTTCAGGGCAACAATGCAATGGGATTAACTACCTCTAATCGACAAAATTACTTTGACACAAAAGCATGCATACATACAAGTTAAGCAAAATATTAGACTTGAAAATAATGGGAATGAACTGGATATGATCAAACTGCTTGCCTTTGCTTTGTTTGAGATATTCGACTTGCTGCAGAGGATCACTCTCGATATCACGTCATCTAACGATAAAAACTGCCAAAGCGAAAAACAGCAAATAAACACCAGAACGCCAACAAGATCCAAAAATCATTAACACAGAAGATAGATTATGAATTTAGGAACAACAAATTAGTTGCTTCGAAGTTTATTAAAATTAGTTTAAGATTTGTTCGATTGCTCTTTCCAAACTTACTTATTTCCCACGATAATCATACAACAAAATCAATCCTCTTATATAGTTTCTGATTAAATTAGTTATTACACCCTATAATCACAACAATGGTCTTGAGTTTAAACACTAAAGGCACTCACTACCCTCTAGTTACTCGAATCAATCTTATCATACCATTCTCTAGATAACATTTGGGTCACAATTTAATTGATTTAGCTCAGCCATGGATTGCTATTATCTGAAAACACAACTTAACCAAGTATAACTACAAATGTAAGTCAATCAAGAAGATTAGCATTGACTCATTAACTAGGATTTCATGGTGGCTTAGAGAATCAACTAATGTTTGAATTTTTAGATTGATTTGACCTGCTAGTGTTAAGGTCCAAAACTCCATTGGAACAAAGATTTCTAAGCACCAGATTCAGACTGCCAACAGCTCAAAGTCAGGAGCAGATTTCATCTCCAGACTTCCTTAGCACAAACCTCCTTAAGAAACATTGCCTGAGTTAGATTGGTGTTAACACATCTTCTTAAATTACACCCCCATATTAGTTTTCTACTAAGCTTGCTCCTAAAAGCTTAGGTGTTAAAAGGCTAAGTAGATCCACAATCTTTCTAACTACTAAAGTTAAGAGTATCAAAGACTCTTGACAAAACCAAATGTTCAACCGAAACTTTTCTCTGCCCAAAATCTTACAGAAGGAACATCTCTACCCTGATTTGCTTTCTTCAACTCAACTCCAAATTCTGATACTCAGATAGGTGACTAAAAATGACAACCACAAAGATTTGTCGGCATTAGCTGGGTAGGTTTTCATGTGGTTTCCACTGACAAAGCAAAATTTCTTCTAAACCCCTTCTCTGCTTACACAAACGACTAAGAGTGTTTAAAACCAAAAAAAAATTACCAATTCCAGAATTCACTTGCTAAGTACTTCTCCTTAAGTGACTTAATAATTCAAGAGGTATTACAACTTCTATTAGCAGTGTGTAATATCCCGAAATTAATCCTTAAGGGTCTATGTGTAATTAGACGAAAGGTGATACATGAAAACGGAATATTTTAGAATTTTAGAGAGGAGCTGACTTGTACCGAGTTAATAGAATCGTGGGAAGAGTGGATTCTAGAAAACCCTAGCTTCTTTTATTTCTTTCCTTCGGCCGCCGTTTTCTTTTCTATCTCCTGTGCGCCGCCAGCAGTCTCTTTCTTGCGATCGCCGGCGCGTGGAGGTCTTCGGTTCGTTCACTCGCCTGCATAGCATCGCACCTGCCTCCTGGTCACGTGTTGGCCAGCACATCTGACTTCACGGCGGAACCCGCGTGTGCGTACGCGCGTGAAGGCTACTGCATGGCTGTGCACTCGGCCAAAGCTTTCTACCGGCTGTCCGCTGGAGGCATGATCCTGCTGCCGCGTGTATTTTCCAGCCATTTGAGTTGTAATCGCTGAGCCGCATGAAGCTTCTGGCCATTCGTGGATTTGCTGCTGCAGTCCATACGTAGGTAAAGTAGATAATTAGTTTTGTCTTATTCTTTGACTAGTTGTTGGTGTACTACAAATATTAGTTACTGGGAGTTGCTTTGCATGCCATAGTGCTTTGATTATTTAATTGAGATGTATGTATGCGTGTCATTAGAGCATTATGAGAGAGATGTATTAACTAGTACACATGTAGTAGTTAATTAGTGTTGCTGCGAGTAGCTTCTTTTGGCTTAGATAGTGCTGCATCAATTAGTAGTTGACTAATTAATGGTGTACTTCTAGTTAATTAGTTAATTGGTGCACTGCTAGGATTATTTAGTTAGGATTGTTAGAGAGAGAGTGATTAATTTAATAGTGTTGCATGCATGCATTTCCAGGGAGAGATTAATCTAATAGTGTTGTTAGTAGTTGTCTAGCTAATGGTGTACTGCGTGTACTACTATGTTTAGTCAATAATGCACTTCTAGGATTATTTTGTTGGGATCTGCATGCTTATTTCATTAATTTGAGCATGACGTTAGTAGCTACCTAGTGCTGCATGCATGCATGCTTAAATAGTAAATAGAGAGAGATTTAATTAGGGTATTTAATCACGTCGAGTGGACAAGTAATTTTCAAGTTATGAATTTTAGAATATAGCTGTCCATAGAAGGGACAGATCGATCTTTAGGAGTTGGAATTGGGAATGTTGTTGAGAGTCTAGCGAGTGCGGTTGTACTATTGTTTATGCTTTTGGTCCAAAGATAATTGTCTTAGCATACTTTATAATTATATTCAGGTGGGGATTGGTTCCGGGGACAGCGCCCTCTTCACATCCTCCATTCTCACACGGTTAAGGCAAGTACTCTATTTGGTAGAGTAATTATGAATTGTTTGACAGTGAATGCTAGTATTTTGATACACATTAGCTATGCTTGGTTGATAGTGTGATATGTTGATTAAGGATGGTGACTACTTATGATACGAATGATTGTTATTCATGTATGGTGTTGATATTGTTCATGACTATTGCGAAATTGTAATTGTTCATGTGCACAATGAGAGCATACATAAGACTTGGTCACGTGGTGACCAGGTATGCATATTCGAGCTCCCCGTCATGTAGATGATGGGCCTGAGGTCCCCATATTTGTGGAATGTGGACATTGAAAAGAGGTCCCCATCATGAAAATGATGGGCTTATGGTCCCCACACTTGTGGAGTGTGGGCTTGAGGTCCCCTTTACTTGCGGAGTATTGGGCAATTGGTCCTCGCGCCATGAGCACAGGCATGGTATGCAATGACGGCGGTTGCATATCTCGCATTACACGTAAAATGCGAAAAGAGTGAAAGAGAAAAGATGCATTGCACATTTGCATTCATACCACATGAGATATGTTTCAGTAAAGCTTTGGACTTGAATGTTGTTGCTATAATTGCGAGGTTAATGTTTCTTTTTGGTACTTGCTTGAGTCTTTGGGCTCACTCTTGCTTTTGTTGTGTTTTTAGGTACCCTTTTGCAAGAACGGCATGCATGGGAGGGAGTAGACTTGAGTTGGATTCACGACCGCCACGTATCTTTAAAAGTTGATCAAATTTTCGATCGTCCATTAATAAATAAGTAAACCGCTAAGTAATGATTATGGTTAGGCCTCATGCATCGAGATTATTTATAATAATGATGAGTAACGACTTTGGTTATCTTTGAATATGTTCTAGTTGAGTAGCATATTTTAATGCTTAGTGATGTTTTTGGACGTTGGAATATTTAGATATGATATTCTTTATCTGTTGGAACCTCTGTATAGTTAACTATACAAAGTAGGTTCTGCTGAAATTTAGTAAATTATCCTAGTTTAGAATTGTTTAGTGTTCCTTTAGTAGCATTCTAGGCTCATGTTGGTGGGTGTTAAGATTGGTATCAGAGCGGGCTTTAAGTCCGTGGTGAATAGATTAGTTAAAATTTGCTAGTGTCTTATCAACTTAAAAAAATTTGACACACTAGTGCACAATAGGATGGGAATGGGCAAAACATTGCATTTACATTTCCGCTATATCATATTGATGATTGCTGATATGAGTTGAGTATGATTGCTCATTTTTTTGAATTATAATTATTGTGTGTGGGGATAACCCATGTTGAGAGGTTGATGTCATGGTTATGGCCTTGGGTTTTACCAAGTTACACCACCGTTCGTGGAATGGGAATAGAAAAGTACTACCTCGAATATCTTAGTACAGGCGTAGATAGTGAGTATCTTTAGAGATGTTGTTCTCTTCCTTGACTTTGAATTTGGTATTTTCGACTCTACACACTTCTTTTGGAGTAGTTGGAATGTTGAAGTTTAGTGCATCTTTGAGAAAGAAAGTATCAGAACTCTTTTGTAATATTTTGTTGTGTTAAGTGAGAGGTTTCAAGCATAGAAGATAAATTGATAACTTATGAGTTATAAAGTTGGGTCTGTAATATGATGCGTGTCGATCTTAACAAAGATCCTTG
Organism: Ampelocalamus luodianensis; assembly: GCA_036346255.1. Classification (NCBI taxonomy): domain Eukaryota; kingdom Viridiplantae; phylum Streptophyta; class Magnoliopsida; order Poales; family Poaceae; genus Ampelocalamus; species Ampelocalamus luodianensis. The sequence continues at coordinate 32,911,085 of CM070632.1, forward strand.
AAGTGAAGTTGATAAATTTGGTGTTGTCGTGGAGTAATTACATGATGAACTTGTTTAATGGTATGACCATTTATACCGGGAATCCAAGATTTATTAAGAGGTGTGGTATATTGATGATTTGGTCTGATCATTAAGATTGCGGAATTCAGTAGATTTACTGGATAATTCGGAGTAATGTGTCTCAATGGATTAGTCTACCCATTAGTGATGGTTATGTTAGGGATGTGTTTGAATGATGCCTTAAAGGATATCAATCAAAAATTTTCATAAACTGGTTACTTGATGGGCATACATAATTGCTAGATTGAAACATGTATGTTGGATTAGATGAATATTAAGGTAGCATCTTGTAAAACCCTGTTTTACAGGAGATGATATTATTGAATGTTTAATTATACTTTGCCCTAAACTCTGAGCCTAAAGTGGAATGTTGACTTTGTGTTTATAGATGGTTATGTGACTGCAAATAGAAGTAGTACCCTATTTGCATACGTGATAAATACAATTGTCAATTGTTAATGATAGTTGGAGTGGGTGTTGAGCAACACTAATGGTCGAGTGGATGAGTGAATAAGTAGTCTCTGATACCATGATCTTGTTAAAAGAGGTTTGTTTCAACCTCATAGTTTGTGTTTATTTTGGAGAGGTTTATGATGGGATTTTAATAGGTGACCCGTGTTTGCATGATGGTGAAGTTGTCGGATTATAGTATGCCTTTGATGAAAGGGTCTTGGTATAACCTTTAAATTTGGGTAGTAGATTCCCTCTAAAAATAAAGTGGTTGTTATAGTGAGGTTGAAGATTTTGGTATACTGTCAATTGAGGATAAGATGATAAAGTGGTATGTAATAGTTTTGGTGAGCCTTTGGGGCTTTATAATGGAGGAGTAGACGGTGACGATTCGTGTTAAGAATGTATTATTCTTGATGTTAGTAAGATTGTCTACAAAGGATTGTGACTTGTGGGAATGATGATGATTCTTTTAGAAAGAAGGTAATTTGACCGCCTCCCGTAATATCGGTTAAATGGAAAGTTTGGAGTTTTGCATTTGTGAGCTTTTGGTAGTTCATGCTTAATGTGGTAGCTGGAATTGTTGAGAAAGGCGATGTGTGAGAATATTCTAATAGGTTCTTAAGTGATTAATGTGAATTGTTTTAAAGTACTTCTTCTTTGGGTTGGCAAGTGGTGATGTAATCAAGGGAAATTGTTTTCTCTGTTAAAAAAAAAGTGTACCATAAGTATTTGAGGTTGGAGTTTAGGATTGTAACCTGCAATTTTCATCGTTGCCACTTAAGTGTTTCTTGAGTTTCAAAAGCAATGTTTTATTGTGATTTATTGATGTTTAAAACTCTCTTCTTGTGGAACATGTGCCTCAATTGTGGTCTCATCTTTTGTTTTTTTGAGATCAATGCTATTTGACTATTTCTCTTGGTCTCGTGCTCACTGTGTGAGGAGTAGTGTTTCCTCATGTCTTAAAACTTGTATTTGTTTGCTCTTTCCTATTGAGAAAAGATTAACCGACTGGGTTGCAAGGTCTTATAGAGTGTAATATGGTGATTAGTTGGTGGTGGTCAACTAAATGATCGCAGTAAGAATTATGGGGGCCAAGCTATTTGAAGATCAGTAGAAAGTGATTTGGTTTTGTCCTATAACTCTTGGAAAGAATTGGATTTAAATGGAATGATTGTTGTTGAAATAAAATGATTAGTGTTACAACTAGTGGAACCCATAGCGAATTATAATCCAAAACCTTCATTCATGTTGGAATATTGGGATTATCAAAAGTCCGGAAGCTTGATTAATGTGTTAGCGTATCGCGATTGGGTAATTTTGCAAGGTTGGGAAGGTGATCTATGACGGTGTAGTTTAATGAGAGTAGGATTAGCGAAGTAATCTAACAGAATGTCAATTGATGGGATAGTATGTAAGGTTGAGTTGTCGTAGGTATACCCGGCTTTAGTGAATAACCTTCGGAGATAGAATTCTTCTAAAAGATAATTTGGTCGAGAAAATATTTACATGTGGATGATAATGATTGAGTATGTTTAGAGTGTTGGAATTTTAGTGAATGAATCTGAGGATTTCGATCTTTTATACGAGAAGTTTGTTGTAGGAGTCTTGGAGGTTGAATTTGGACTTTGTATTTTTATGTTAGAAACTTGGTTGCCAATGATTATGTGTAAAATAGTAGAATAAGAGTGGGTTCTGAGTAGTGGGATGATCATTGATAGTATCCTTTGGGGGTAGTAAATGAGAGTGTGTGATGTGAATTTCAAATTGTTTATCCTTAACGGGTTGAGGGATGTGATGGAGGGTGAAATCTATATTGAGATGTGTTGGGAATTATTTTGTCAAAGTAATTCATTCGGTAGAGAAGTTGGCTAGAGTGTGATATTGTGGATTAGAATAGTCTCCCTTCATAAGTGTGGATTTTGTGTTCGGTAGAACATAGCTTCGAGGTTGCCAATTTAAGAGAAATGAGTTAATGTGTTATGCGATGATTTGGGATTTTATGGTTTAAGAGAAAGTTAAATTCTTAAAAGAAAGATTGTGGAAAAGGGTGTGATCTTAGATAGTGAGGTATTATGTTAGTTCTTACTTGAACTATGTGGTTATGAAGGATGTCAATTACAAATTAAGTTGGTTCTTGTTGGTATGTGTGATTCCTTCCAGTTAAGAAAAGAAAGGAAATGGTTATTTTGGGCATTTAAAATGATTTCGCTTTTGGCTTGTGGGGTTTAGTTGCAAACTGCCTACTTGGAAAGTGAAAAGGTTTTCATGATGAGTCTTCGATTTTGGTTTTGACTCTTTTGGAGGGTAGTTGGTAATGTGTGGCTACGATGAGGAACCTTCCTTCTTCAGTTGTTTTTTTCTTTCTTTTAAGAAGATTGGTTTAATGCAGGTTATTTGTGCATCCCTTGTTAAGTGGATGCCCCTTGCAAAATTGAAGTGGTTGGTTGATAGAAGGGAACAAGAGTTCCATGCGTCTTGTGTAAGTTGTATGGTTTGGTACCAAAAAGCAAAGTTGGCTCAAGGCACATTGGTTTGTTTCTAAAAGTTATGAGAATTTTGGAAGATAGCGTTTAACTAGGACCATCTCGAGTCCTAGCGCAGGGTACACAATGTTTTGTATAACCCAGTGTCGAGGGAGTACTTGAGAGAATCGGAGTGTGAGGTTTGGTTAGAGTCGTTGACCAACGAGTAATACTACTATACCTTCGAGTCCAGTCCATTGAGCATACCTGAAAAGGTCAGGCTGAGTGTCAGGGCGTAAGACATCAGTTTACATCAAGGTGATGTGGTCCCATTAGTCCGAGAAAGAGGCAACTTAGGAGTTGGAGTCTCGCATGGGCGAGCAATATCCAGAGTTGTTCATGTCGGGTACGAGCTAGTTGTGATTCTTTCGTGTAGAACAACGAGTAGAATTCGGGTCGACTGCTAAGAGGGTAGAATGTAATATCCCGAAATTAATCCTTAAGGGTCTATGTGTAATTAGACGAAAGGTGATACATGAAAACGGAATATTTTAGAATTTTAGAGAGGAGCTGACTTGTACCGAGTTAATAGAATCGTGGGAAGAGTGGATTCTAGAAAACCCTAGCTTCTTTTATTTCTTTCCTTCGGCCGCCGTTTTCTTTTCTATCTCCTGTGTGCCGCCAGCAGTCTCTTTCTTGCGATCGCCGGCGCGTGGAGGTCTTCGGTTCGTTCACTCGCCTGCATAGCATCGCACCTGCCTCCTGGTCACGTGTTGGCCAGCACATCTGACTTCACGGCGGAACCCGCGTGAAGGCTACTGCATGGCTGTGCACTCGGCCAAAGCTTTCTACCGGCTGTCCGCTGGAGGCATGATCCTGCTGCCGCGTGTATTTTCCAGCCATTTGAGTTGTAATCGCTGAGCCGCATGAAGCTTCTGGCCATTAGTGGATTTGCTGCTGCAGTCCATACGTAGGTAAAGTAGATAATTAGTTTTGTCTTATTCTTTGACTAGTTGTTGGTGTACTACAAATATTAGTTACTGGGAGTTGCTTTGCATGCCATAGTGCTTTGATTATTTAATTGGAGATGTATGTATGCGTGTCATTAGAGCATTAAGGGAGAGAGATGTATTAACTAGTACACATGTAGTAGTTAATTAGTGTTGCTGCGAGTAGCTTCTTTTGGCTTAGATAGTGCTGCATCAATTAGTAGTTGACTAATTAATGGTGTACTTCTAGTTAATTAGTTAATTGGTGCACTGCTAGGATTATTTAGTTAGGATTGTTAGAGAGAGAGTGATTAATTTAATAGTGTTGCATGCATGCATTTCAGGAGAGATTAATCTAATAGTGTTGTTAGTAGTTGTCTAGCTAATGGTGTACTGGTGTACTACTATGTTTAATCAATAATGCACTTCTAGGATTATTTTGTTGGGATCTGCATGCTTATTTCATTAATTTGAGCATGACGTTAGTAGCTACCTAGTGCTGCACGCATGCATGCTTAAATAGTAAATAGAGAGAGATTTAATTAGGTATTTAATCACGCCGAGTGGACAAGTAATTTTCAAGTTATGAATTTTAGAATATAGCTGTCCATAGAAGGGACAGATCGATCTTTAGGAGTTGGAATTGGGAATGTTGTTGAGAGTCTAGCGAAAAGCGGTTGTACTATTGTTTATGCTTTTGGTCCAAAGATAATTGTCTTAGCATACTTTATAATTATATTCAAGTGGGGATTGGTTCCGGGACAGCGCCCTCTTCACATCCTCCATTCTCACACGGTTAAGGCAAGTACTCTATTTGGTAGAGTAATTATGAATTGTTTGATGATGAATGCTAGTATTTTGATACACATTAGCTATGCTTGGTTGATAGTGTGATATGTTGATTAAGGATGGTGACTACTTATGATACGAATGATTGTTATTCATGTATGGTGTTGATGTTGTTCATGACTATTGCGAAATTGTAATTGTTCATGTGCACAATGAGAGCATACATAAGACTTGGTCACGTGGTGACCAGGTATGCATATTCGAGCTCCCCGTCATGTAGATGATGGGCCTGAGGTCCCCAAATTTGTGGAATGTGGACATTGAAAAGAGGTCCCCATCATGAAAATGATGGGCTTATGGTCCCCACACTTGTGGAGTGTGGGCTTGAGGTCCCCTTTACTTGCGGAGTATTGGGCAATTGGTCCCTGCGCTTGTGAGCACAGGCATGGTATGCAGCGACGGTTGCATATCTCGCATTACCGGTAAAATGCGAAAAAGAGTGAAAGAGAAAAGATGCATTGCACATTTGCATTCATACCACATGAGATATGTTTCCGAGTAAAGCTTTGGACTTGAATGTTGTTGCTATAATTGCGAGGTTAATGTTTCTTTTTTGGTACTTGCTGAGTCTTTGGGCTCACTCTTGCTTTGTTGTGTTTTTAGGTACCTTTTGCAAGAACGGCATGCATGGGAGGGAGTAGACTTGAGTTGGATTCACGACCGCCACGTATCTTTAAAAGTTGATCAAATTTTCGATCGTCCATTAATAAATAAGTAAACCGCTAAGTAATGATTATGGTTAGGCCTCATGCATCGAGATTATTTATAATAATGATGAGTAACGACTTTGGTTATCTTTGAATATGTTCTAGTTGAGTAGCATATTTTAATGCTTAGTGATGTTTTTGGACGTTGGAATATTTAGATATGATATTCTTTTATCATTGGAACCTCTGTATAGTTAACTATACAAAGTAGGTTCTGCCGAAATTTAGTAAATTATCCTAGTTTAGAATTGTTTAGTGTTCCTTTAGTAGCATTCTAGGCTCATGTTGGGCTGGGGTGTTACAGTTGGTATCAGAGCGGGCTTTAAGTCCGTGGTGAATAGATTAGTTAAAATTTGCTAGTGTCTTATCAACTTAAAAAAAAATTGACACACTAGTGCACAGTAGGATGGGAATGGGCAAAACATTGCATTTACATTTCCGCTATATCATATTGATGATTGCTGATATGAGTTGAGTATGATTGCTCATTTTTTTGAATTATAATTATTGTGTGTGGGGATAACCCATGTTGAGAGGTTGATGTCATGGTTATGGCCTTGGGTTTTACCAAGTTACACCACCATTCGTGGAATGGGAATAGAAAAGTACTACCTCGAATATCTTAGTACAAAGAGATAGTGAGTATCTTTAGAGATGTTGTTCTCTTCCTTGACTTTGAATTTGGTATTTTCGACTCTACACACTTCTTTTGGAGTAGTTGGAATGTTGAAGTTTAGTGCATCTTTGAGAAAGAAAGTATCAGAACTCTTTTGTAATATTTTGTTGTGTTAAGTGAGAGGTTTCAAGCATAGAAGATAAATTGATAACTTATGAGTTATAAAGTTGGAGTCTGTAATATGATGCATAATCGATCTTAACAAAGATCCTTGAAGTGAAGTTGATAAATTTGGTGTTGTCGGGAGTAATTACATGATGAACTTGTTTAATGGTATGACCATTTATACCGGAATCCAAGATTTATTAAGAGGTGTGGTATATTGATGATTTGGTCGATCATTAAGATTGCGAATTCGATGAGATTTCTTGGATAATTCGAGTAATGTGTCTCAATGGATTAGTCTACCCATTAGTGATGGTTATGTTAGGGATGTGTTTGAATGATGCCTTAAAGGATATCAATCAAAATTTTCATAAATCTGTTACTTGATGAGCATACATAATTGCTAGATTGAAACATGTATGTTGGATTAGATGAATATTAAGGTAGCATCTTGTAAAACCCTGCTTTGCGTGGAGATGATATTATTGAATGTTTAATTATACTTTGCCCTAAACTCTGAGCCTAAAGTGGAATGTTGACTTTGTGTTTATAGATGGTTATGTGACTGCAAATAGAAGTAGTACCCTATTTGCATACGTGATAAATACAATTGTCAATTGTTAATGATAGTTGGAGTGGGTGTTGAGCAACACTAATGGTCGAGTGGATGAGTGAATAAGTAGTCTCTGATACCATGATCTTGTTAAAAGAGGTTTGTTTCAACCTCATAGTTTGTGTTTATTTTGGAGAGGTTTATGATGGGATTTTAATAGGTGATCCGTGTTTGCATGATGGTGAAGTTGTCGGATTATAGTATGCCTTTGATGAAAGGGTCTTGGTATAACCTTTAAATTTGGGTAGTAGATTCCTCTAAAAATAAAGTGGTTGTTATAGTGATGTTGAAGATTTTGGTATACTCTCAATTGAGGATAAGATGATAAAGTGGTATGTAATAGTTTTGGTGAGCCTTTGGGGCTTTATAATGGAGGAGTAGACGGTGATTATCTGTTAAGAATGTATTATTCTTGATGTTAGTAAGATTGTCTACAAAGGATTGTGACTTGTGGAATGATGATGATTCTTTTAGAAAGAAGGTAATTTGACCGCCTCCGTAATATCGGTTAAATGGAAAGTTTGGAGTTTTGCATTTGTGAGCTTTTGGTAGTTCATGCTTAATGTGGTAGCTGGAATTGTTGAGAAAGGCGATGTGTGAGAATATTCTAATGGGTTCTTAAGTGATTAATGTGAATTGTTTTAAAGTACTTCTTCTTTGGGTTGGCAAGTGGTGATGTAATCAAGGGAAATTGTTTTCTCTGTTAAAAAAAAGGTGTACCATAAGTATTTGAGGTTGGAGTTTAGGATTGTAACCTGCAATTTTCATCGTTGCCACTTAAGTGTTTCTTGAGTTTCAAAAGCAATGTTTTATTGTGATTTATTGATGTTTAAAACTCTCTTCTTGTGGAACATGTGCCTCAATTGTGGTCTCATCTTTTGTTTTTTTGAGATCAATGCTATTTGACTATTTCTCTTGGTCTCGTGCTCACTTGTGAGGAGTAGTGTTTCCTCATGTCTTAAAACTTGTATTTGTTTGCTCTTTCCTATTGAGAAAAGATTAACGACTGGTTGCAAGGTCTTATAGAGTGTAATGTGGTGATTAGTTGGTGGTGGTCAACTAAATGATCGCAGAAGAATTATGGGGCCAAGCTATTTGAAGATCGTGAGAAAGTGATTTGGTTTTGTCCTATAACTCTTGGAAAGAATTGGATTTAAATGGAATGATTGTTGTTGAAATAAAACAGATTAGTGTTACAACTAGTGGAACCCATAGCGAATTATAATCCAAAAACCTTCATTCATGTTGGAATATTGGGATTATCAAAAGTCTGGAAGCTTGATTAATGTGTTAGCGTATCGCGATTGGGTAATTTTGCAAGGTTGGGAAGGTGATCTATGACGGTGTAGTTTAATGAGAGTAGGATTAGCGAAGTAATCTAACTGTAATGTCAATTGATGGGATAGTATGTAAGGTTGAGTTGTCGGTAGGTATACCGCTTTAGTGAATAACCTTCGGGAGATAGAATTCTTCTAAAAGATAATTTGGTCGAGAAAATATTTACATGTGGATGATAATGATTGAGTATGTTTAGAGTGTTGGAATTTTAGTGAATGAATCTGAGGATTTCTCGATCTTTTATACGAGAAGTTTGTTGTAGGAGTCTTGGAGGTTGAGTTTGGACTTTGTATTTTTATGTTAGAAACTTGGTTGCCAATGATTATGTGTAAAATAGTAGAATAAGAGTGGGTTCGAGTAGTGGGATGATCATTGATAGTATCCTTTGGGGGTAGTAAATGAGAGTGTGTGATGTGAATTTCAAATTGTTTATCCTTAACGGGTTGAGGGATGTGATGGTGGGTGAAATCTATATTGAGATGTGTTGGGAATTATTTTGTCAAAGTAATTTATTCGGTAGAGAAGTTGGCTAGAGTGTGATATTGTGGATTAGAATAGTCTCCCTTCATAAGTGTGGATTTTGTGTTCTAGTAGAACATAGCTCGAGGTTGCCAATTTAAGAGAAATGAGTTAATGTGTTATGCGATGATTTGGGATTTTATGGTTTAAGAGAGTTAAATTCTTAAAAGAAAGATTGTGGAAAAGGGTGTGATCTTAGATAGTGAGGTATTATGTTAGTTCTTACTTGAACTATGTGGTTATGAAGGATGTCAATTACAAATTAAGTTGGTTCTTGTTGGTATGTGTGATTCCTTCCAGCTTAAGAAAAGAAAGGAAATGGTTATTTTGGGCATTTAAAATGATTTCGCTTTTGGCTTGTGGGGTTTAGTTGCAAGCCGCCTACTTGGAAAGTGAAAAGGTTTTCATGATGAGTCTTCGATTTTGGTTTTGACTCTTTTGGAGGGTAGTTGGTAATGTGTGGCTACGATGAGGAACCTTCCTTCTTGATTGTTTTTTCTTTCTTTTAAGAAGATTGGTTTAATGCAGTTATTTGTGCATCCCTTGTTAAGTGGATGCCCTTGCAAAATTGAAGTGGTTGGTTGATAGAAGGAACAAGAGTTCCATGCCTTGTGTAAGTTGTATGGTTTGGTACCAAAAGGAAAGTTGGCTCAAGGCACATTGGTTTGTTTCTAAAAGTTATGAGAATTTTGAAGATAGCGTTTAACTAGGACCATCTCGAGTCCTAGCGCAGGTACACAATGTTTTGTATAACCCAAAGGTCGAGGAGTACTTGAGAGAATCGGAGTGTGAGGTTTGGTTAGAGTCGTTGACCAACGAGTAATACTACTATACCTTCGAGTCCACCCATTGAGCATACTGAAAAGGTCAGCCGAGTGTCGGGGCGTAAGACATCAGTTTACATCAAGGTGATGTGGTCCCATTAGTCCGAGAAAGAGGCAACTTAGGAGTTGGAGTCTCGCATGGGCGAGCAATATCCAGAGTTGTTCATGTCGGGTACGAGCTAGTTGTGATTCTTTCGTGTAGAACAACGAGTAGAATTCGGGGTCGAATTCTGTTAAGGGGGGTAGAATGTAATATCCCGAAATTAATCCTTAAGGGTCTATGTGTAATTAGACGAAAGGTGATACATGAAAACGGAATATTTTAGAATTTTAGAGAGGAGCTGACTTGTACCGAGTTAATAGAATCGTGGGAAGAGTGGATTCTAGAAAACCCAAGCTTCTTTTATTTCTTTCCTTCGGCCGCCGTTTTCTTTTCTATCTCCTGTGCGCCGCTAGCAGTCTCTTTCTTGCGATCGCCGGCGCGTGGAGGTCTTCGGTTCGTTCACTCGCCTGCATAGCATCGCACCTGCCTCCTGGTCACGTGTTGGCCAGCACATCTGACTTCACGGCGGAACCCGCGTGTGCGTACGCGCGTGAAGGCTACTGCATGGCTGTGCACTCGGCCAAAGCTTTCTACCGGCTGTCCGCTGGAGGCATGATCCTGCTGCCGCGTGTATTTTCCAGCCATTTGAGTTGTAATCGCTGAGCCGCATGAAGCTTCTGGCCATTCGTGGATTTGCTGCTGCAGTCCATACGTAGGTAAAGTAGATAATTAGTTTTGTCTTATTCTTTGACTAGTTGTTGGTGTACTACAAATATTAGTTACTGGGAGTTGCTTTGCATGCCATAGTGCTTTGATTATTTAATTGGAGATGTATGTATGCGTGTCATTAGAGCATTAAGGGAGAGAGATGTATTAACTAGTACACATGTAGTAGTTAATTAGTGTTGCTGCGAGTAGCTTCTTTTGGCTTAGATAGTGCTGCATCAATTAGTAGTTGACTAATTAATGGTGTACTTCTAGTTAATTAGTTAATTGGTGCACTGCTAGGATTATTTAGTTAGGATTGTTAGAGAGAGAGAGTGATTAATTTAATAGTGTTGCATGCATGCATTTCCAGGGAGAGATTAATCTAATAGTGTTGTTAGTAGTTGTCTAGCTAATGGTGTACTGCGGTGTACTACTATGTTTAGTCAATAATGCACTTCTAGGATTATTTTGTTGGGATCTGCATGCTTATTTCATTAATTTGAGCATGACGTTAGTAGCTACCTAGTGCTGCATGCATGCATGCTTAAATAGTAAATAGAGAGAGATTTAATTAGGGTATTTAATCACGTCGAGTGGACAAGTAATTTTCAAGTTATGAATTTTAGAATATAGCTGTCCATAGAAGGATGATCGATCTTTAGGAGTTGGAATTGGGAATGTTGTTGAGAGTCTAGCGAGTGTGGTTGTACTATTGTTTATGCTTTTGGTCCATAGATAATTGTCTTAGCATACTTTATAATTATATTCGTGGGGATTGGTTCGGGGACAGCGCCTCTTCACATCCTCCATTCTCACACTTAAGGCAAGTACTCTATTTGGTAGAGTAATTATGAATTGTTTGACAGTGAATGCTAGTATTTTGATACACATTAGCTATGCTTGGTTGATAGTGTGATATGTTGATTAAGGATGGTGACTACTTATGATACGAATGATTGTTATTCATGTATGGTGTTGATGTTGTTCATGACTATTGCGAAATTGTAATTGTTCATGTGCACAATGAGAGCATACATAAGACTTGGTCACGTGGTGACCAGGTATGCATATTCGAGCTCCCCGTCATATAGATGATGGGCCTGAGGTCCCCACATTTGTGGAATGTGGACATTGAAAAGAGGTCCCCATCATGAAAATGATGGGCTTATGGTCCCCACACTTGTGGAGTGTGGGCTTGAGGTCCCTTTACTTGCGGAGTATTGGGCATTGGTCCTGCGCTTGTGAGCACAGGCATGGTATGCAGCGACGGTTGCATATCTCGCATTACCGGTAAAATGCGAAAAAGAGTGAAAGAGAAAAGATGCATTGCACATTTGCATTCATACCACATGAGATATGTTTTTGAGTAAAGCTTTGGACTTGAATGTTGTTGCTGTAATTGCGAGGTTAATATTTCTTTTTTGGTACTTGCTGAGTCTTTGGGCTTACTCCTGCTTTTGTTGTGTTTTTAGGTACCCTTTTGCAAGAACGGCATGCATGGGAGAGAGTAGACTTGAGTTGGATTCACGCGCTGCCACGTATCTTTAAAAGTTGATCAAATTTTAGATAGTCCATTAATAAATAAGTAAATTGCTTAAGTAATGATTATAGTTAGGCCTCATGCATCGAGATTATTTGTAATAATGATGAGTAACATATTTTGGTTATCTTTGAATATGTTCTAGTTGAGTAGCATATTTTAATGCTTAGTGATGTTTTTGGACGTTGGAATATTTAGATATGATATTCTTTTATCTGTTGGAACCTCTGTATAGTTAACTATACAAAGTAGGTTCTGCCGAAAGTTAGTAAATTATCCTAGTTTAGAATTGTTTAGTGTTCCTTTAGTAGCATTCTAGGCTCATGTTGGGCTGGGGTGTTACACAGTGGGGAAAACTCAATTACAGGGAACCGACAACAGGGAGGCCAGCAGAGGGATAGCTCGGGCTGAGTTGGGGCTGAGGTCGGCGCCGGCGGTGGAGCTGCGGCGAGGATACGGGGATGGCCAAAATGGGTCGAGAGAGGCTCGAGGATGCTAGAGGTGGTCTCGGGTAGCCGGAGATGCATTGTGGCGCGGCGAGGGCGAGCGACTACCACCGTGGGGTGAAAGAGGCGACGACATCGTGGAGTTGGAGCAAAACTAGCGAGCACGAGCGCCATGAGGTACCCGGAGCAGGCCGAGGTGGTCGGTGATGACGAGAGTGGTCTGAGAGGCTCGGCGACGACGAGCGGCGGTGGCGCGAGGTGCTTCGATGGCGACGACACGGGGTGATCGAGAGGAAAGGGAGTAATATGGAGAGTTAGAGAAAGGTCTAAGCATGCTCACGACAAAGGAATTGGGCTCTGGCTTTCCGAATCAATGGCGGCGACGGTGGAGGCGATTCGCCGTGGTTGGAGAAGAAGGCCCATGCGCGCCTCCTTAGTGGACTAAAACCGAAATTGATTGAGGGTTCGGCTCCGGTGATGTGGGACGCGCATGACGCGGTTGGCCGAGGTTGGAGCTCATTGGTGTGGCGGAGGGGTAGGAGGTGGCGCGCCGCAAAAATGGCATTCGGGGCTTCATTTGTTTTGAGCGCGCGTCGGGCGGTGGCGTGGGCGTGCGCCGCGTGGAAGAAGACCGCCGGTGGGGCGGGCCGTCGCGAGGAGGAGAGTGGCTCGGGCGAGGTGGTTCGGTCGGACCGAGGTGGCGCGGTCGGGGTTTGACTCGGGTTCGGTCGGAGGAACAGTGCTAGGGCTCGGGTTAGGTTTTGAGTTTAAGTTTTGACCGAAAGCAACTGAGTTTGACCGGGCAGTTTGAAATAGAAATAAAATTCTAAAAATTCTACAACTTTTTGTGGGTACTCTGAGGATCACAAGGTACTTAGGAAACATAATTTTACACAATTTATATATTAGAATTTGTTAGACTTAATTTATGTTTAAATCTGAAATTGGGATTTGTTTTGAATTTTGGGGAAGGCAAAATGACTTCTAAAAATTTGGAAAAAATAATGATAATTCAGGATAAATAATCTAGTATTTGAATAAATTATTTTTGGAAACTTTCATCCACACACTTTTCTGGAATTCAAATAGAAACGGAATTTAAGTTTAAAAGTTTGAAATTTCAACACAAATTTTAATACAATCTCCAAAATTTTAAAATTGTGCGCAAATTTTTGGAACACCAGGAGCATGATTAAGAGACACAACCAAAAGTTTTTAAATTTAATACTTTTACACAGTTAAAATACCAACCCTAATTTTGGGGTTGTTACAAATCTACCCCCCTTAAACAGAATCTCGTCCCGAGATTCCGGTAGTTCGGAAATCGGAACGAAAGACTGTGGCAGCCTAGGTGGGTTTGGTCACGGGGTCGCTTTTCGGATTTCGCTGCAAACCGAACTCAAATCCGAGACCAGAGAGGTTCTACAGAAGTTTTAGGTTCTAAAGTGGGAAGCTTTGTTGAAGGATTTTCTAATGCCCTTCAGTTAAGTATTTTCTAGGTGGTTCTTTTCAACTCTAAACGAAATGCACCATCTGTTGTCTTGATTTCCTTCAGAGATAGTGCTGGAAGATCATGATGCAGTATCCTGATGTTGCTGACACATTTTCCTTTCCATTGCTATGTCTAACCTTTCCTTTCTTGATTTGTAGACAATTTGACATCGTGCTTCACGTCGTCTTCTGGTAGTGTGGAAGACTCGGCTCCACTCAGTCGAATGAAAAGGGCATCGATCGATAGAACGGAAAGACTGGTTAGATGGTAACCTAGTATCAATACCGTGGTCGGTCAAAGAAAAAGAGAAGGCAAGCAAGGTTTAAGGTGGTCCCGTCTATCCTCACTTATCCGGTTCTATTGGCTTGGTGGGAAAGGAAATGCACGAATGAATGCACGAGGGGATGCATGTGTGCAAATTAGTCCTAAAGCAAAATTTAAATTTTTGGTTAATGAGAGTGCAAATGCTTATATGTTTCTTGTTTTATGTAACTTGAGTAACATGACATGCTTAAACTAATTTAGCAACTATATGCATGATCAAAGTATAGGAATCAAGATGCCTAACAAGTATTTTGAGGTATCTTCTACCCCCCTTAAATATTTCGGTGCATATAAGATAAATTGAGGAAAGAATGGGCATAAGGTGAGGGAATGACAATGAGTATGCAATTTAATTCTAGCATGTACTAACTACTCCAAAAGGTTCCGACATAGTTGCTATACATGCCGTCCGTAGGCAATGTGCAACTATTTGGAACAAAGAGAGCAAGTGGTTACAAAATCTAACGTCTACAAACTAAGTAATATCATTAGGGCGTGCATACTCTAAGAGTAAACCCTAATTTAACCCTAATATCGCAATAAGGCATCGTCTAGGGGAAATAGACATTACCCTAACCCAGTTGCAAACATACATAATAAGCAAGAAATGAACTCCAAATATTTGTATGAAAGCATAAGACCAAACAAGAAACCACAAGCAAAAGATTTGCTTCCCGGTACGACTATCTCGTATTGAATGAACGAGCAATCGTTTAGGATGATAACATTTCAGAATACAACTCAAGTTCTAACGCATCTAAAAGTCATGGCACAAACCATATAAGGGTGGATTGGGCACTAGCCATCTAAAATCACATCTTACCCTTTTAATCCCATGCATTTTAGTTGATTTAACATCTCATTTTTAATCCTAACGATGAACTAAGTGCTCGCAGTCCGAAACTTGTACTTGCTGTCCAGATCTTGTATACGAGCTTCGAGATGAGTGCTTCAACTCCGAGTGCTTCAAATCTTCACTAAATAACAACCAACACTTCATGTTTTTAACACTCATTATTCCCCAGACCAAATTTAACCAATAATTAACTAACTTTGAAAGGAGAAGAGAGGGGAAACAACTTTTTCGAAAACTCAATAAGAATAAGGCAAGATGAGCAAGCTAAGATAGGTAAGGAGTAAAATCTGAGAACTTACTTAAGTTTTCATAACCCATTTGACACTTTGAAAATAAGTTTTCAAAATATCCTAATGACGACCAAGCTAGGGTTTCTACACAAGACAAATTGATACCAACTTTGTGAGGACCCCAATTTATTTGACTTGTAATGCTTAGCCTTCCATTGACCCTAGCATCACAATTCAAATAAACCAAGCCTCAGGATATGTATACTTCCCAGAAATGCAGTATACACACCCCGTTACAAAATTATGCATCAAATCCATACACGAGAGGTTACAATAATAAAACTTCAATAAATACAACAGAAAGAACTTACAAGATAATAACAAACTACACAGCGGAAGCAAAAGCCATAAGATGGCGATAAATAAAAGAGCCAATTAGTGTGCCTTTACCCACAAGGCAACCAACCGGGCCGCCAAGCTAGTCGTCAGACCTGCAACATAGCTCACCAAAAAGGAAAGCCCTAGGGGCTCGCCTTCTTCCTCTGCAACAAAAACATTAAGCAAAGCATCTGAGTACAAAGATTGTCTTTGTACTCGCAAGACTGACGTGTGAACTAGCAGACCTATTCATATGCTACATGCAGGCTTATCTGGTGGAGGCCATATGGTTCATTTGCAGAAAGCCAACTTTATTTGCAATAATGTAATACAGTTTGAAGGCAAGTTTGCAATTCATTTTTTATGTTGAAATAACAGTAAGGATAATAATACAAAATAATAAAGATAAAACATCCTAGAAGTGACTATCCCAATAGTCACCACAACAATAGCACGAATCCCAGATTCGTACCACCCATCAAGTTTTAATTTAAATGTTGTAGTCTAGTTCTTGGGGCGATCCAGCGTGTCCATAACCTAGGGCGAGGCTATTCGAATAGTTTTAACCTGCAGGGTGTACCAATGTACCCACACTTTAGACCGCCTTTCCACCACCACTGTTAGCATACTTCCTTTGGTATGCAGGCACGGCTAAGTCTAACAAGACTTTTTCCAATATTGTGTATCAACTACGAGTCGCTCGTATGGATAGAAATCCATACGCTTACATGGTAAAGCCGAAAAGACAACTACCCACTCAGATAAAGCTTTCTGACAACTACCATGCTCCCACCTCCATCCCTCCCGCGACCTCCTGCGACCGAGCCAATACACGCCAAAGTACTAGGTCAAGAGAGGTCTCATATACTCTAGTGTGGTTAGCACGCAAAATGCTCAGTACGGTGGCGCAAGTAACTCGGTCCTTAATTGACTCGGGCACCTTTCCAGTCACACCCAAAAGCACACCAACTTACCATTGTGCCCTAGTCCAAATCATTTTGTTTTTATTTTTAGTTTTCACAAATATCATAGCACAAAGGCTGAAAAGGTAAAGATATAATAATTTGTGTGATCAAAGTTACCGACTAAGTCGATAACCGCCCAATTCTACCGGTATCTAAGCATGGCTAAGCATCATATCGTAAATACAAATAAAATGCCCTAAATCATTCACCGGGCTCTAATTCACCAGTGAGAATAATATTCCTAAGGTAGTGGCAGGGGTGAACAATTTCAGGGCAACAATGCAATGGGATTAACTACCTCTAATCGACAAAATTACTTTGACACAAAAGCATGCATACATACAAGTTAAGCAAAATATTAGACTTGAAAATAATGGGAATGAACTGGATATGATCAAACTGCTTGCCTTTGCTTTGTTTGAGATATTCGACTTGCTGCAGAGGATCACTCTCGATATCACGTCATCTAACGATAAAAACTGCCAAAGCGAAAAACAGCAAATAAACACCAGAACGCCAACAAGATCCAAAAATCATTAACACAGAAGATAGATTATGAATTTAGGAACAACAAATTAGTTGCTTCGAAGTTTATTAAAATTAGTTTAAGATTTGTTCTGATTGCTCTTTCCAAACTTACTTATTTCCCACGATAATCATACAGTCAAAATCAATCCTCTTATATAGTTTCCTGATTAAATTAGTTATTACACCCTATAATCACAACAATGGTCTTGAGTTTAAACACTAAAGGCACTCACTACCCTCTAGTTACTCGAATCAATCTTATCATACCATTCTCTAGATAACATTTGGGTCACAATTTAATTGATTTAGCTCAGCCATGGATTGCTATTATCTGAAAACACAACTTAACCAAGTATAACTACAAATGTAAGTCAATCAGTAAGATTAGCATTGACTCATTAACTAGGATTTCATGGCTGGCTTAGGAGAATCAACTAATGTTTGAATTTTTAGATTGATTTGACCCTGCTAGTGTTAAGGTCCAAAACTCCATTGGAACAAAGATTTCTAAGCACCAGGATTCAGAATTGCCAACAGCTCAAAGTCAGGAGCAGATTTCATCTCCAGACTTCCTTAGCACAAACCTCCTTAAGAAACATTGCCTGAGTTAGATTGGTGTTAACACATCTTCTTAAATTACACCCCCATATTAGTTTTCTACTAAGCTTGCTGCTAAAAGCTTAGGTGTTAAAAGGCTAAGTAGATCCACAATCTTTCTAACTACTAAAGTTAAGAGTATCAAAAGACTACTGACAAAACCAGTGTTCAACCGAAACTTTTCTCTGCCCAAAATCTTACAGAAGGAACATCTCTACCCTGATTTGCTTTCTTCAACTCAACTCCAAATTCTGATACTCAGATAGGTGACTAAAAATGACAACCACAAAGATTTGTCAGCATTAGCTGGGTAGGTTTTCATGTGGTTTCCACTGACAAAGCAAAATTTCTTCTAAACCCCTTCTCTGCTTACACAAACAACTAAGAGTGTTTAAAACCAAAAAAAAATTACCAATTCCAGAATTCACTTGCTAAGTACTTCTCCTTAAGTGACTTAATAATTCAAGAGGTATTACAACTTCTATTAGCAGTGGGGAAAACTCAATTACAGGGAACCGACAACAGGGAGGCCAGCACAGGGATAGCTCGGGCTGAGTTGGGGCTGAGGTCGGCGCCGGCGGTGGAGCTGCGGCGAGGATACGGGGATGGCCAAAATGGGTCGAGAGAGGCTCGAGGATGCTAGAGGTGGTCTCGGGTAGCCGGAGATGCATTGTGGCGGCGCGGCGAGGGCGAGCGACGGCCGGCCGTGGGGGTGAAAGAGGGGCGACGACGTCGGGTGGAGTTGGAGCAAAACTAGCGAGAGCACGAGCGGCCATGAGGTACCTGGAGCAGGCCGAGGTGGTCGGTGATGACGGAGAGTGGTCGGAGAGGCCTGGCGACGACGAGCCGGCGGTGGCGCGGGGTGCTTCTCGATGGCGGCGACCTGGGTGATCGAGAGGGAAAGGGAGTGATATGGAGAGTTAGAGAAAGGTCTAAGCATGCTCACGACAAAGGAATTGGGCTCGGGCTCTCGAATCAATGGCGGCGACGGTGGAGGCGATTCGCCGTGGTTGGAGAAGAAGGCCCATGCGCAGCTCCTTAGTGGACTAAAACCGAAATTGATTGAGGGGTTCGGCTCCTGGTGATGTGGGATGCGGCATGACGCGGTTGGCCGAGGTTGGAGCTCATTGGTGTGGCCGGAGGGGTAGGAGGTGGCGCCTGCAAAAATGGCATTCGGGCTTCATTTGTTTTGGAGCTCTAGGAGATATGAAAATGGAGGAGGTGGCAGCAATGAGACCGAGCTCGGGGCTTCCTATTAATAGGTGAAGGGCGGAGAAGCAAGGTGGCCGACGGGTGGGCGTGGCGCGCATGCGCGAGGCGGCGGAAGTCGGCGAGCGTTGCTCGGCGAGCGTGGGCGCTACGCCGCGTGGAAGAAGACCACGGCCGGTGGGGCGGTGTCGAGGGAGGGAGAGTGGCTCGGGCGAGGTGGTTCTGGTCGGACCGAGGTGGCGCGGCCGGGTTTGACTCGGGTTCGGTCGGAGGAACAGTGCTAGGGCTCGGGTTAGGTTTTGAATTTAAGTTTTGACCAAAGCAACCGAGTTTGACCGGGCATTTGAAATAGAAATAAAATTCTAAAAATTCTACAACTTTTTGTGGGTACTGAGGATCACAAGGTACTTAGGAAAATAATTTTACACAATTTATATATTAGAATTTGTTAGACTTAATTTATGTTTAAATCAAATTGGGATTTGTTTTGAATTTTGGGAAGGCAAATGACTTCTAAAATTTGGAAAAATAATGATAATTCAGGATAAATAATCTAGTATTTGAATAAATTATTTTTGGAAACTTTCATCCACACACATTTCTGGAATTCAAATAGAAACGGAATTTAAGTTTAAAAGTTTGAAATTTCAACACAAATTTTAATACAATCTCCAAAATTTTAAAATTGTGCGCAAATTTTTGGAACACCAGGAGCATGATTAAGAGACACAACCAAAAGTTTTTAAATTTAATACTTTTACACAGTTAAAATACCAACCCTAATTTTGGGGTTGTTACAGGGGGGCCGAGCCGACTGTTTTGAATACCGTGTAGCTCACCACAACCCTTCTTGTGTTGCAAGAGACAGGACAGACCTTCAGTGCACAATAGAAACAAATAGGGACTAATAGGGTCCCCTTCCCAATACCCTTGGATGGGACCACATGTATAGTCATCTCACTATTAACCCAGACAGCATAGCGAACAGACGTTACACACCGCATGACAAAACTGATCCAAGCAAGAGCAAAACCCAGCCTATTTAGACAGTTATGTAGATAATTCCACTCTACACGATCATACACCTTCATCATATCAATCTTCAAATCAAAATACGACCTCTTCGAATGGTGTCTAAACACTCATAAGTGATAAGAGCATTGTCAGTAATAAGCCTTCTAGGGACAAAAGCACTCTGATACTCAAACACAATTGCAGGTAGAAAAACTTTCAATCTCTTAGCCAAAACCTTCGAAGCAATCTTATAGAGCACGTTGCACAAATTGATGGGACGGAAATTTTTTAGATGTTCAGGCCTTGAAACCTTTGGGATAAACACAATAACTGAATCTTGTAAATCTTATATGAGTGCTTACTGATGTGGCTATAGTCCTTTTCTTTAAGAATTCGTGTAAGAGCACCTTACAATGGAGATGCCCTAAATGGACCTAACCAGTGATAGTGCGCATATGATGTGTGCTTTTCTTTTTCATTTTCTTCTTCTTATTCCTCACCCGCCTTTAAGTGATTATTACCATGTGCCCTTATTTACTTAATTTTTAGGCATAATAAAATTCATCAAAACCATAGTTTTCCAATGTTGATATCTATTGCAGGTAGAATAGATTTACTTAATGATGTGGTTCACGCGTAATGACATGGTGTTTCCAGATCATTTTTGTTTATCTCCAATCTACGTGGCTTATAAAGCTTTATCCTTCATGCAACGCAATGGAAGATGTCGGTGTTCTAGTAAAAAGAATAGGAATAAGTCCATTATACATCCTTGAACTACGTAAAAGGTCCATTTAACACTCTTGACTACAAAATTGGATATTTAACACCTTAAACTTACAATACCGGGTCAATTTACACCCAAGACGGTTTTCAAACGTAGTTTTGACGATGTGGATCCCACATAAGGTGGGTTTCGTCATATTGGCAACCACATCATCGGGTTTTGCTAATGAGGATCCAATTCAAAGATGTTGACCTCTCTATGTATACATTCTCTTTCTTCTTCTCCTCATCATCTCTCCACTCATTTGGAACCTCATCAGCAAAATTCGATGACATGGTTGCCAAAATGGCAAAAACCACCCTGAATTGGATCCCCGTTAGCAAAACCGCTCGCCAAAACCGCCTTAGGGTGTAAATTGACCCCAGTTTTGTAAGTTTTGGGTGTTAAATAGCCGATTTTGTAGTTGAGGGCGTTAAGTTGGCTTTAAAAAAGTTCAGGGGTGTAAAATGGATTTATTAAAAAAAGGATGTTGTTGCCCCAAAAATGCTTGCAGGTGGTTGTAGAGGCTATGGATAGTCTTTGATTAAGGCTGCGACAACTTTTAAATTCAAGAACTGTTTGTTCTTAGTTTGGATGCTATTAGCTTATCTTGTGGTTGTGAAGATTGTTCAAAACCGGGCTCATGTGGACGCTACCTCAGGGCAAAACCATTATGGAATTGGTCAAGGGTTGTATTTTAGATGGTACGGTAGCTAAGGATTGTGTTTTATATAATTTCGAAGTTACGTGTTGAAATTTTGACTCTGGCCATAGTTGAATATTGAAAACGGGACCTTTCCTTTTTTGCTTTTCCTAAACCTCAGCCAGTTGCCGCGGGGCATAGTTTTCTCCCATAGTCCCATGCTAGTTGTTCGTGTTGCCATGTTGATCCAGGCTGTTAAACAGACCATATCTTCATTCATACAATCACGGATATGACTTGATTACATTCCTCATGTAACTGTTGTAATTCAGGAAGGCTCTTCTATTGTCGGATATTGTAGCATATCCTAGATAATGTTTCTTCTCTATTCTCTGTCAATCCTCGATTCTATGGATAGAATATGATATGATGTAACCATTGTATACGTTGTCTATTGTCGGGACCACCTCGGGTTGTACTAAGAAGATCTCCCAGGACCTCTTGGGGAGGTCCGACAGGACCACCCGGAGGTCGCGTAGGTACTCAAAGAACATGTAACACCCCAGCCCAACATGAGCCTGGAATGCTACCAAACAAACCCTAATAATTCTAATCAAAGCAAACTTAATAAATTTCGGCAGAACCTCCCTTGTAAAGTTAATTACACGGAGGTTCCAACATTCAAATGAATCATAAATTAACCAAACTACCATCTAGAGACATCAAAAGATAATCAAAGATATGCTACATTTCTAGCAATCCAGTGAAGTATAAAGTTCCACTACTCATCATTATTACACTTAAATCACCTCAAGACACAAGATATAATAAACCTTTGAGCATCTCGCCCATTTACTAAAAACAATTACGATCTGAAGATCATTCAACTTTATTTAGTTCATGTGGCATGTGTGTGACTAGCAGTCTACTTCCCCCCATGCATGTCGTTCTTGGCTCGGGTACCTAAAGTAACCACAAAAGCAAGAGTGAGTCCACAGACTCAGCAAGTACAGAAATAGAAGTCATAACATCAGCATCAATATATAGAAGATCAACCACAAAACATTTCACATGCGATGCAATGCTCAAGGATCCATTCCTTTATCTTTACGTGTGCATTACACGATGCAGTATGCAACCGCCGCCGATACCCATGCACGTGCGCGCCGCACAGGACCAATTGCCCATTACTCCGCAAGTAATGGGGACCTCAAGCCCACACTCCACGAGTGTGGGGATCTCGGGCCCGTCACCTTCATGACGGGAATCTCAAAGGAAACATACTTGGTCACCACATGACCAAGCCTCAATATGATCTCAATATGCACATGCTCATCGCTTAATCATCATCAAATTACCACAAGACAAGAATAACATATAACAATAGAGCCTGGACATATATGACGATCCACCAATCTTAAATCAACATCAAGCCAACAATCTCACTATGCTACCACATATCGAGAAACACACAATCATGACCAATCAAACACAATCACGAATCAAACAATGCACTTGCCTTAACCACGTGAGAATCGGGAACGTGAAGTCGGTGCCGCCTCGGTACTCTTCCCCACCTAAATTCAATCAAGAACATAGACTAAGACCACAGTAACGAACCACATGAATTCTAAAAACAAACACAACTAGCAATAGTTCGCAACCCAAACCCGACTCCAAATTCCTAATTGCTGTTCTGTACCTTCTGTGAACAGTCAAGTTCTAAAATTCATATCTTTCCGTACGGTGGTCCAAATTAAGTGTTCTTGGACTTCATTGAAAGGCAATCAAATTTCCCATCTAAACCTAGTTGGTGAGCTTCCCTGATTCGGCCTTCTAAAATCACTTTTAAGCTGATTAACAAAACATCGATTTCACGTCACCCTTTCTGGACAGCACACTAAAACTATCATAACTTTCTCTACGTTCGTCCGAATTTAGTGATCTTTAGTTTTCCTGAAAGCTAAGAGGATTAGCCTCGTTTTTCGTTATGGTGAGACCCTCTGAAACCCTCTAAATATGCGCTTCTATCAGGTTAACCAACACTAGTAATTCTGCTTCTCTCCAGAAACACCGAAATACTAAGAAATTCATAACTTTGGCTACCGAAGTCCGAATGACTTGATTCTTATCGGAAATGAAAGGTAACTACGATATCTACAACTTTCTAGGAGAGGCCCAGACCCAATTCTACCTTCAACCTACGCAAAACGACAATCTTTAACACTGCAGAACACCGACTTACTGACAGAAAACCGTCTCTGGACAGCAGTCCAACAGCAATATTCAGATGACCATAACTTTTGAGATATAACTCCGAATTGATCGTTCTTTAACAATCTGAAAATTTTATCGAATTATCTACAATAACCTAGTTGGGTGAACTTTCAGATTCTTCCAATTTCCTATCATATTTTAGGAAATATCCAGACAGTTTATTCTCGTCAGATTTCTGGCAGCAGAAACTAAATCGACCAGAACTTTTGACTCAGACCTCGGAATCGAGTGAACTCGGTGGCAATGAAAGCTAAGAACAAAACCTACAAAACTCTAGGATATGGGATCCTCTGATTCTGCCTCTAAGGTCGCGAAAACCGTCGCACAACTTCCTGGACAGAACTGAACGTTTACCGCAGCAAGACGATCTAACGCAACTAATCGGATTCGCAACTAAAACTCATCAAACAGCGGGGAAACACTTTGTTACCCTTGAAGACCCGCGGACGACGATGATCTAGCCTCGAAGACGATCCTCTCCTTGTCCCTCCTCCTTCTCCTTCTTGAACAACAGCCCCGAAGAGCCTCGCCTTCCTCCTCCAACAGCAGGGCAGCAGGGTGGACGATCCTCGCCGGCAGCAGGGGGCATGGTGGGGCGCAAGGAGCAAGGAGGCAGCCAAGGGAGATGGGGAGGCGGCCAATGGGGAAGTGGGGCGGCCAAAGGGGAGGAGGGGCATCCTAGGGTTTGGCCCCTTAAGGCCGGCCTCCTCCTCCCACCAATGGGCCAAATGCCCATGGCCCGAGGCCTTGGCCCACGCTGTCCAAAATTTGCTGCTAAGCCCTCCAATAATCAAGTTAAGTAACGGTTTCCCAATAGATCCTTCTCCCGCATCAAATTCTAATTAATACTTTTATTTAAAATATTTGGTTTTCTCCCGATTTCTACTCTGAGTATTACATTCTACCCCTTAAACCGAATTCGTCCCCAAATTCTAACAACGCTTACGCTAAGGTATAATCACAAGAAAAGCTTACCAACATTTCCACAATCCATCAATAACTCTGCATACAGTAGCGCGCAAGTGAGACTCCAATTCACAAGTCGCCTCTTGGACTTATGGCCTCACAACACCTTGACGGATACTAAGGTCTTCCACCTCAACACTAGTATCGACCTTTACAGTACACTCAACACACGGGCTCAAAGGTAAGGTCTTACTCGTTGGCCAACAAATTCTAACCAAAAACTCAAGCTTGGACCTCTCATGTACTCTCTCATCACCAAATATACAAGACCTTACGCACTCCACGCATGTACTCGAGGCGGTCCTAGCGATACGCCAATCTACATATTCCCGTGACTAAGGAACCTATCCAACACACCTTTGGTTAAACTTCCTTTTGTACCAAGTACATCGTCTCCACAGAACCCGCGAACTCTTGTTCCAACACTCAATCGATCACTTTACTTAAGCAAGCAAAGATCTCCTTTAACAAGGGACGCACAAAGAACTCACCACAACTCACTTATCCAAAAACTCAACTGAAAACAAAGGAGTCAAAATGCAACCAACTCAAAGTCACCTTCTCTTAGAAGAGCCCAATTCAAAATCAATGGATTTACCACGAAATCTTTTCCACTTTCCAAAATAGGCGCTTTAGAAATAATGCCACACAAGCCAAAAGCGAAATTACTCAAAACCAGTCTTACCCTTTTTTCTAACTGGTAGGAATCACACATACCGATAAGAACCAACTCAATTTATAATCGACATCCATCATAACCACATAGTTCAAGTAAGAACTAAGAAAGCATCTAACTATCTAAGATCACACCCTTTACCAAAATCTTTCTTTTAAGAAATCAACTTTCTCTTAAACCATAGGATCCCAAATCATCGTATAACGCATTAACTCATTTCTCTTAAATTGGCAACCTCAAACCACAATATTGTACTCTAGCCAATTTCCCTACCGAATGAACTTGTCAAAATAATTTCCAACACAACTCAATATAGATTTCACCCACCATCACATCCCTTAATCCGTTAAGGATGAACAATTTTAAATTCACATCCCACACTCTCATATACTAGCCCCAAAGGATACTATCAGTGATCATTCCACTACTCGAAATCCACTCTTATTCTACCATACGCACATAATCAAATAACCGCCCCAAGACGATTTATTTCACAAGTCTTAGACCTTCTCTAATCCACACCAATCCAATTCGGTTACACAACCACAATATACCCATTCGCCAAACCCTAATCATTTAACCGACATTCAAATATACCCAACCACTAGCGTCAATAAATAAATATATCCTTTGACCATGACATCCTTAGAAATAATTTAACTCCCATAAGGTTACTTGCTAAGGTGAGTTATAGTTGACAATAGTTCAACGATTTCTGCTATCCCATTAATCAGCATGACACTTAGATTCCTCCACGCCACTACTTTCATTAAACTTCACCACCACAATTATTCTGCACAAACATGCTAAGTATCCAATTGCGATACTCTGATAAGTTTATCAAGAGTCCATAATTTCGATAATCCCAATATTCCAACACGGACAAAGGTTACTGGATCATAATTCGCAATAGGTTCCACTAGTTGCAACACTAATCACTTTTATCTCATCGACAACTTTCCATTTAAATAGAATTCTCTCCGGGTGTTGTAAATCGAAACCAATTCACTTTATACTGCTCTTCAAATTGATTGGTTCCTGAAAAATCTCAACAGTTCCAAATACTTGACCACCTCCAACCAATCACCATGCTACTCTTTATAACACTTGACAACACAACTTGGTTAATGCTTTACTCAAAAGGAAGAAATAAACAGATAGAAGGTTCAACAGACAAGAAATCGTGGCTCCTCGAAGTGAGCATGAGACCAAGAGAGACAGTCAAATAGTAGGATCTCAGAAAACAAGATACGAGCCCACTGTCGAGGGCACAAGTCCCACAAGAAGAAAATTTTCCACCACCATAAATCATAATAAAACATTGCTATGCAAACCCAAGAAACTCTTCAGCCGAGACAACAAGAAAGTTGCGGATTACATTTTTTTTTTAAGCTCCAACCTCAAATACTTATGGTAAACATTTTCCGTTAACACAACGAAAGTAATCTCTTTGATTACAACATTACTTGTCAAACCAAACAAGAGATGTCTTTAATACCAAAACACATTCATCACTTCGGAACCAAACGGAACCTTTCCATATGTCACATTGCTCAACTAATTTTATCTACTGCAAAAATCATGAGTCCCCAAAAGGTCACGAATACAAAACTCCAAATATTTCATTTAACCGTTATTAAAACAATCAACTTACTTTCTCCCCAGAAGAATCATCACCACTCCAACACATCACAATCTCTTGTAGACCTTATTACTAACATCAAGAATATTTCACTCTTAGCAAGGTTCGTTATCATCAACTCTTCCTTTATAAAGTCCCCAAAAATCGACTCAAATCTTTACATTTCACTTTATCCTCTCTTCTTCAAATGAGGGTACACCAAATTCTTACACCCTCACTATAACAACCACCGTATTTTTCAAGGAACCTACTACACAATTTACAAGGTTACACCAAAACCCTTTCATCAAAGACATACTATTATCTGACAATCTCACCATCAAGCAAACACATGTCACCTATTAAATCCCATCATAAACCTTTCCAACAAACACAAAGATATTCGAATGCTCATACTTATTTAGTACACACTAACTCCAATCTAGAGGTTATCATAAACTTTTGATGATTATTCAATCATGGACGAAGTGATGGTCCTATATCTATTTGTACTCCCACGAGCATAAATAAGATCATCAAATAGCCAATTAAAGAAGATTTCTATATTAATATCTACCAAGACGACGATCGAACACATCTTATATTTCTCTTTTATACACGCTAGATTAATCCATTAAGATCAAATAATCTAACTAGTTTAGCTAACTAAACAACTCCGGGATCAACCACTCGTTAATGTTCCACGGTGGTTAATAACTCTATTGATTCCAATTAGGTATAGCCGTACACCTAATCACAGTTCAACAAGAACTACTACATGACACCATCAAATTAATCAACTTTCCTTCCAGGGATCTTAGTTAGGATCGATTATACAACACACTACAGTCCCAACTTGATAACTCATATCATATTCACTAACTTCTCCGATTATAACCTCCCACTTAACCACGAGATGACATCGCTAAAGGGTTTGGCGTTTTCTTTTATAAAAGAACTTTTCAACTTCAACACTCAAGATACCCAAAAGAAATGTATTGAATCAAAAGTTCCACGTACTACAGGACTTGCAAAAGGAAACGTTCATTATCCAAGAACATCAACCGGATAAATGGGTCATGCTTTCCAATGAGAAGGACAAAACTCCAAAATAAAGGTCAAACTTGACAATCAACTCGGTTCACCAGCCGCAAGAATACCTCATCAGTTGGGAAAATAATGATTGCTTTACAGGACAAATTAAGCCAAAGAAAACACACCAATATTTTTTTTTCAAAGCAACCCATCAACCACAAGAATAAATAACCCAAGAGAAACTCATTAATCTCAACTGGATAAGAGTTGACCAAATTCAAATTCAGGGAAGAGAACAACTCTTTTAAGCATACTCGCTACCAACGCCTGTACTACGATCTCTCATGTGGATACTTCGCTATTCCTATACCACGAACGGTGGTGTAACCTGGTATAGCCCAGGACCACAACCACTACCTCCACCTCTCAACATGGGTTACCCCCACACATAATAACTATAGTATTATACTATATATATAATGTATCATCTCAAAACAGAATCATTAATACAACTCAACAGATGCGTAAATGCAATGCTTGACCCATCCCATCCCATCACGCACCAAAGTGTCGGGTTTACAAGTTCATTAACCATTACAAAATTTTAGCAATTTAAGTTGCCTAGGTTGTAAATCCAATCACCACGGACCTACCGCCCGCTCGATACTAATCAGAACACCTGACCCAACATGAGCCCGGAATGCTACCAAACAAACCCTAATAATTCTAATCAAAGCAAACTTAATAAATTTCAGAACCTCCCTTGTAAAGTTAATTACACTGGAGGTTCCAACATTCAAATGAATCATAAATTAACCAAACTACTATCTAGAGACATCAAAAGATAATCAAAGATATGCTACATTTCTAGCAATCCAAAGAAGTATAAAGTTCCACTACTCATCATTATTACACTTAAATCACCTCAAGACACAAGATATAATAAACCTTTGAGCATCTCGCCCATTTACTAAAAACAATTACGATCTGAAGATCATTCAACTTTATTTAGTTCATGTGGCATGTGTGTGACTAGCAGTCTACTTCCCCCCATGCATGTCGTTCTTGGCTCGGGTACCTAAAGTAACCACAAAAGCAAGAGTGAGTCCACAGACTCAGCAAGTACAGAAATAGAAGTCATAACATCAGCATCAATATATAGAAGATCAACCACAAAACATTTCACATGCAGATGCAATGCTCAAGGATCCATTCCCTTTATCTTTCGTGTGCATTACACCGAATGCAGTATGCAACCGCCGCCGATACCCATGCACGTGGCGCGCGCGCACGGGACCAATTGCCCATTACTCCGCAAGTAATGGGGACCTCAAGCCCACACTCCACGAGTGTGGGGATCTCGCCCGCCACCTTCATGACGGAATCTCAAGAAACATACTTGGTCACCACATGACCAAGCCTCAATATGATCTCAATATGCACATGCTCATCGCTTAATCATCATCAAATTACCACAAGACAAGAACAACATATAACAATAGAGCACGGACATATATGACGCATCCACCAATCTTAAATCAACATCAAGCCAACAATCTCACTATGCTACCACATATCGAGAAACACACAATCATGACCAATCAAACACAATCACGAATCAAACAATGCACTTGCCTTAACCACGTGAGAACGGGAACGTGAAGTCGTGCCGCCCGGTACTCTTCCCCACCTAAATTCAATCAAGAACATAGACTAAGACCACAGTAACGAACCACATGAATTCTAAAACAAACACAACTAGCAATAGTTCGCAACCCAAACCCGACTCCAAATTCCTAATTGCTGTTCTGTACCTTCTGTGAACAGTCAAGTTCTAAAATTCATATCTTTCCGTACCGTGGTCCAAATTAAGTGTTCTTGGACTTCATTGAAAGGCAATCAAATTTCCCATCTAAACCTAGTTGGTGAGCTTCCCTGATTCGGCCTTCTAAAATCACTTTTAAGCTGATTAACAAAACATCGATTTCACGTCACCCTTTCTGGACAGCGCACTAAAACTATCATAACTTTCTCTACGTTCGTCCGAATTTAGTGATCTTTAGTTTTCCTGAAAGCTAAGAGGATTAGCCTCGTTTTTCGTTATGGTGAGACCCTCTGGAAACCCCTCTAAATATGCGCTTCTATCAGGTTAACCAACACTAGTAATTCTGCTTCTCTCCAGAAACACCGAAATACTAAGAAATTCATAACTTTGGCTACCGAAGTCCGAATGACTTGATTCTTGTCGGAAATGAAAGGTAACTACGATATCTACAACTTTCTAGGAGAGGCCCAGACCCAATTCTACCTTCAACCTACGCAAAAACGACAATCTTTAACACTGCAGAACACCGACTTACTGACAGAAAACCGTCTCTGGACAGCAGTCCAACAACAATATTCAGATGACCATAACTTTTGAGATATAACTCCGAATTGATCGTTCTTTAATAATCTGAAAAGGTTATCGAATTATCTACAATAACCTAGTTGGGTGAACTTTCAGATTCTTCCAATTTCCTATCATATTTTAGAAATATCCAGACAGTTTATTCTCGTCAGATTTCTGGCAGCAGAAACTAAATCGACCATAACTTTGACTCAGACCTCGGAATCGAGTGAACTCGGTGGCCAATGAAAGCTAAGAACAAAACATACAAAACTCTAGCAGATGGGATCCTCTGATTCTGCCTCTAAGGTCGCGAAACCGTCGCACAACTTCCTAGACAGAACTGAACGTTTACCGGCAGCAAGACGATCTAACGCAACTAATCGGATTCGCAACTAAAACTCATCAAACAGAGGGAAACACTTTGTTACCCTTGAAGACCCGCGGGGCGACGATGATCTAGCCTCGAAGACGATCCTCTCCTTGTCCCTCCTCCTTCTCCTTCTTGAACAACAGCCCCGCTGAAGAGCCTCGCCTTCCTCCTCCAACAGCAGGGCAGCAGGGTGGACGATCCTCGCCGGCAGCGGGGGCATGGTGGGGCGCAAGGAGCAAGGAGGCAGCCAAGGGAGATGGGGAGGCGGCGGCCAATGGGGAAGTGGGGCGGCCAAAGGGGAGGAGGGGGCATCCTAGGGTTTGGCCCCTTAAGGCCGGCCTCCTCCTCCCACCAATGGGCCAAATGCCCATGGGCCTGAGGCCTTGGCCCACGCTGTCCAAAATTTGCCGCTAAGCCCTCCAATAACTGTTTAAGTAACGGTTTCCCAATAGATCCTTCTCCCAGATCAAATTCTAATTAATACTTTTTATTTAAAATATTTGGTTTTCTCCCGATTTCTACTCTGGAGTATTACAGAACACCCACGGAGGAGGTCCTCCAGGACCTCCTAGGAGATCGCAAGGACCTCCCGGAGGTCGTGGACGCCTGTGTACTGAGTTAGTACCAGGAACCGACGCTAACTCGCACAAGTCAACATAGGTGTAATCACAACCACAAAGTCCACACAAGGAGCAGCGGAAAAAGAACAATAAATTCCAAGCAAGGGCCTTATGACCAAGGTTGTTTACAGAAATTGCCAACAAGGGCTACAAAATCCAACAACAGAGTTTAACAGCAAAAACACCGACAACGCGCGAGCCATTCGACAAACCTAGAGGCTGTCAAGTGGAGGACGTCCTTAGAAGTTTGGGTCATCAAAAAACTCCTCCTCGAAGAGGTCTGAGCCACCAAGACCTGGATCGTCTTCGGCCACTACTTGAACAGCAGGACAAAAATCCATGAGTACGTTGAATGTACTCAGCAAGTCAGAGGGAACATTTATGCATTTAATATTCGTGCAATGTCTTACCAATGGAGGGCTGCAAGGTTAGTTTGCAGAAAGCAGTACTTCACAGGAAATAGCATAAGTAGGTTAAGAGCTCGAGTTGAAAGCAATATAACATAGATACATTTGATTTAAAAGGGGAGGGCGTGAGCACTAACTCACTCCCAAAACCACGTGTGGGAGGTCCTAGTCGCACCCACGTCCAGAACCACCCCCATGACCACCCTAGAGCACCAACTCCAGAGCACCCAAGGACCACCCTAAAGAGCTCCAAGACCTCTTCTCAGCATCAACCCCGGAGAATCTAGGACCACTCTTAATGGTCCCACGACCAACCCCTGGACCCCTTCTCTTCACGAGCCAGCCACGACATCTCTGGAGCTGGCCAAGGTCTCTTCGAGACAAAGCCATGGCCTCTCGTAGAAGCGACCAGGGACACAAGTTTTATAAAAGATCTACCCCTTGCGCAAAATCACCAGGCAACTATCCATGACCAAGGATTTGGCTATTCGAATAGATTTTTACACTCTACAGAGGTGCACAACTTTACCCACAATCCACGACCTATCTAGCGGGGCGGTTCCCATCTAAACCTTGCTCATTTCCGAAGATGAGCAGCCTAAAGAGCGTAACAAGGCCTTTATAAAGCTTGGAAATGGCTCAGAGTTGCCCGTTAAGGTTTCGCTTCTAATAGGCATCGCACTACGTCAGATTCGTGCCCCCTCTTGCGCCAGTGAATCACACAACACAACCAAGCCAGCTCTTTGCTAATTATTTGGCCCAGACCACCCCCATAAAGTGGTCTTATGGTTGCACGAGAATACCCGGATCATTGGATCACAAAGTAGAGTCCTTAAAAGCTGCTCAAGCAAGACCATCCACAAACCAAATGTGACCCTAGGGCACCACCCTAGAGCACCCACTACTCACTCTGACCTTCTTGCCCGAGCATAAAATAGTTTTGGGTTCAACCCGTGCCAAAAGACCACCAAGTCTAGGCACACAAGTTTTAACGAAGGTGGCATCACACCACAAATGACACACTGTGGCCTCACACCACAAGTGCACAAAAGTGGCCTCACACCACAGGTTCCATAGTTCCATTAGTCAAGATTATTAAAAAAAAAAGGTTCTCGAGACCGACACTTAGCTTCGGGTCGCAGGAGGTCGCAGGAGGGATGGTGTTGGGAGCATTGTAGTGTCCGAAAGACTTCACCTGTGATGGGATTTGTTGTCTTTCGGCTTGCAATGTAAGCGTATGGGTTTCTATCCATATGAGCGGCTCGTGGTTGATACACAATATTGGAAAATGTCTCGTAGGACTTAGCCGTGCCGGCATACCTTCGGAAGTGTGCTTTTTGGCTTAAAGGCGGTCTAAAGTGTGGGTACATTGGTACACCCCTGCAGGATTAAAACTATTCGAATAGCCTCGTCCTAGGTTATGGACACGCTTGGCAAGGTCTTTCAAGAGTTAGACTACAACCTTTTAATTAAAACTTGATGGGTGGTGCGAATCGGGGATTCGTGCTATGTTGTGGTGGCTATTGGGTTAGTCACTTCTAGGTGGTTACTTGTATTTATCATTATTTCGCTGTTATTTCACCAACAAAACAGATTTACAAACTTGCTTTTAAATGTATTACATTATTGCAAATAAAGTTGGCTTTGTGCAAAATGAGACATACAACCTCCACTTAAATAAGCCTGCATGTAGCATATGAATAGGTCTACTATTCCACACGTCAGTCTTGTGAGTACCTTGTGTACTCATTGTTCTTGCTTAAATATAAATTGTTGCATAGGAAGAAGGTGAGCTCGAAGGGCCTCACTTTTGTGAGCTGTGTTGTGGTAGCATTCGGGGCGACTAGCTTGGCGGCCCGGTCGGTTGCCCTGTGGTTTGTGTTAGCTAACCGGTCGACTTTTGTTCTTAGCCATCTTATGGCATTTTTGCTTCCACTGTCATTCTTGTATATTGGTTATTTGGACGGTCGACTCTTTTGTAATAACTTTACTTTATGTATGTCGTTGTTGAACTTAGTGTTAAATGTTGTATGGAAATGATGTATAATTTTGTGATGATGAGCATGTGCTGCAATTCTGGGAAGCACATGTCTATCGAGGCTTAGGATATTTAATTAGTGATGCTAGAACTATATGGAGGTTAAGTATTACTAGTTAAATACCCGGGTCCTCACATTCCAACTGTATTAAATTCACGTTTCACTAAAATTTAATATAAAAATGCATTTAGGCATGTTCCTGTAACAGAAAATTTTGTAAACATTGTTAACTTGTTCCAGCCATTATTGAATATCCTAGAAATTAAATTGAAACTTGTAAAATGCATAACTTTTTCTGTATAAATCCAATCCGAGGAAACTCAAGCTTGTAAAATTCCTCTGTTAGCATACCTTAATATGAAATAGGTTTTGATCATGGTTTTACTTCTGAAAAATGATTTGTACTAGTTTTGCAACTTAGAAAAATCATAAGTAATTCATTTTAACTCCAAATTAAGTAAACTCAACTTTGTTGTTCTTAAGATGTCATTATCTACCTACCATAAAAATTTCAGGTTCTAAGTCATTTTAGAAATATTTACTATGAACAGTACCAGTAATTAATTTAGTTGAATTTTCAGGCTGAGAGAAATTGTTTTAGCTATAAATTTTGCATGCTTAGTTCAAATGACTTGATTCTTGTTCCTAAATTCATTTAAAATCAAAACCTTGCTGTTGTATAAATTTCATGAGATTTGGATGGTTTGTGCTGTTAAGTCTTGTTTGGTGTTCTGCATTCTTATTGGTTTTATCGCATTTTTGCGTTAGGTTCCGAAGATATAATTGATCTTAAATCTAATCCTCAGCAGCCAGACTCTGACCTACAACAAGGCAAGCAGATGTAGAATTCATTTGATCATGTTGTTCCTATTATTTTCAAATTCTAATATGTTATTTGCAAATTCTACGTATGCATTACTATCTTGTTTTAAACTATTGTCGATTAGTTGACCTATTATATGCATAATCTGTAGGAAAATGTTTATCCTCTACTAGTGAGCCTAGGATTACTTGCTATAATTTTGGGTTCGTGGATGAGCCCTTGTCACTTAGTAGTACGAGTTAAACTGCTTAGTCATGCTTAGCTACCGGTAGAAATGGGCGGTTATCGACTTGTCGATAACCTTGATCACACAAACTTATTATGATCTTTATGTTTCAGCTTTGTGCTATGTTTAATTTCAAACACCAAAACTGAAAACAAAATGATTTCGACTTAGGCACAATTGTAAGATGGTGTGCTTTTGGGTGTGACTGAAATGGTGCCCAGGTCAATTAAGGTTCGAACATCTTGTGAGTCCCTGTTATCCAGGCAATATTGCGTGCTAACCACACGAGGGGCATATGGAACCTCTCTTGACTTAGTACTTTGGCGTGTGTTAGCTACGAGTCGCAGGTGGGCGTGTGTGTGTTGTATTGTGGTAAAATGAGGTGGTTCATGTGTTGGGAGTATTGTAGTTGTCCGAAAAGCTTTACCCCGAGGGGTAGTTGTCTTTTCGGGTTTACAATGTAAGCGTATGGGTTTCTATCCATACGAGCGGCTCGTAGTTGATACGCAATATTGGAAAACATCTTGTTAGACTTAGCCGTGCTTGCATACCAAAGGAAGTATGCTAACCGTGGCTGGTGAAAAGGCAGTCTATCGTGTGGGTACATTGGTACACCCCTGCAGGGTTTAAACTATTCGAATAGCCTCGTCCTAGGTTATGGACACGCTTGGGTAAGCTTTTCAAGAGTTAGACTACAACTTTTAATTAAAACTTGATGGGTGGTACGAACCGGGGATTCGTGCTATGTTGTGGTGGCTTTTGGGTTAGTCACCTCTAGGTCGTTACTTGTTATTTATTGATACTCGCTATTATTTCAATGCTTAAAAACAGATTTTACCAATTGCCTTCAATCTATTACATTATTGCAAATGAAAATTGCTTTATGCGTCTAATTAACCATATAACCACATTCCTTTGATACAGCTTTCATGTAGCTATGTATAGGCTTGTTACTCGTAAGTCTTGCGAGTACATTAGTGTACTCACCTGCATTGCTTGTTGTGTGCAGAGGAAGAGGGTGAGCCCCAAGGGCCTCACTTTTGTGAGTTGTGCTGTGGCAGTGTTTGGAGCGACTAGCTTGACGGTCCGGTTGGTTGCCTTGTGGGTTAAGGCACACTAATTGGCTTTTGTTTATGGCCATCTTATGGCACATTAGCTTCCACTATTATTGGTACTTTGTAGTCATTTGGTCGGTCGGCCCTCTTTTGTAATAACTCTATATTATGTATGTCTTTGCTAGACTTGTTATTATGTGATGTATGAAATTGATGCATGGAAGCACATATCCATCGAGACACAGTGTATTTTGTTTGTGATGCTAGAGCCAGTGGAAGGCTAAGTATTACAAGCTAAATAAACTGGGGTCTCACAAAGTTGGTATCAGAGCCATACTGACCGTAGAAACCCCTAGCTCGGTCGTCTTTAGGATATTTTGAAAACTTAGTTTCTAAATATCAAATGATTTATGAAAGTCTTAAGTAAGCTCTCATATTTTATTCCTTACCTGTCTTAGCTTGCTCACCTTACCTTGTCTTGTTAAGTTTTGAAATGTTGATTTTCCTCTCACCTTCTTTCAAAATATAGTTGTTTATCGGTTAAATTGGTTTTGGGAGAATCATGAGAGTTATAAATTTGAAGTATTGGCTATCTTTTGGAGAAGATTAGGAGCTTCTGGAGTTGAGGGTTTCGGCCAGAAGAGTGGAGGTGAAATCTGGACAACAAGCTTCAGATTCTGGATAGCTAGCTATTAATAGTATATAGAATTGAAAATGAGAGATTAATTCAACTAAAACTTGTGGGAATAAAAGGGTAAGATGTGATATGAGTTAGCTAAGTGTCTAACCCTTCTTTAGGTGGTCTTACCTTTCTTTTTAGCTAGGTTGAACCAAGGGTTATGTTCTGAAATTGACTTCCTAAAACTGATTGCTCGTTCTTCCATACGAGTTAGTCATACCAGGGAGTTGATTTTGTAAATTGTGATCTTGCATTGATTTTATGCTGGTTTTTAAGCTTTTGGAGTTTATTTTGTAGAGATGTTAATTGTTTTTCCATGCCTTCTGTTCCAGAGTTGTTGCTAACTTACTTTGTGGAATAGGATGGCTGGAAGAACCCGCAGCGGTCAGCCAGTGGGTCATGATGAGGAGCTCCCGCCTCCTCCGACCATGGCTGAGGTTCTTGCTTAGATCGAGCATAACCGTATGGATCAGACACGGATCCTGGAGGTCATTGCAAGGAACACCTCTACTCCCTCCGGTGCCTCCGGATCTGGAGGTGGTGGACATCAGTCTGGTGGGGGACTTTCGGAGTTCCTCCGCACGCAGCCACCTACCTTCTCCCGGTCAGAGGATCCACTTGATGCGGATGATTGGCTGCGTCTAGTTGAGCAAAAGCTCAACATTGCTCAGTGCCTGGACCAGGAGAAGGCACTCTATGCATCCCATCATCTTGAGGGTGCAACACTCTCATGGTGGGAGAATTTCCTCGCCATGCAGCCCGCTGGCCAAGTGATCACTTGGGCGGAGTTTCACATTGCTTTCCGTCGGGCTCATGTCCCCGCCGGCATAATGAAGATAAAGAAGGAGTTCCTTGCGCTCAAACAGGGGCGCAACTCTGTGACCAAGTACCTTCATGAGTTCAACCATCTGGCGAGGTATGCTCCTGCTGAGGTGGCCACTGATGAGGCCAAGTAGGAGAAATTCATTGAGGGCTTTTCTGAGGAGCTGCAGGACAAGCTCTCTATTGTTGATTTCGCTGACTTCCAGACCTTGGTGGACAAGGCCATCGTCGCCGAGCATAAGGCGAGAGCGCTGGGCAAGTCCCGCAAGCGCAAGTGGGAGGCCCAGAAGACTGCACGGTCAGTCTCCCTCGTCCCTATGTTGGGCCAACACCAGGGGCCCGTTTGGGCTTCACCACCGCCGAGGCCGTCGGCGCCAGCTCCCCATCCCCACAGGCCGTGTTTCAGCCACGTGCACCTATGGCCCAGCAGCAGGGTGGCCTCCGCAATCCGGCTGCCGAGGTCACCTGCTTCTCCTGCAACCAGAAGGGCCACTATGCTAATAGTTGCCCTAAGAAGATTGGAGCGGCCCCTCGTCCTAATGGAGGACGCAGGCAAGGGAGTGGTCACCCACCTGACTAGAAGATAGTCCATAAGACCCAGGGTGTGGGAGGCGGCCGAGTCAACCACATCTCGGCTGAGGAGGCTCAGGAGGCAGCCGACGTTGTGTTGGGTACGCTTCTTGTCAATGCTCGTCCTGCTGCAGTATTATTTGATTCAGGAGCTTCACATTCTTTTATTTCAAGATCGTTTGCTACTGCTAGTGACCTTCACTTTGTTCCTTTGGGGGTTCCTTTGCTTATTCGATCTCCGGGTTCGGAAATGAGAGCTGTTCAAGAATGCCAGGATGTTCCTATTGAAGTCGAAGGCGTTGGATTCTTGGCGAACCTCATCCTACTCAACTCAGCGAGTCTGGATGTGATTCTTGGCATGGGTTGGTTGTCCCAACACTTGGGACAAATTGATTGTGCCAGGAAGATTGTCTATCTCACCAACCCCTCAGGCGAACAGGTTGGGTTTTCACCACAGCTGCAAGGGCCACATCTTTGTGCCCTTGAAGCAAAGCCAGTCTTGGAGAATCAGGATGTTGCCATAGTATGCGACTTTGTGGATGTCTTTCCTGAAGATTTGCTTGGGATGTCTCCAGTTCGAGACCTGGAGTTCGTCATTGAGTTGCTACCCGGTACCGCTCCAATTTCAAAGGCGCCGTATCGGATGCCTCCCAATGAGTTGGAGGAGTTGAAGAAGCAACTAGGTGAGCTTCAGGCGAAAGGTTTTATTCGTCCTAGCTCATCTCCTTGGGGTTGTCCTGTGATCTTTGTGAAGAAGAAGGACAAGACCTTGCATATGTGTGTTGATTACCGTCCGCTTAATAAAGTGACGATGAAAAACAAGTATCCTTTGCCCCGCATTGATGATCTCTTTGACCAATTGACCGGAACTCGTGTATTCTCCAAAATTGACTTGAGATTGGGGTATCATCAAGTTAGGATCAGGGCTGAAGATATTCCGAAGATGACTTTCACTACTCGTTATGGTCTTTACGAGTACACCGTCATGTCTTTTGGCTTGACCAATGCTCCTGCTCTATTCATGAATCTCATGAACTCGGTGTTCATGGAGTATCTAGATAAGTTTGTTATGGTATTTATTCATGACATTCTTATCTACTCCAAGAGTGAAGAAGAGCATGCTGAGCATCTGAAGCTTGTATTGGGAAAGTTGCGTGAGCACCAGCTGTATGCGAAGTTCAGCAAGTGCGAGTTCTGGTTAAAGGAAGTGGCATTCTTGGGCCATGTTCTGTCGGTGTTTTAGAACCGATCTTACGTAAAGATTGTTTGATTCGGGGGGTCTCCACAATTGATCATGCAGACGAAAGAGACACGGGGATTTTTATACAGGTTCGGGCCTTCTCCAGTGAGAATAAAAACCCTACTCCTGTGTGTATTGTATTGGGTATTTGGATTACAATCAGCGGAAGGTCTTGCCCTAATGCTGCTGCTGATTGTTCTTCCAAAAAAGCCTCTCCCCCTCACTATCTCTCAAAGATACCTATTTATACTATGTTGTTGGGGCGGTTGTCGTTCTAGGCCAATTAGGCGCTCATTATTGCGTAATAATGAGAGTAATTACCGGGGTAGTAACCCCCCACGCTGTTCAACGGTTATCAATCAGAGATAGTGGGGAATTATCTGTAGTTATTTCGGGTATAACTACGTAATTTGACTGCTCAGATCCTCACTAGT
Organism: Ampelocalamus luodianensis; assembly: GCA_036346255.1. Lineage (NCBI taxonomy): Eukaryota > Viridiplantae > Streptophyta > Magnoliopsida > Poales > Poaceae > Ampelocalamus > Ampelocalamus luodianensis. Next base: position 32,950,671 of record CM070632.1, read on the forward strand.
AAATGGGCCTTCTGACGGGTGGGCCCAGCTAATTGTGAGGATGTCGTAGCAGGACTAATCGTAGCAGAACTTACGATTAGGGGGTAGTCGTAGAAAGAGCTTACGATTGGTACTGTTCGTAGAAAAGACTTACGACCTGACGTAATCGTAGTAGGACTTACGATTACACTATAGTCGTAGAAATACTTACGACTAGGGGTTGTCGTAGAAGAGCTTACGACCGCCTAACTTACTCCTCGCTTATAACATTAAGGGGTATACCATGTGACGTCATATTACATGATTATGAAATAATAAAATGAGGATTATCATATCCTCGTCATGTTCTTTCAGCAGGAGGCGTAGCTGTGGACCCTAGCAAGGTCAGTGATGTGCTATCTTGGGGTCAGCCCAAGTCGGTCACCGATGTGCGGAGTTTTCTTGGTTTAGCGGGCTACTACCGTCGCTTTATCGAGAACTTCTCCAAGATCGCGAAGCCGATGACTGAGTTGCTCAAGAAGGACAAGAAGTTTGTATGGTCCGCTGCTTGTGATGAGAGTTTTCAGGAACTCAAGAAGCGTTTGACTTCAGCCCCAGTGCTTGTTCTCCCCGATGTCCACAAGAGCTTCGATATCTTTTGTGATGCCTCGTCAGGGACTCGGTTGTGTTCTTATGCAAGGAGGCAAGGTAGTGGCCTATGCATCAAGGCAGTTGAGGCCTCATGAACTCAACTATCCTACCCATGACTTGGAGTTAGCTGCAGTGGTTCATGCACTCAAGATTTGGCGGCATTACCTGATCGGAAACCGTTGTGAGGTGTATTCTGATCACAAAAGCTTGAAGTATTTGTTCACCCAGCTAGATCTGAACCTTAGGCAAAGAAGATGGTTGGAATTGATCAAAGATTATGACATGGGCATTCAATATCATCTGGGCAAGGCCAATGTTGTTGCCGATGCACTTAGTCGGAAGGTATATTGCAATACTTTGATGCTCCAAGAGCAGCAGCCCGCCCTTCTTGAAGAATTTCAGCGGCTTAATTTGGGTTTGGTTGAGCACGGTTCTCTTGCTACCTTGGTTGTGCAACCAACCTTGGTGGACCAAATCAAGGCTGCGCATCAATTAGATGTTGGTGTGAGTCAAATTAAGCAAAACATCAAGGATGGGACAGCCAAGTGCTTTTCAGAAGATGAGCATGGTGTTGTATGGTTTGGGCAGCGTCTTGTGGTCCCAAAGGTCATGGAATTGCGGGACTTGATTCTCCGCGAAGCCTATGATTCCCCCTTGTCTATCCATCCCGGGGCCACCAAGATGTACCAGGACCTTCGTCAGAGATTCTGGTGGACCCGAATGAAGCGTGAGATTGCCAAGTTCGTTGCCGAGTGTGACGTGTGCTGTCGTTTAAAGGCTGTGCATCAGCGTCCAGCAGGCCTCCTTCAGCCTTTGCCAGTACCTGAGTGGAAGTGGGATTTCGTGGGTATGGACTTCATCACCGGTCTGCCCCGTACTTCTTCTGGGAAGGATGCCATCTGGGTTGTCATTGATCGGTTGACAAAGGTAGCACATTTTCTGCCAGTACGTACCAATCTCAGTGTCAGTCTGTTAGCGGATCTCTACATTTCCCGCATTGTGAGCTTGCATGGTGTGCCACGAACGATTGTGTCAGATCGTGGTTCTCTTTTCACCTCTTGATTTTGGCACAGTTTGGAAGAGGCCATGGGGACTCGTCTTTCTTTCAGCTCAGTTTATCATCCTCAAACTGATGGTCAGACAGAGCGAGTTAACCAAGTTTTGGAAGATATGCTCCGTGCTTGTGTTCTTTCCTATGGGAAGAATTGGGAGAAGTACCTACCGCTTGCCGAGTTCTCCTACAACAACAGTTTTCAATCTAGTCTCGGTATGGCACCTTTTGAGGCCTTGTATGGGAGAAGGTGCAGAACCCCACTGAACTGGTCACAAACTGGTGAGAGGCAGTTCTTCGGCCCAGACTCAATCAATGAGGCCGAAAGACAAGTTCAGTTGATTCGCGAGCATTTGTGCATGGCCCAGTCCAGGCAAAAGAGTTATACGGATCGTCGTCGCCGAGAGTTGAGCTTTGAGCCCAATGACTTCGTTTACCTCAAAGTCTCGCCTTTGAAGGGCCATCAGTGTTTTGGCATCAAGTTTAAGTTGGCTCCTCGTTTTGTTGGGCCTTATCGTATCATCGAGAGAGTGGGAGCTGTTGCATACAGGTTGGAGTTGCCAGCTACACTTGAGGGGGTGCATGATGTGTTCCATGTGTCCCATTTGAAAAAATGCCTCCGTGTTCCAGCCGAAAAAACTCAATTGGAAAGTCTCGATGTGCAAGAAGATTTGACCTACCGCGAGCATCCTATTCGTATTCTTGAGGAATCTGAACGAAGGACAAGGAACCGTGTCATTAAGTTCCTTAAGGTTTAGTGGTCGAATCATTCCGAGGATGAGACAACTTGGGAGCGTGAAGATCGTCATCGTGCAGACTACCCGTCTTTCTTCTCTGAGTAAACGGAATCTCGGGACGAGATTCTTGTAAGGGGGGAGATTTGTAACATCCCAAATTTGGACTTGTGTTTCAAATGTAAGAAAATGAGTAGAAATTAAAAAAATTTCTTACACCATGTATTTCATGTATGTTCTAAACAATTCTTGTACAAGAATTATGGAAATGCAAAGTCACAAGTCTTTTTGATCCAAATCTTGACCTTTCAAAAACATTCTTGTCAAATCTTGTGATCATCTCCTGAAAATATTTTTTCTAAGTCCTAGGGTTGGTGTGTGACCCCTCTGAAATTTTTATAATTTTTAGAAATTATTTGAGTGTTTTTGGAAAGCAGTCAAACCTGTTTAACTTTTAGTCAAAACCCTATTCCAGAACCTTGCAAAATTTTTGGAGAAACATTTACTGCTTAAGAACCTCTGAAAATTTTACAGAAAGTTAGTATCTAAGTTAGCAAGCTCTTGTAAAAATTTTAGAATTTTTGGAGTTGTTTTGCTACCTCAAATCGATCCCCAAAGTTTGCCTCAATTCAAAACCCTAAAATTGAACTCTGGTCTGAGTCAGACTTGAGCTCGAGTCAAATCCGAGCCCAAGTCATTTGACTCGGTCGAACCAAGCCGCCTCGTTTCTTAGCTGTTGGATCAAAATCCAACGATCACGTTTTCCTCTTTCGTTTTGAACCTTAGGAGCTTTGGGGCAATCTCAACCGTCCATTTTTTATCAGACCGCCCACAAACACCCTAGCCTTTCTCGATCTTCTTCTTCTTCGTGGCGTGCGCAGCACAGTGGGCGACATGGCTTGGCCACGTCGTGCTCCCTCATCAATGTCTCTCTAGTCGGGACATTTAGTGTGCGCAGGTCCTTTCGGCCGTAGGCACGCCCTACTCCTCACCTCGATTATTTCTCTTTTGGTCCTCGGTTGTGCCATGAGCCAAGCTCACCCGATGAGCTCGTTTTTGCCCAAACCCTAGTTTTCTAGCTATTTAAGGCCCCCAAAACCCCTCCTAGCGTTCCTTTACACCACCCCTAGCTCCTTCTTTGTTTTTGGAGCTCAAAACCACTGAATTTCTCAAATCGCCATTAGAGGCCGTGAAGCTCTGTAGGTGACCTTGGTGCTCCAGTGGTTCTTCTTCAAATCTTTTTGTACCCTTTTGAGCCCCTTAACCCAATATTCGTTTCCCATAACTTAATTTTGGGATTCATTCACAGGAATCACTCAATTTTAAGTTTTGATATTTTCAGCCGAATTCACCCCCTTTCTTCTCCAGCTCCAGTAAGGGCTTCTTTTCTCAATAAATTGCTTTTGGAGCTTCTCTGAGCTATAATGAAGCTTTAGTGATGATCTGGTCTCACTCATTTTGCTCAGAACATCATTTTTTCACTTCATCTTCCTCGGGTCCGACGAGCTCCACCGTGGTCACAGCTACTCCGACCATCTTTGAAGCTCATCTTGGCTAAGGTAGCTTCTTATTAGTCCTTAGACACTGTGGCACACGCTTCTTTGGACAATGCGGAGCTTTTTAGCTATTTTCGTTTTTGGCCATTCTTGTCGCCGTCACTCATTTCCAGCTCGTCGGCGTTCTAGACCGCCGCCGCCATCGAGGTCATCACCAGCGGGTCCGCAAGGTTATTGCGAACCCATTTTGTCCTTTAGGTTGCGCCGCCGTGGCCGGAGCCGCCAGCGACGAGCCTTTCTTTGCGCTCGGTTTTTGCCGATCGGGCGCCCTTTGTGCCGTTGTCGTTTAAGACATTGATTCGGTTCATTAACTGCTAATCATTGATAATCATGGTTTTAGTAATAAATGTTGTCCTAAATGAACCCTTGTGCCATTGCCATGTGGGCTCAGCCACCTAACCCCCCCCGCTGGCACTATGCAATGTCTTTAAGACATCATTAATGTTAATCATTGACAATCAGTGTTTAGCAATAAATGGTTGTCCTAAATTGACTCAGTGAGTCTCTGCCATGTGGGCCCATATGTTTAAACTGCCGTAGCATGGTTATTAGGACAAAGTTTGGGTTCATTAATTGCTAATCAATGTTAGCATTTAATGGTTGTCCGAAATGGCTTGCTGTGTCACTGCCACGTGGGCCCGCACCATTAAACCCTCTCGGTGCACTTATAACTCATGTGTGTTCGTGCGCAGCGTTTTGTAGATCGTGGACCGTCGATCTTGTGATCAACAGCCCAGATCTGGGGAACGTTCGGACCACCCGAGCTCCCAACCGCTGCGGGCCGTCCATCTCGCGATCAGCGGCTGAGATGGATGTGCCGTTCGGGTCGCCCGAACCGCACTCGCTCTGAGCCCTCCATCTTAAGATCTACGGTCGAGGATGGTCTGAGCGTTCGAGTCACCCGAACGTCCCAATCCTCGTGGACCGTTGGATCTTGATCCAACGGTGGGTCCAGTGGGCCTCTTCGCGCGCGTACGTTGCGTTGCGGTGCGTGTGGGCCGTTGGATCTCCGATCTACGGCCCACATTCGTCCACGTCGTTTACTTTTTGATACGATTGATTTTTATTTTGGTAAGCATTTATTTGTCAACTAAAAATTGTATTAAACTTTGAAAACTCATAACTAATTCGTTTTAAATCCTTTTTAGATGGTTCCAACTGTATTAAATTCATGTTTCATTAACATTTAATATAAAAATGCATTTAGGCATGTTTCTGTAACAGAAAATTTTGTAAGCATTATTAACTTGTCTTTTTAATTTGGTTTTTCCTTTTTGTTTGAAGCCAAAAACCTATTTTGTTTGCAAAATTAAAAACTAAAGTATAGCTAAAAGTATTTTTATTAAGTTCTAAATAATTGAAGGGACTTCTTTGAATTTTCCTAGAATTTTTAGACTCTATTAACTATTTTCTAAAAAGTCTTTTGCTTTTTCGGATTTCTTTATTCGAAATCCATTTAAAATCCCCCTCAGGCCTTTGGGCCGAATTCACTCTCTCGGCCCACTTCCCCGACCACTCCCCGCAGCCACGCCCCTCCACCCCCCCGACCGTCCGATCAAAATCGTGTGGACCCGATCTCTTGACTCTTTCGGAGGGCCGAACGCCCCGTTCCTTGTGAACCGTCAGATCGAAATCGGACGGCTCAACCTCCGCCACGCCTTCCTCCACCTCCCACCGTCCGATCGAAATCGGACGGCCCCCGCTCATCGTCCTCCTCCGGACCCCCCCTTCTTCCTCCTCCTTTCGCCGACGCCGCCATCACCTTTTCCCCTTCCTCCTCCTCCGGGCTTCCTTGTCCTCTATTTAAGCGAGCCCCGGCTGCGCCTCCCTCCCCTCTCCCTTTTCCCCCATCTCCCTTCCCCTTTCTTCCCCCGAGCTCGTCGCATTCAGAGTTTTCGCCACCGCCGCCGAGCTTCGTTTCGCCACACCCGCCGCCGCCGTCAAGCCTCCTTCGCCGGCTCCGACCGCACCTTCGGCATCGTCGCACCGAGGGCCACCTCGTGCGCACCTCCTCGACCCCGGGAACCCATCGGAGCGCCGTCGCCGCCGTAGCCCTCTTCTCGCCGCCGCTTTTCTCGCTCGCTGCCGACCTGCCGGTGACGCCGCGTCCTCGGGCTGATGAGCATCAGGTTCACCGTGCCGCATCAGGTTCGCCGTGCCCCCTCTAGCCGCTGGTCCCCTCGCCGCCGCCTGCCGCCCAGCCAAACGTCGGCGACGTTCGGGCCATGAGCGTCGCCGTCGCCTTCGCCGACGTGGCCGCCACCTCGCCTCCACCTCAGCGCCACCTCAGCCCCTTCGCTGACCGGGCAGCTACGTGGCCAGCCCAAGTGGCACTCCTTTCCCCTCTCTTTTCCAAAGCTCGGTGGACTTAATCCATGTGCACCCTCTCGCTGACAGTGGGCCCCACATGTCTGTTTCTTTTATTTTATTTTATTTTGGCTGAAATTCCCTCTGCTAACGTCAGCTGACGTCATATTTGCCATTTCCTTTAGAAAAACAATTCCAGAAAATTAGAAAATCCCCAAATCCTTCATTTTATGTGTTTTCCAACTTCGGAAGGCCATAACTTCTTCGTTCAAACTCCGATTTGAGTGATTCAAATGTCTAAATTCATCTAAAATCCTCCTCTTGCTATTAGTGCTAGTTTGGAATTTATTTGGAGTTTTATTTATTTATTTTGCTCTTTTCGCACGTGTAGAAACCGACTTTTCGGAAGACTTCTCGGATCCGACGACCGAAGCACCTCAACTCTTCAACGAAGGCAAGTCATAGACCTTTGATCATATTGAAACCATCTTTATAAAACCATATTGTTTTATATAAACATGCATTGCTAGTTTATATATTAAATTGTTTCGGGAGTAGATAATTGCCTACTTGATGTATGCCTCCTTGATAAATTGAAAATAACATGTACCCTTGAATGACATGAACCCTTGGTCACCATAGGACAGTTCTCTATTAGTTGGATGTCTTTGTATACCAACAGGGGTACATTTTGCTTGTTTAGTCACGCTCTAAGTAGACGTGGGTCTCTCGGCCTCATAAATCATCAATGTTATTTTACCCCCAACGCACTTGGTTTGTGGCTTGTGTAGTAGCGGCCAGTGTAGCTGATTAAAATGAAGTGTGGCCCTGTGTGAGGCCACGACATTTGTTGTCACCTTAACTAAAAGTATGTTGTTCCAGGATTAGAGTGGTCCTCTGGCCGGGTTGAACCCATCTAAAATTGAATTTGACTAATGAACTATGGAACCGTGGCAATGCCACTTGATGAAATTGTGGTGCCAGGACTAGGGTGGTCTTTGACCGGGCTGAACAAAAAATGTTTTATGCTCGGGCGAGTGGTGGTGGTAAGTGTGGGTGTCGTAATGCACATTGGGACGTGGATTAGTCTCGCCTGAGCAGCCAACTAAGGACTTAACCTTGAACCATTGATCTGGGTCATATCGTGCAACCACATGTCTAGACTGGGATAGACCTGGCCAACTAATTAGCAATGTCTTCGATCGGTTCTGTTTTGGATGAGAACGGCGCAAGAGGGGGCATAAATATGGCGGGGAGCACCCCTGTTAGAAGCGAAACCTTAGCGAGCAGAACCGAGTCAAAGCAGAACTTTGTAAAGGCCTTGTCACGTGCTCTAGACCGCTTACCCAAGGTAGTGAGCGGTGGCATCGCCGGGTGCCAAACAAACTAGAGAATTCGTGTCATGTGGGAAAAGTGTACAACCTCTGCAGAGTGTATAAAAACTATTCGAATAGCCGTGTCCCCGGTTATGGACATGCCCGGAGATTTCACGCAAGGGGTAGATGTTTTTCTTAAAATGGTGGGATTGATGATTTGGATGTAAAGGTTGGGTTGATCTCTAGTTGTTTCAAAGGACTGAATTACTTATGTATTAATATTTTAATGGTGCTTTTAATCTACTTACTGTATTTATTGTTAAATGTGGCTTTCTGCAAAAGTAAACATAAAGCTATCCTTGTCAAGCCTAGCAAGAATAATAATGGCATACTGTTCCCTATGACTTGCTGAGTACATTCAAAGTACTCACGGCTTACGCCCTGTGTGATTAATCTCCACAGAAGAACCAGGGAACCCCGAGTTTCATGAAGAGGATAACCTCGAAGACTTTGCGAACTAGGTCGCGTCCTCCACTCGATTGCCTGTGGGCATGTCGTGTGCCACCACAAGACATTTTGTTTCCGCTGCAAGTTACCTTTTGGTGTTGAGCCCTGCGTGGCAACTCTGTAAGACTTGACCATAAGGTCTTTTGCTGCTATTAATATTAATTTGTCCTTTTCATCGTTACTTTGTTGTATGGTTATGATTACATCTTTTTTGTAACTGTGCGAGCTAGCTACTGATCATGGAACTAGTTCGGAATGCACAGAGGGTCCTGGGGTTGCATACTCGGGGCGCCGACAAGGGATGGTATCAGAGCATATCGACTGCAGGATGTAACCATTGTTAGCATGGTCGTTTAGTCAAAACTTCAAAATTTATTTTCTAAATCAAACCAACCAATTAATCTGAATAGTTATTCTTCCCTTATCTTATTCTATTCTTTTCTCGCCTACCCTAAGTCTTTTCTCATCTCCTTCTTAGCTTCTTACATCTTGTCTATTCTGAAACATTGTTTCCCAATTTAACTTGATCTCCCTTACCTTAGAAATTTCTGTAAGATCGAGGCTTGTTTTGGTCGACCATCCCAAATAAGTTAGATTAGAAGTGTTTTAATAGGATTACCCTCCTAGATGTAGTATCGTTTAGTACGGCCGTTAGGCTCGAGTTTTGTTGCTTGTTGATGGCTTTCCGGCTATCCGTTCCTCGGGTTTAACCGAACATCCCCAATTATGTTGCTCTATCTTTCCCCTGTTCTCCCTCATCTTTTGCGCTTTTCCCTCTTATCTACCGTGCTTTCTCTCTCTCGTCTATTAAACCTAGAAAGATTTGTCCAGATGGTTCAGACCCGCAACTCTGCAAGCCAAGTTGACCCTGTGGATCTCAATACCCCGCCACCACCACCTCCTCCAGTAGCCATAGCAGACCAAGGTTTGTATCAGTTCACGGCAGCCCAGGCACAGCTGATGAACTCGATGATGCCAAACGTGAGCCAGATAATGACTCAACAGAACCAGGCTGCTACAGCCCTACTTAACATGATGAACCAGCAAAACCAGACCATCGCTGCTTTTATGACCAGGATGAACCAGAACCATCAGGGTGCTGCCATGACACCGCCACCACCAGTTTTTCAGCCTTCAAAGCTTGTAACGTTTAGGAGGACACATCCACCCACAAGCTCCAACTCCTCCAAACCACTAGACTCCGATGATCGGTCACACTCTATTGGGGAGAAACTCACCATTTCTCAGTGTAACGACCACGAGAAGGTTCTTTATGTTGCACGTCAGCTAGAAGGCATTGCTGCAGATTGGTGGGAGAGTTACCATGCAACCCAGGAGAATCCACAAGATCTTACCTGGGCTGAGTTTTCAGCAGCTTTTTGTCACTCTCATGTTCCTAGGAGTATAGTAGAAAGAGAGAAAAATGAGTTACCAAGGATTCCGCCACTGGAAGAACCCCATCCCAATGGCAAGAGTCACCTTCCTCCTGAAAATCACCATTTAGGGAAGTATGTTATCTGTTATAGATGTGGAGAACAAGGGCACTTCGCCTGCACATGCACTCAAAAGGGAAAGCCAAAACAAGATAATCATTGTGCTAACTGCAATGGCACGGGACACTATTTCTCCAAGTGTCCCCAAAGGAAGCTGATCTAGTATAAAGTATGTAACTATTGTGGCAAGGAAGGATACTTTGTCAAGCAATGTCCCTTGCAACATGAACAATTTCAAGCCGCTCTCATCCAAGCCAAGGAAGACAGAACCATGATTACTTCTACCAAGTTATCCCAAGAATCAGAGGAACCAAATTCCAACAAGATCCATCCCAAGACACTCAATTTAGAAGCTACTTACCGTCAGCAAGACCATTGTCACAAGAGGAAGATGATGAATCAAGAGCAAGATGTTGCAAGAAACTCCAAGACTCGTGTGATTCAACCTCGACCCAACCAAGCACCAACATCAACCGCACTCATGACCCCAGGATCAGCACTGCATCCGCCGATACCGGTGTTCTGCAACAATACTGGTGTTCGACTACAACAGAATAAAACATCAAAGGCAAGAATACAATGTTTTAGATGTCAGGGTATGGGACACTTTGCCAGTGGATGCCCACAAAGACACCAAGCAATCAACTCGGATAGCACTCCAGAAGCTATTTTGATCGCAACCATAACGCTGGAGCGGGTGGTAAAAACAACAGAAGATACTTGTCACAGTTGTTTAAATGCCGAAGTTTAGAGCTGCCAATGCCTCAAGAAACAGCCGTGAATTAGCAGGCCAGCTGGCCGCTCTCCAACACATCCTTGGGAGACCCACCTCAGAAGAGCTCGTCTCGTGCTGCAGGAATCACATGTTTCAATTGTCGGCAAAAAGGTCACTATGCCAACAACTGCCCACTAAAGAAAGCTTCCACCTCAGATAATCCCCTCTCAGAAGTCATTTGCTTCAAGTGCCAAGAGACAGGCTATTATGCTCACAGTTGTCCGAGAAAGTGAGCCCCGACGCCAAATCCATTCCACCTTGGAGCTACGCCAGCCAGAGTCGCTACACCAGGAGTAGGCCAAGGAGCAACTCCGACTTCCAGTCAAGCCACCAGGACCCCACTTCCTTCTGCAAGAGGACAAGTGAATCATGCCACAGCCGAACCAGCCCAACTTGCTCAGAACTTCATTCTGGGTAAGATCAAGTCGATTCGATTCCGTTTGGTTTGTCTCACTCGGAAGGAAACTAAGTTCAGTCCATGAAGCAAAGTCGAGTTCTCGAACCTAATCTCTAGTCAGCCCGAATCTCGGGGTCGAGATTCCCTTTAAGGGGTATAGGTTTGTAACATCCCAAATTTCCTGAGTTTTTGAAAATTTTCAAAATAAAAATAACCATATAACCACACTCCTTTGATATAGCTTTCATGTAGCTATGTATAGGCTTGTTACTCGTAAGTCTTGCGAGTACATTAGTGTACTCACCTGCATTGCTTGTTGTGTGCAGAGAAGAGGGTGAGCCCCAAGGGCCTCACTTTTGTGAGTTGTGCTGTGGCAGTGTTTGGAGCAACTAGCTTGGCGGTCCGATTGGTTGCCTTGTAGGTTAAGGCACAATAATTGGCTTTTGTTTATGGCCATCTTATGGCACATTAGCTTCCGCTGTTATTGGTACTTTGTAGTCATTTGACCGGTCGGCCCTCTTTTGTAATAACTCTATATTATGTATGTCTTTTTGCTAGATTTGTTATTATGTGATGTATGGAATTGATGCATGATTTTGTAAAGATGTATATGTGCTGCAATTCTGGGAAGCACATATCCATCGAGACACAGTGTATTTTGTTTGTGATGCTAGAGCTAATGGAAGGCTAAGTATTACAAGCTAAATAAATTGGGGTCTCACATGTCTTCTTTTTAGATCTTGAGTTGATGGTACCTTGACCTCAAATCTATCTTTGAGAACACCACAACACCTTTCAACTGGTCAAACAGATCGGCAATCCTTGGTAGAGGGTACTTATTTTTTATGGTGACCTCATTTAGAGCACGATAATCCACACATATTATTTGTGTACCATCTTTCTTGGCAACAAAAATCACTGGAGCTCCCTAAGGTGAGGAGCTAGGTCTAATAAAACCTTTGCTTAACATATCTTCAATTTGCTGCTTCAGCTCTTATAATACCCCAAAAGTATACGAAAGGAATTAACCGGGAGAGAATAAATAATCGGGAGAGAGTTATCTGAATTGACGAAGGACCAAATAGAAAATGATTAATTTCGCGAGTTAGAGAGGGGAAATCAGCGTTTGTATGGCAACTGGGCTGGGCCTTGGCCTGTGGCCATGTGGTGGCCGGCCAAGGGGAGGCGCCACCTCCCCAAAACCCTAGTCGCCCCCTTTCCCCTCCTCCCACTTGTGGCGCCGCCCCATCCCTCCTCCTTCCTCCCCTTTGGCCGCCCCACTTCCTCCTCCCACGCCACCTCCTGCTGCTCCTCCCGCTGCTGTCAGGAGGTGCCCCATTGCCGGTGTCATGGAGGAAGAGGAGGACCGCCAGAGATCGCTTGCCAAGAAGAGAAGAGAAGAGAAGGGAAGAAGGGGAGAAGAAGGGATCGTGATCGGGAGTTCATGGTGGGCGTCACCTGCAGCGTGCCTTCCTCGTTTCGGCAAGGGTAACACGTCGTTCATTGCTTTGGGTCGATTTCTAGTTGTTTTATTTTCGGTTGTCATTAGATCGGTGTTCTGCAGTGGTAAAGATTGACGTTTTTGGGTAGGTTAAATGCAGAATTGGGTCTGGACATCTCCTAGAAAGTCGTAGATATCGCAGTTATCTTTTGTTGCCGACAAGAATCAGGTCATTCCGACTTCGGTAGCAATAGTTATGAATTTAATGGTGTGACTGTGTTTCTGGGAAGACGATGAACAGACAGTTTGGATTAACCTGATTTAATCCCGTAGTTAGAGGGATTTCCAGAGGGTCCCACCATAACGAAAAATGAGGATAATCCTCTTAGCTTTCAGAAAAACTAAAGATCACTAAATTCGGACGAACGTAGAAAGTTATGGTAGTTTCTTTGTCGCTGTCAGAAAACCGACGTGAAATGTTTACTCTGATTGAATGGATTGGTAGGACTAGTAAATGGCCGAATCAGAGAACCTCACCAACTAGGTTTAGAAGGGAATTCAATAACCTTTTCAGATTGTCCAAGATCACTCCATTTGGATTTATGTACATTTAGTTATGATTTTTCGAAGGGGCTGTTCTCTGGATAATAAATCTGGCAGCCAGCATTAGGGTTGGAGATTGCGTTTAGTGGACGATGTTCTCTTTGTGTGTTTACGGTTTTGTTATTAGACCTTTATGGTAGCCTTAGCTTGTCTCAATTGTATGTCCAGGTGTGGGTTTGGCTCCGGGAGCAGCACCTTATCCTCAACATCCACCTTACACGGTTGAGGCAAGTGCATTGTTGTTAAATGGGTGTGATTGATTGGCTATGTTGTGTGTTATTTGGAATATATGGTTGCATGGTAGGATGGCTTACTTATTGAATGTTTAAGTATGGTGTTTGCTCAAATGATGCTCATGCTTTACTATGATTCATTGTTGTTGTCTTTTGGTAAAATTGTTAATGGATGAGATATGAGCATTTGCATATTGAGAGCATATTGAGGCTTGGTCATGCGGTGACCAAGCATGTTTTCCTTGAGAATCCCGTCATGAATGTGGCGGGCACGAGATCCTCACTCGTGGAGTGTGGGCTTGAGGTCCCGTTACTTGCGGAGTAACGGGCAATTGGTCCTCGTGCGTGCGCGCCTGAGCATGTAGGTATGGGCGGCGCATGGTCGATACTCTGCATTACGTGTAATGCACAGAAAGTTAAAGATAAAGGTTCCTTGAGCATTGCATTTGCATATGAGATGTTCTAATGTTGATCTCCTTTATATGTATGTTGATGTTTTAGTTTCTATATGTACTTGCTGAGTCTATGGACTCACTCTTGCTTTATTGTTGTTTTAGGTACCCGAGCCAAGAGTGACATGCATGGGGAAGTAGAGCGCTAGTCACACACATACCACATGAACTAAATAAAGTTGAATGATCTTGAGCGTGGTTGATTTTAGATTATTATGTTTTGTCTTATGCAATGGATTAAATGTAATAATGATGAGTAGTGGAACTTCATACCTCTCTAGTTATGTTAGACACTTAACATGTCTTTGTTTATCTCTTGATGTCTCTAAATGATAGTTTAGTTAATACATGTATTATCGTATGTTGGAACCTCCGTGTAATTAATTTTACAAGGGAGGTTCGGCCACATTACTAAAATTGCCTTGATTAGAATTATTAGGGTTTGTTTAGTAGCATTCCGTGCTCATGTCGAAATGGGTGTTCTGATTGGTATCGAGCGGTCAGAGGTCCGTGGTGAATAGATTAATAACTTAGGTAACTTAGCTTGTTAAAAAAATTGCTAATGGTTAATTAGTGAAAACTGACACTGCTTGGTGCACAGTGAGGATGGGGTGTGTCAAGCATTGCATTTACGCTCATCATGTTGTAATGATGATTCTGTTATGAGATGATCTTACATACCTATAATATGATTATATGATTATTATGAGTGAGAGCATACACTGTTGAGAGGATTGAGGTCATGGTTGTGGCCTGGCTTTACCAGTTACACCATTGTTCGTGGTAAGAGAAAAGGGAAGAGGTTACCTCGGATATCTTAGTCTGACGTTAATAGTGAGTATCTGTTGAAAAAAATTGTCCACTTCCTTGAATTTGAATTTGATCAACTCTTGTTGATTGTGGTCGATGAATTTCTTTGGGTCGATGGTTCATTTCAGTTGATGGGTTTCTTTGAGAAAGGTTGTTATATTTCTATTGGCTTAACTTGTCCCTTAAAGCAATTATTGTTTTTCCTATTGTTGAGTTATTCTTGTGGTGGTGGACTTGGTTAGTTGTCAATCTGACTTTTGTATTGGGGTTTCGTCTTTCTTCTTGGAAAACATGACCTATTTATTTATTTGGATGATTTGGATAATGAAAGTTTCCTTTTGCAAGTCCTGTAGTGCGTGGAGGCTTTGACTCAATGTATCTCTCTTGAGTATTTGGAGTGTTGAAGCTTGATGGTTCTTTTTATGGAAGAAGTGGTTAAACCCTTTAGTAGTGTTTTGGCTTGGTTAGCGAGAGGTTATACTCAAAGCAATTAATGGAAAAGGTATGGATTATCGAGTTAGGTGCGTGGTGTGGTATATAATTGATCCTAACTAAGATCACTGGAAGGAAAGTTGATTAATTTGATGGTGCCATATAGTAGCTCTTGTTGAGCGGTGATTAAGGGTATGGCTAAACCTAATTGGAATCAATAGAGTTATTAAAAAGATGTGGAACTTTGATGAAAAGGTTGATCATTAGAGTCGTTTAGTTTACTAAAATTGTTAGAATATTTGATTTCAATGGATTAATCTAACTATGTAGGAAGGGAAATATAAGGATGTGTTTGATCGTTGTCTTAATAGATGATAATATGTAATTATCTTTAATTGGCTATTTGATTATTTTATTTTTTTGCTTGTGAGAAGGCAAATAGAGAAAGGACCATCAATTTCGTCTAAGGTTGAAAAATCATCAATGGTTTAGGATGGGATTTAATAGGTGACTTGTGTTTGTGTGATGGTGAAATTGTCGGATAATAGTATGTCTTTGATGAAAGGGTTTTGGTGTAATCTTATAAATTTTGTAGTAGATTCCCTCTAAAAAAAAAAAGTGGTTGCTGTAGTGAGGTTATAAGAATTTGGTGTACTCTCATTTGAGGATGAGATGATAAAGTGATATGTAACAGATTTGGTGACTTTTAGGGATTTTATAAAGGAAGGGTTGATGATAACGAACCGTGTTAAGAGTGAATTATTCTTGTTGTTAGTAATAAGGTCTACAAGAGATTGTGACACGTTGGAGTGGTGATGATTCTTCTAGATAGAAAGTAAGTTGATTGTTTTAATGACAGTTAAATGAAATGTTTGGAGTTTTGAATTCGTGATCTTTTGGGGGTTCATGATTTATGTAGTAGATGAAATTAGTTGAGCACTATGACATATGGAAAGGTTCTGTTTGGTTCTGAAGTGATGAATGTGATTTGGTATTAAAGGCATCTCTTGTTTGGTTTGGCAAGTAATGTTGTAATCAAAGACTTAAGAGTTTCTTGGGATTGCATAGCAATGTGTTATTAAGAGTTATGGAGGTGAAAAAAATCTTCATGTGGGACTTGTGCCTCATTGTGGACTCGTATTTTGTTTTCTCGAGATCACTACTATTTGATCTTGTTTCTATTGGTCTCGTGCTTACTTGAGAAGCCACGATTTCTTGTGCGTTGAACCTTGTATCTTTTATTTCTTCCTTTTGAATAAGGAAGTAACCAAATTGTGTTGCCAAGTGTTATAAAGAGTAGCATGGTGATTGGTTGGAGGTGGTTAAGTATTTTGAATTTGTTGAGATTTTTTGGAACCAATCTATTTGAAGAGCGATTATAAAGTGAATGGGTTTCGATTTACAACACCCGGAGAGAATTCTATTTAAATGGAGAGTTGTCGATGAGATGAAAGTGATTAGTATTACAATTAGTGGAACCTATGATGAATTATGATCCAGTAACATTTGTCCATATTGGAATATTGGGATTATCGAAATTATGGACTCCTAACAAATTTATCAGAATATCCCAATTGGATACTTAGTATGATTGTGCAGAAGTGTTGTGGTGGTGAAGTTTAATGAGAGTAGCGGTGTGGAGGAACCTCAGTGTCATGACAATTAGTGGGATAGCAGGAATTGTTGAGCTTTTGTCAAGCATTACTCGGCCTCAGTAAGTAACCCTATGGGAGTTAAATTATTTCTAAGGATGTCTTGGTCAAAGGATATATTTATTTATTGGCGTTAGTGATTGGGTATGTTTGAATCTTGGTCAATCGGTTAGGGTTTTGTGAACGGGTATATTGTGGTTGTGTAATCGAATTGGATTGGTATGGATTAGAGAAGGTCTAAGACCGTGAAATAAATCGCCTTGGGATAGTTACTCCATTAGTGAGAAACGTGGATGTTAATGATTGAGGTTATTGTGGAAACATGTGAAATTTGAGTAAACGAATTTGAGGATTTCCATGAATCATACAAGAAATTCATTGTAGGAGACTTGAGGTTGGTTTTGGGCTTTGCATTTTAGGTTAGAACCTTGGATGCTAATGATTACGTGTAGAAGTGGTAGAATAAGAGTGGATTCAGTAGTGGGATGATCATTGATAGTATCTTTTGAGGCTAGTATATGAGAGTGTGTGATGTGAATTTCAAATTGTTCATCCTTAACGGATTAAGGGATGTGACGGTGGGTGAAATCTATATTGAGTTGTGTTGAAATTATTTTGACAAGTATTCATTCGGTAGGAAGTTGGCTAGAGTGCGATATTGTGGATTGGAAGAATCTCCTGCATAATTGTGAACTTTGTGTTGATGAGAGCATAGGTTTGAGGTTGCCAATTTAAGAGAAATGAGTTAATGCGTTATGCGATGATTTGGGATCCTATGGTTTAAAAGAAAGTTGATTTCTTAAAAGAAAGATTGTGGTAAAGGGTGTGATCTTGGATAGTGAGATGTTTTCTTAGTTCTTACTTGAACTATGTGGTTATAACGGATGTCAATTACAAATTGAGTTGGTTCTTGCGGTATGTGTGATTCCTTCAGGTCAAAAACAAAAGAAAAAATGGTTAAACTGGTTTTTCGATTGATTTCGCTTTTGGCTTGTGTGGCATTTATTTCTAAACGCCTATTTGAAAAAATGGAAAAGATTTCGTAGTAAATCCATTGATTTTGGATTGGGCACTTCTAAGGGAAGATGGCTTTGAGTTGGATGCATTTTTGACTCCTTTGTTTTGATTGAGTTTTTCGGATTAATGAGTCGATAGGCGAGTTCTTTGTGCGTCCCTTGTTAAAGGAGATCTTGCTATGTAGATAAAGTGATCGATGAGTGTTGGAACAAGAGTTCCATGTATTTTATCTTGACGGTGTACTTGGTAACAAAAGGAAGTGTAACCAAAGGTGTGTCGGATAAGTTCCCAGTCATGGGAATTTGTAGATTAGCGTAACGCTATTACCGTCTCAGTACTTGCGAGAGTACGCAGTGTCTTATACTTTTGGTCGATAGAACACCGAGATCGGGAGCTTGAGATTTTGTTAGAGCTATTGGCCATCGAGTAAAACCTTACCTCCGAGCCACCGTGTTAAGTGTACGATAAAGTTAAGACTAGTGTTGAGGTGCAAGACGTTAGTTTTGGATATCCGTCAAGGTGATGTGGTCCCATAAGTCCGAGTGTGAGCGACTAGTGAATTGGTGTCTCGCATGCGCATGCAATATCTGGAGTTACTCACGGTAGGCTTATGGTATTGTTGGTAAGTTTTAGCTGTGATTATACTTGGGCGTAAGAATGGTTAGAATTCGAGGCGAATTCAGTTTAAGGGGGTAGAATGTAATACCCCAAAAGTATCGAAAGGAATTAACCGGGAGAGAATAAATAATCGGAGAGAGTTATACGAATTGTGAAGGACCAAATAGAAAATGATTAATTTCGCAGTTAGAGAGGGGGAAATCAGCGTTTGTATGGCAACCTGGGCCTGGGCCTTGGCCCAGGTGGCCATGTGGTGGCCGGCCAAGGGGGGCGCCACCCTCCCCCAAAACCCTAGTCGCCCTCCCCTTTCCCCCTCCTCCCACTTGTGGCCGCCGCCCCCATCCCTCCTCCTTCCTCCCCCTTTGGCCGCCCCACTTCCTCCCCTCCCACGCCACCTCCCTGCTGCTCCTCCCCCGCTGCTGTCCAAGGAGGTGCCCCCCATTGCCGGTGTCATGGAGGAAGAGGGAGGACCGCCGAGATCGCTTGCCAAGAAGAGAAGAGAAGAGAAGGGAAGAAGGGGAGAAGAAGGGATCGTGATCGGGAGTTCATGGTGGGCGTCACCTGCAGCGTGCCTTCCTCGTTTGGCAAGGGTAACACGTCGTTCATTGCTTTGGGTCGATTTCTAGTTGTTTTATTTTCGGTTGTCATTAGATCGGTGTTCTGCAGTGGTAAAGATTGACGTTTTTGGGTAGGTTAAATGCAGAATTGGGTCTGGACATCTCCTAGAAAGTCGTAGATATCGCAGTTATCTTTTGTTGCCGACAAGAATCAGGTCATTCCGACTTCGGTAGCAATAGTTATGAATTTAATGGTGTGACTGTGTTTCTGGGAAGACGATGAACAGACAGTTTGGATTAACCTGATTTAATCCCGTAGTTAGAGGGATTTCAGAGGTCCCACCATAACGAAAAATGAGGATAATCCTCTTAGCTTTCAGAAAAACTAAAGATCACTAAATTCGGACGAACGTAGAAAGTTATGGTAGTTTCTTTGTCGCTGTCCAGAAAACCGACGTGAAATGTTTACTCTGATTGAATGGATTGGTAGGACTAGTAAATGGCCGAATCAGAGAACCTCACCAACTAGGTTTAGAAGGGAATTCAATAACCTTTTCAGATTGTCCAAGATCACTCCATTTGGATTTATGTACATTTAGTTATGATTTTTCGAAGGGGGCTGTTCTCTGGATAATAAATCTGGCAGCCAGCATTAGGGTTGGAGATTGCGTTTAGTGGACGATGTTCTCTTTGTGTGTTTACGGTTTTGTTATTAGACCTTTATGGTAGCCTTAGCTTGTCTCAATTGTATGTCCAGGTGTGGGTTTGGCTCCGGGAGCAGCACCTTATCCTCAACATCCACCTTCGCACGGTTGAGGCAAGTGCATTGTTGTTAAATGGGTGTGATTGATTGGCTATGTTGTGTGTTATTTGGAATATATGGTTGCATGGTAGGATGGCTTACTTATTGAATGTTTAAGTATGGTGTTTGCTCAAATGATGCTCATGCTTTACTATGATTCATTGTTGTTGTCTTTTGGTAAAATTGTTAATGGATGAGATATGAGCATTTGCATATTGAGAGCATATTGAGGCTTGGTCATGCGGTGACCAAGCATGTTTTCCTTGAGAATCCCGTCATGAATGTGGCGGGCTGAGATCCTCACTCGTGGAGTGTGGGCTTGAGTCCCGTTACTTGCGAATGCGGGCAATTGGTCCTGTGCGTGCGCGCCACGAGCATGGGTATCTTGCGGCGTGCGATACTGTGCACACGGTGTAATGCACACAGAAAGTTAAAGATAAAGGTTCCTTGAGCATTGCATTTGCATATGAGATGTTCTAATGTTGATCTCCTTTATATGTATGTTGATGTTTTAGTTTCTATATGTACTTGCTGAGTCTATGGACTCACTCTTGCTTTATTGTTGTTTTAGGTACTTGAGCCAAGAGTGACATGCATGGGGGAAGTAGATGCTAGTCACACACATACCACATGAACTAAATAAAGTTGAATGATCTTGAGCGTGGTTGATTTTAGATTATTATGTTTTGTCTTATGCAATGGATTAAATGTAATAATGATGAGTAGTGGAACTTCATACCTCTCTAGTTATGTTAGACACTTAACATGTCTTTGTTTATCTCTTGATGTCTCTAAATGATAGTTTAGTTAATACATGTATTATTCAGATGTTGGAACCTCCGTGTAATTAATTTTACAAGGGAGGTTCGGCCGACATTTACTAAAATTGCCTTGATTAGAATTATTAGGGTTTGTTTAGTAGCATTCCAGGCTCATGTCGAGCTGGGGTGTTACAGCTCTACTTGATCATCAACATGCAATCTATAAGGTCTCTTAGAGATGGGGGAGGTCCCTAGAACAAGATTTATGACAAATTCCATGTCCCTATCTGGTGGCATCCCTGGGAGCTCACTAGGAAACACATCTGGAAAGTCTTGGACCACTGGTACATCTTCCAAAGAAACTGCTTGGGCACTACAGGCTAAAGCTTTATCACCCCTTTTTGAAAAGACCTCAAACTTCACTGTGACTCCACTGGGACTGGTCAAAGAAATGATTCGGCCATTACAATCCAACATGGCATGGTGGTCCGCAAGCCAATCCATTCCCAAAATCACATCTAGGGATTTTGTGTCCAAGAGGATGAGGCTTGCTAGAAATTCTACTCCTTTGATGACCAACTCAACTTGTGGACAACCCTGGTTCGTACTTAACTTCGAACCAGGGGATTGGACCAACAAGGTTACTTCAAGAGGTGCAACTTCAAATTGATACTTGACGGCAAAACTTCGAGAGATAAACGAATGAGAAGCCCAGAATAAAATAAAACAGCAGCGGACACTGAATTTACTAGGAACGTACCTAGTACAACATCAGGGGAGGTTTGGGCTTCCTCCACTGCAACGTGGTTCACATGATCTCTCCCAAAAGGTTGGGAGGTCCTGGGCTGAGTAGGTCCTACGATCTGCTGGCAGGTCCTCGCTGGGGGAGGTCCTAAGGAGGAGGTCCTCACAACTTGCTCTGTCCTCTGTGGGCACTGGTTGGCAAAGTGCCCCACTTGATGGCACTTAAAACAAGTAAATCTTATTGCGGGGGAGGTCGTGGTTGGTGGATTGCTGCTGCTGACGTTGCGGCGTTGACCTTGGGTAGCGGGGCGGGAGGTCCTAGCAGAGGTCCTGGAGGTACTAGGAGGTTCTTGGTGCCGGTGCTGGTACTGCACAAAGGTTCGAACCCGCTGAGGAGGTCCTTGTTGAGCACTTGAGGGTGGCATCTTCCTTTTGTAAGACTCAAAGAGGTCTTTGCGAGATTCTTCAATAAGCAGAGCCTTATTCACCATGTGCTGGAAATCAATATAGTCATTGCCAATCACTTGGACCTTCAAGCTAGGATGGGACCTGGCTTGAAACGCTTTTGTCGGGCATCATCAGTGACAACATCCTCCTTGGCGTAACAGGACAACTGAGTGAATTTGGTAAGATACTCACTCACGGTCAAGTTCCCTTTTTTTAGGTCCCGACACTCATTTTTCTTCATTTTAACCTTCCCATCAGGGATATGGGAATGGCGAAAAGCTGCTGAAAACTCAGCCCACGTTATCCTCTGGGGATCCACATGAGATGCACAAAAAATGTCCCACCATTCTGCTGCTGCACCTCCCAATTGGTGCGAAGCAAACAGGACCTTCTCACGGTCCTCACAACGAGCAATCTCAAGCTTCTTTTCGGTGGATCTCAGCCAATCCTCAGCATCTAGAGGCTCAGGGGAACTTGAAAAGGTGGTCGAGCGTGTCTTCATAAACTCAGACAACCTCGACTGGGGGTGCACAAAAGGTGGAGGTGGTGCACAACTGGGGCTTGGCTACTTTGACTCATCATAGCAAGCAAGGCAGTGACGGTCTGACTTTGTTCGGCCATCATTTGATTCATATTTTGCTCCATAGAGATCATCATCTGTGCTTGGGCTGCCATAAACTGCCCTAGACTTTTTTCATTGGTGCTGGTGGGGGTGGGGGTGGAGGCAACTGTTCTGCTGGCTCATCTTGGCTAGCTGATTGTCGAGTTTGAACCATCTGCACAGAACTCCCAAGTTTAAAAGATATGAAAGAAAGCATAAGAGGTAAGAGGGAAAAAGCACAAAGGTGAGTTAGAGTAGGGGAGAAAGATTAGATCAATCTATTAGGGGTAATTGGTTAAACCCAAAAACCAAAAGCCCGAGGGCTAAAGAGCGACAACAAACTCCGGCAAGAGGTCCTAATGACCCCCGCTGAATGGTACGACAACCAGAGGACCACTACCACTTAAACTCAAAAGAAATCGGCCCTATAGAAAATTACAGGGGTAAGAAAGTCAAATTACACTTGAAAACAAAGTTTCGGAAAGGAGAGAAAAGAAAAGAAGTAGGGTGAGAAAAAGAATTGAACAAGGTAAGATCAGAACATATCAAGGCAAGAAAAGAACCACTAAGCAAGTTGCAAAGTTGGTTTGATTTTAGAAAATATCCCTTTTGAAACTGTCTAAAACGACCTTTCTATCTAGGGTCACATCCTACAGTTGACTAGGGCTCTAATACCACCTCTGTCGGGACCACCTCGGGTTGTACTAAGAAGATCTCCCAAGACCTCTTGGAGAGGTTCGACAGGACCACCCGGAGGTCGTGTAGGTCCTCAAAGAACACCCACGGAGGAGGTCCTCCAGGACCTCTCAGGAGATCGCAAGGACCTCCGGAGGTCGTGGACGCCTGTGCACTGAGTTAGTCCCAGGAACCGACGCTAACTCGCACAAGTCAACATAGGTGTAATCACAACCACAACGTCCACACAAGGAGTAGCAGAAAAAGAATAATAAATACCAAGCAAGGGCCTTATGGCCAAGGTTGTTTACAACAATTGCTAACAAGGGCTACAAAATCCAACAACAGAGCTTTAGCAGCAAAAACACCGACAACGCGCGGGCCATTCGACAAACCCAGAGGCTGTCGAGTGGAGGACGTCCCTAGAAGTTCGGGTCATCAAAGAACTCCTCTTCGAAGAGGTCTGAGCCACCAAGACCTGGATCATCTTCGGCCACTGCTTGCAACAGCAAGACAAAAAGCCATGAGTACGTTGAATGTACTCAGCAAGTCACAGGGAACATTTATGCATTTAATATTCGTGCAACGTCTTACCAATGGAGGGCAGCAAGGTTAGTTTGCGGAAAGCAGTACTTCACAGGAAATAGCATAAGTAGGTTAAGAGCTCGAGTTGAAAACAATATAACATAGATACGTTTGATTTAAAAGGGGAGGTTGTGAGCACCAATTCACTCCCAAAACCACGTGTGGGAGGTCCTGGTCGCACCCATGTCGAGCACCCCACGACCACCCTGGAGCACCAACTCCAGAGCACCCAAGGACCACTAAAGAGCTCCAAGACCTCCTTTGAGCACCAACCCCGGAGCATCCGAGGAATGAAACAAGATATAAGAATATGATGTCGAGTGCATATCTCCATGTTTTTCACCTTTTCATCCAAATGAGACTAAATAATATCATAGTTAACAAACGAGTTAGTCTCACATTTAGATTTGTCATTAATCACCAAAATACTATTAACTTATAATGACGGGTTTGGATTCTTCAAAAAGAGAGAAGTATGAGAGAGAAGGAAAATCGTCTCTTACTCAAACAACCTCTCTACACATGAACTAAGACAAATCAACCAGTGCATGTGAAAAAAAGGGTGAATGAGTGCGAATATTATAAGTTTGGCATAAATGTTAGAGACAACTTGCTAAAGACTTCTTATTGGAGGTATTGTCTCTAAATCTATCTTTCGGTGACATGAAATTGATATAGCAAAATTAGAGACGATACTATTGGAGATGCCCTCAGGTTATGTACAATAGCCTTATATCAGCTGTCTATAGTCTCTGCAACGTATGATTTAAGCTGATGTGGATGAAAGAGAATAAAGAGAGAAATGTGCTGTCTACACTCCTGTAGCCGACTTTATCACCAGAATCAAGGAGACTATTCAACCACATTTCTTAGGCCTATAAAAGTATTAAAAAAATTATGTGATCTATAAAACAAGTAAAAAGACAACCTATTATATGAGTTGATTTTAATATTGTCTATAGATAACATAAAGAGTTGCTATAGACAACAGTTATCTATAACATTGTATATGCCCTAGATACCAACGTATATCCATCATGAAATCTCGTGACGCCAACACACACGTTGCATAAATTTGGAGTTGGGGTTAACGAAGAGAGCTATCCCAAATCTATTTGGGGGAGACGGTCGGACGCCTTTCCCCCACGTCAGCAATTGACATCATATCATCGTCTTGTCACCTTGTGGAGGCGTTTTCCGCGGCTGCGGGGCAAACGTGAAAAAGGCCAGGAAAAGTGGCTGCTGTTCCGAGCTCGAAAAGCCTGGGCGCCATCATTAGTAGAAACTAGGGGTGCAAACTGGGAATAAGGGACGGAGAAATGGTCATGAGAACCTACTCGGGACTTCGACTTAAAAAATATATGATATGATATATATCTATTCGTATGTATTTGTATGTTAGGTGGTCTAAGAAAAATTTATCGTGACTTCACTTAGAAATATGATAACAGATAGGTGGGTTACTGCATCTCAGTAGGCAGAGGATACTGAGTATTTTTTCTTTCGACATCTCAGCAATTAGTCTTTCCCTGTTCACTTTGATTGCATTCTTATTATCTAATGTCCTATGTAGGAGTGTAAAAAAAGTAGATAATTTTTGTCCGTCCGACCGATTGAAAGCTCACAGAGTGAATACGAGATGAAAAAATAGGTATACAACATTATCTGTGTCTGACTTCAACTCAGAGAAAAAAATGATACAAGATGAGCGACATCCATCCATATTCGCTTCGATTGCACCCTGGTAGAATCACAAACTTCCCAAAGTAGCAAAAGCTGACCCTGCAAATATGTAATTGCTAGAGGTCTCCGATGTGGCATATGACTGATGCCACGTCAGCACATAGAGCAACTCGTAGGGGTGGTGGTGTAAGTTTGTAACCTCCCTGCCCACCGGGTTTGATGTTTGAAACTTTGAACCCGGGGTCGACCTGATGCCCATCTCCTGCCCTTGTTCCATTAAAAAAAAAGAAGAGAATAGGCAAAACGAGACATCCGTACTTCCGTGAGATGAGCCTCTCTAATTCCGGGTTGGAATAGCGTTGAATAAAAGCATAAACAAGCAAAGCCAGTTTATTCTCAAGTTGACTTCTAACCCTTTGTTACCGAAGCCGACAAGGGCTATGTCCTCCTGTTAATTAGCTTGATGGAAGTCATATGCTATAAACGAAACAAATCTGCCTAGCAATCAAGTCTAAGCTAATTTTCAGTACTGACAGAACGTGTCCCCGACACAACAACAGTTCTTTGATGGAGAAAAGAAGCTTCTCATCCATGAATGCTGCAACCGAAAACAGTCTGAAATAAAAAAATGTCACCCAGATAGAAATTTGGGGCAATGAGTCATTTCACAGTTCAACGGTTCTCCAGGATGAAGTTTGACACAAATGAAGAATTGCACAGAATTATATTTACTTCAATCAATCGGAGGCTGGTAATACAACATTTTGGCAGCAAGAGAAAAAAAGTGACAGTTAATAGAAGTCATTTTTACTGCTACATGGATGAAAGGGTGAAGAATCAGTAAAGATCAGGGGGAAAAAATATCGGTGATGGCTCTAGGAATTCAAACAGGGTTCAAAAAAATTAGGTTTACTTGAATTTGATTTTTTTTAATTTAAAATCCGAAAAATTCATTCTTTTTTTTGAAAATTTCGACTGAAATTTTTCGATTTTCGGCCAAACCAGTTCTAGCCCGATAAAAATTCCCCGCAGTCACTGATTTATACGGTTTTAAGCGGGCGATCCCACATAGCTCGAGCAGTTTGAGCTCTTTCATCGCCAATCAACTGCAAACCCATTGAAGAAGCGGATCCTTTCAGCTGGTTTATAGGTAGGGATAGTTGCGATGCTGGTGTAACATCCATTCCTACGTAATGAATGAAACAAACATCAGAATACAAAGTAAATACATTCGATTGGACCAAATGTTAATACATCATTGTTTTCCCAAAAGCTAAGTGTGCTACTATTTTTTCCGGTAATATTGAGAAGAACCGAGCACTACAGAAAAGAGAGTTCTTCACAATAGCGTGAAGGTGTTATATAATATGCTGAGATATCTTAAAAGTTATGCAAAATTGCAAGGAATGCATGTTCAGTAAGGAAAAAGAAAGATTGATGATTATTCCAGCCAACTTGCTCAAATCTGTTAGCATAACCAATGTGTGTTCTCGAATCTCGACAAATATAGGTGGGTAATACGGCATGGAATTTTTTTTATTATTTAATTCTTTTTTAAAATTAATTTTAAAGTTAACACCTCGTAAACTTTATTTCCAATTCTGATCCCTTTGATCACGCCACCACCCGTGGCGTGACCAAACAACACTGTCGCGCCACAGGATAAGTCCTCAAAATCGTACTTTTTGTCACGCCACTAGTGGTGGCGTGACCAAACAATACTGTCACGCCACCACCAGTGGCGTGACAAGACTTTGACCAGAAATGGGCTGGCGTGACAGTGTTGTTTGGTCACGCCACGGATGGTGGCGTGACCAAAGGATCAGAATTGGAAATAAAGTTTGCAAGAGGTTAACTTTAAAATGAAATTAAAAAAAGGATTAAATAATAAAAAAATTATACGGCATGTCAGCTTACAATATACTAATAGATAAAAGACATGGACTGCCTCAGGTACAGTTGCTTCAGCGCTAGTTACAATTTACTAAAGAAAATTGAACACAGACAAAACTCCTGAAATAAATTATTTTACAAGTTCTAACTATAATCACTATGTGCATTAGAGAAAACACAATCTGCAAATTATTTTAATAAGGTGTCGGTGCCAGCATGTGCAACGTTTTTCACTGTACATATAAATTCCAAACAGATGAACCTAATACCTATTATCCACATGTGACAAATCTGCCACTTGGGAGGAAAAGTAGTGGCATCAAAATATTGGCCTTAAATGTGCATCCCCATCACTGTTTCTCAACTACTTATCAGTGGAGTAAGGCAATGCTACCCAACAATACATGGTCCCAAAGCCTTTAATGAGATGACTATTTGGAACCATATCTTTCACCACATATCAGTTCACTTTTTGTACGTTATACTAGGGATCACTAATTATACAATGGCAATAGTCAAATCCCATTCAGATAATTATAATACAACTCATGCAAAATTTGAAGCTTCATGTGGACTCCAAAACACTTTTAATTAATTTTTTTTTTTTACTTTCGAAAGGTATTTGTGTGCTCACATATGTGTGCATGTGTAACACTACCGAGAGGACGGCCAGGCGGTGGCAGCGGCTTTGTGTTTGGCCCACGGTGTGAATGACTTTCTATTTCTTGCTTGCCAATTAAGAGATAATGGCATGGCTTACATATAGGGCTGTTCTATTTCCACCGAACCGAACAAACCGAACCAAAAATATCGAATCATATTGGTCAACTCGGTTTGACCGGTATTCGGTAAAGTAGACAAAAATCAGGTTTTCTAGGAGTTTGATTTTTCAATAAAAAAACTGCTTGAAAACCGTGACAACCGAATACCCATGAAGTCTGTAGAGGCTAGAGCGCTTAGCCGCAACCGGCAGCCCCGCACTCCCGCATGCTCACACATGAGCCATCCCCCACAGCTCACACAACACAATACCCATCCCTCATTCCCTTTGGCAAGATGTGGAGATGCCCTAGACACCAAACCAGTCCTCTCGGGTCTCCCTCTGACCTTCTCTCTCTATTGGCATCTCTTGGCTCTTGTGCCGCCGGCCGCCGCTATCCACAGTCAGAGGAGCACCAACCACTTGTGTTGGCACCGCTGTGTTCACATGCTGCCTCTGCCTGTATCACCAGGCCGATGCCCCTGCTGCTCAGCCGCACTCCTGTAGTAGTGCTGGCCGCCTTCACCGATTCCCATCCAGGCATCCAAGGTAACCTGCAGTAGCGCAAGCCTCATTCTCCTACCTTGCTTCGCTCCTCACCTTCTTCCTGAAAGCTCCTCCACCCCTTGTCAGATCCGGCCCCTCCCCTTCCTCTTCGGCCTACCGCTAGCGAGATCTAGGGTGAGGGATCCACCCTGTGTACATTACTAGTAGTAGATCTAGATTTTAGCTAGTTCCTTCCCTCCTTCCAATGTGGATCATTGCTTCCCTTGTGGGTCTTGGTGTTGATCGCAGTTTGGAGCTCCAGGGTCTCGCCGTCGGCAATCTTCCTCCAACATTGTCTTGTTTTCCAACAGTGTCCTGCGCTCTTCTTCTCTTCTCGTTTTTTTTTATAATGCGATCAATGAACTAGGCCCATTTAGATTTAGGGCCCTTTGCATTAAAAAAAAAACAGCAGTCCAACCAAACTAATGGTACATTATATATTTATCTTGGTGTATTTGCTTGTTTTAGCAGATCTATAGGATTTGAGGTTGCATTGGGAAGTGGCCAGGTAGGAATTTGTGGTTTCTACCAACAATGGAGTCAATAGGATCATGCAATGTAATTTCCTTCTTTATGTTTCATTGCCAAATGCTAATGGTTAGTTTATTGTGAAGGTTTCATTGCTTATTCTTCTTTTTTCTTTTTATATTTTAGATGTCTGAGTTTGATGATATACGAAGCATTCCTATTGTTGGTTTACTAGGTGTGTACAATGATGAATTTATTCATGCTATTCTTGATCCTATGTATGAGCTTCTTTTTTCCATTTTTTGTATTTTACCAAGACATGGCTTCTATTCTTGATCACCCACTAATGTTACTTTGTTTTTGTTTTAATGTTTATATAAGGACCAATCAATCTACTTTTTTCCAGTGTCAAATCAACAAGATATGGCCATGTTAAAGGTGGTAAGATATGGGTGAAGGTACAAAATGCGCTCTTACAACTTTTTGGAGAATACAAGAATGAGTACTCTCAAGTTGGAAGCCAAGGTGCTAAACATTGTAGTGGTATTGAGTAATCAACTAGTGCTATTGAGCAATCAACTAGTGCATCTATAAATTTTATGAGATCTTTATACATCAAGAGAATGAAAGTTACTAGTGGGGGTGGTGATACACATGTTGAAGATGATGTTAAAGATTTTGACATTCTCTCTTGGTGGAAATGCAGCTCACCTTGTTTTCCTATCCTTTTCACGGATGGCATGTGATATATTAGCAATTGCTGCTTCTGAATCAGCTTTTAATACTAGTGGTCATGTTCTCGATGATTTTAGAAGCTCCTTGACTCCGTTAACACTCTAATGCTTGATATGTACACAAGATTAGTTGCATCGTTCTAAGCACATCAACATTGAAGCCAATATAAAGGATTTGACTAAATGTAAAGAAGGTGCTATAATCTAGACATAATATTTTTATCTATGAATGATGCAAACTGCTTCAACTTATTATATTATTTTTGTGTTGTATAGGTATTGAAATGGAAGGCCAAGTCGATGATGTTATTCCAATAGCAAGTGTCTTCTCCTCAGGTCGAGCTTGATGCTTCAAGAATGAAGATGTGGCTTTTGTTATTGTTTGGAAATTGGGTTGTTGCCAAATAGGTAGGCATGAAGTAATCTTTTCTTATTGTTTATTTTATTTGGACTGTTGGACCTTTAACATTTCAACTAGAACTACGGTATAGAGTAAGGAGTATGAACTGTGTTGGAACTTTTAATGTTGGATTATTTCCTTCATTTGATGGACTTTGAATTGTTGAATCCTATTGGTTGCCAGCTTGCCGCCTTGATTGTTTGCTTCACCTTCAAGTCTTATGTAATTGTATTATTGTATGCACTAGGTGGTAAATGGTATTATGGTAATGTCCACAGCGCTAAGGCTGCTGGTTGGCTGCCTTGCTTCCTGCTGCTGTTGGTGGCTGGTGCACCACCAAGGCCCTAGGGCTAGGCTGGTTGGTTTGGGCTAGTGCTCTGGTGTAACATCCCAATTTTAGAGTTTTTTTGAAGCTTTTAAAATAAAAGGATCCATTTGAATTTTATTAAATTAATTAAAGCTTAAATTAAAATTTTAGAAATGAAAACATTTTAAAATGATTAAAAAACTTCAATCAAATTCAAATTTGTTTTATTCAAGTTCTTTAGGTTCCAATGAATTTTACAGAATTTTCTTGGATTTTACCTTCATTTATTTTATTTTCTGAAATTTGGATTTCTTTTCATTTTTTCTTTCTTCCGGTCCTTTATTCCTTTTCCTTCCTTTTTTTCTTTCTTTCTCCTCGCCTTTGCCCTGTCTCAGGCTAGCGCCATGCGTCGCCCGGCTCCCGACCGCACCAGCCCCGCCCGGCTCCTGGCCACGCCGCGCCAGCCCCGTCGATCGGCTCCCGACTGCGCCAGCCCTCGGCCCTGAGCCTCGCTCAAGACAGCGTCCAAGCCACGCTGCGCCTCGGTCGACATCATGCTCCACACCCGCCCACGCCGACTGTGCCCCTTTCCGCACAACCACCACCCACATCATGCCGTCATCAACACTCGCCTTCAAAGCCTAAGCATTCAATTTTCCCTATCGTTTTCCCATCAATTGCGCGAACCCAAGTCTCAACTGAAACTGTCGCCCAATTTCTGCTCGCGTTCCCCATCACATCACTCCCCGTCTTCACCCTATAAAGTGAGAACTGTGTGCCCCTTGCTCCCCTCTTCATTTTGCCTCAAGCCTAATCATCTATCTCGACTCTGTTTGCCAGAACGAGCGACGCCATCTTCTTCTTCCTCCGGCCATGACGCCTACGCATCGATCTCCTTGTCCAGTGAGCTTCCCACCGAGTGAATCATGTCACGTCACGTTCTTGGTTATCTTCTACCCATTCCCCACCTCAACTTGGTCTCTCCATCGTCGAAGCAAGCCACCACCGCCACCACCTTTATCCAGGATGCCTGATGGGTACGGTGGCCCGATCTTCCGATAGATTCGATTGATTTCGTCGTAAGGACGTTGACGCTTTGAGGCTTTCGACCAGCAGATCGTCACCTCGCAATTCGCTACACCCGCACGACTGTCGTTATCGACCACGCTCGCACGCGATCGACCTTACCACGAGGGTTATTGTTCCTGCAAGCAATCGAAGCAACTCACAAGAACAAGATAGAAGCAATCTGAATTGTATTGCGAATATGGATGAAGCTCACAATGTGGGGTTCCTCAAACCGATAAACGGCGAAACTGCAAAGTGGCAGAATAATCTAAGAAAAACTTAGCGAACTAAAGGGGCAGCGGCCACTATTTATAGCAGGAAGAGGGAGGGAGCGGGGGTACTGTTCACGCATGAACAGTACTAGAAAAACCCTAGGTGGCCATATGGGCCAGGGAGGTGGCCGTCCCAAAAACCCTAAGGTAGTGTTGATACAAGGCCCTCGTCCCGAAGTGAGGTGGCGCAGCACCAGATATAAGTGATCTTCAACCAGGTAGTCGGATCTCCACACTCTACGACCACGAGCAGTCAAAGCAATTCTACGACCACTCGTCAGGCAGTCGTAACCTTCCCTACGACCACTCGCCAGGCAGTCGTAACCTCCATTCGACCACGCAGTCAAAGTCTTCCCACGACCAATCCACGTGTGGTCGTAATCCTTCTCGATCAATATGTGGTGGAAGTAGAGCAGCCTGATTGGAGGTAGAGTTGTGGTCGTATCCGAAGGGTTGATGTCCTCATCATCCTCCCCTTCTTGCATTTGAGTCGTCCTCGACTCACGCTCACCCTCCTCCAGCGGCAAGAAAGGCTTTAAAGCTTGTAGCATTGCATTCTCATCTTTATGCAAAATGTTAGCTAGTATAGGTGGCAAAATAGAGAGAACTTTGGAAATTAAAGGTGATTGTGCATGCATCAAATCAGCAAAGGTATATTTTCTCATAACATTCAGTTTGCAACTCAATTTGCAAGTATAAGTGAAGTATATATTAGAGTTATTCATTGCTTTGTGAATGGGCAACACAGTAATTGAATTCAAAGAGCACAAGTCATTCATATAATCAGATTTCAATTGAGCAAGAGCAAATTCATCTAGCAAGGGTGAAAAGATTTGTAAGTTCTTCCATAATTCAACATCTTTATTCAGATTCCCCCTACTAGGTGGTGCAAGAAAAGGTGAACATATAGGCATGGGATGAGCACTAAATTTCATTTTACTCTCATTTTGAACAAGATTCAGCACACAAAAATTATTGTCCCAAACAGTAAGCTTCAATTCATCCATGTGATCACAAGTTATGCATATTCGATATACAAGAAATTGATTATCTACACCATAATCTCCGATCAAATAAAACTTATATCCAGGGGTGTAGGCACTAAACAAGGATTTTAAACACGCGATTTCAGAAACTTTTTCCATAGCATGTGACAATTTCATAGGTAGATCCAACATAATGTAACATAAAGAATTAGCAGGAGAT
The DNA here is from genome assembly GCA_036346255.1 of Ampelocalamus luodianensis. Lineage (NCBI taxonomy): Eukaryota > Viridiplantae > Streptophyta > Magnoliopsida > Poales > Poaceae > Ampelocalamus > Ampelocalamus luodianensis. Next base: position 32,983,183 of record CM070632.1, read on the forward strand.
ATTCTAGTCAAAACTTCTTTATGTCTAACCAATTCCACATGATCATTATATGCTATTAACTCATCACATGAAGTACTCACAACAGCAGGAAAATCAACAATGTTATCACATGGTGCACTCAACCCAATGCAATCTGAATTCTTTACTTGAAACATGCGCATATCAGAATTGTTTTCCACTAATTTTTGCTCTAAAATAGCATGAAGAGTGGACAATTGTAGTTCTTCACAGGCATACTCACTTGGAGTGATGATAGCATCATGGTCTTTACCTTTTTGGCTCTCCTCAGATGATGTAGGTGCATCCATCTTCTCATCTTCCTTCTCGATCAATGGGGTTGGTGGTGCAATCAACTCATTCTCCTCTTTGGCATGGTTTTCAACTTCCTGCAAATTGTTAGTCATAGAAAAAGACACAGACACAGGTTTGTTCTTATGTTTCCTATCATCAAGCATTCTCAATTTCTCCTCAATCTGATGTTTAAAAGAAAGTGGAACAAATCGGTTACGCATAGCAACTTTTAAAGCATCCCACGTAGTAGGTGCTAATCCATTGTTGCCTACCCTATTCCACCAATTGATGGCAAAGTTTTTAAATTCACTTGTTGCTTGCCTAACTCTATACAATTCAGGAACTAAGTGAGCATTAAATTTCTGTTCCACCGTCATCTCCCAATCTAAATATATTTCAACATTATAAGCACCCGCAAAAGATGGTATAGTGAACTTGACTTTAGCATATGGATCATCATTAACACGTGCATTATGTTGCTGAAGGTTATTACCTCTCATACCTTGACGGTTGAAGTTCAATCGGTTCCGTTGTCGTGCATCAATGGCGTCGTGGTTGCGCATCTCATTATTATCATTGTCAAACTCATGGTCATGGGCTGCACCTTCAGGATCCACACGCCCATGGTTCGGTGGTTGATTGGCCAAACCATCAATGCGTGCATTGAGCATTGCAATACTTTCATTGAGTTGTTGCAGTGTAGCATTTGTTGCCGTAAACTTCCTATCAAGGTCATCATTAAAAGCATGGCGGTGCTCATCCAACATCCTCGTGAGCTCTTCCCTCAAAACACACTCTTGCGCATCCTATCCCTCACCTACCATGGTTAGTAGGAGACACAAGACAACACAAAGATATTATCCCTATCAACTACTAGGTGGTGGAAGGTGAAATCACACACTCTCAAGCGTCTTACCAAACTCTTATGAATTTCTTACCAATTACAGCAGGTGGTATGATCGGAGAAGGTGGGATGTATGACTGCGGCGGAGGCGAATGCGAGGATCCAAATTTGAGGGCCAAAAGTACGTGGAGCTCGGACATGCAATGTTTAGTAGCAAGGAGTAGCAATAATGAAATCAGATTAGCAAAGTTAAATAAAAGTCCACAGTACTCGTCACAGTTGCTGGCCCAAACACGCTCCTAGCACTAGCTCAAGCAAGCCGAAAGATAGGGTAGACACAAACACAAAGGAACAGAATTTGCAAAACAACCGATATCTCTTGTGGGTGGTCGTGGAGCTCCGGTGGGTTGTCGTAGACCAATTGAGGGTGGTCATGAGCCAACTGAGGTGGTCCTTTTTTTATTCTCTTTTTCTTTTTTTCTTTTTTTTGATTCTTTATTCTTTTTTTTTGACTGACGAAACCCAACCTAGGGTTCCTCTTTTTTTTTGTGCAAGTGACCTTGACTCACAACTCTTCAAAACCCTTTTTCAGGCCTAGGGATATATATAGGTCACAAACTTTTTCCAGAGAGCAGGGGTATAAAGGTAATAAAAACCCTTTCTCTCTCTCTCTCTCTCTGAACTTTGGCTATGGAATTTCTTCTCGGTCTTGGTTGGGTCGGTCACGAGATGATGAGTGCGTGGGGTGTATGAGAGCAACCAGAAACAGATAGAGTTGTCGGGGGCGAAACTCGAGCAGGTGGTCGAACCCGAGAAGGTGGTCAAACTCGAGTAGGTGGTCGAATTCGAGGAGGTGGTCGAACACGAGGAGGTGGTCGAACTCGAAGAGGTGGTCGAATTCGACTAGATGGTCGAACACAAGGAGGTGGTCGAATCCGACTAGGTAGTCGAACACGAGGAGGTGGTCGAACTCGTGTAGGTGGTCGAACGGGGATGTTGGCTCGAGTAAGTGGTTAGATGGGGGGGGGGGTGGGTGTCACGAGCAAGTGGTCGGATGGGGGGGTGTCTCGATCTCGGCTATAACAGACAAAATCTTAATTGCAGCGGATGCAACCAAGGGTAAGTCGAGATACACGATGACCAAAACAACAAAGACTCGACACTAGAAACTAGATCACGACGACTAGACCAACAACAAAGACACCGACGATGGACTCGAACTCAACAACGCGAATACTGAAAACAAAATTGCGAAAGGCACAACGTGGTTTGGACAGCGGAAAAACTAAGATCTAAAACTTTTTGTGGGGCAATTTTCTGGACTCTAGGTGATGGAAACAACTAACAAAAGGGGATAAACGAGATTACCTAACGGGCAACCTTTGCTCTAATACCAACTGATGGGTACGGTGGCCCGATCTTCCGATAGGTTCGATTGATTTCGTCGTGAGGACGTTGACGCTTTGAGGCTTTTGACCAGCAGATCGTCACCTCGCAATTCGCTACACCCGCACGACTGTCGTTATCGACCACGCTCGCACGCGATTGACCTTACCACGAGGGTTATTGTTCCTGCAAGCAATCGAAGCAACTCACAAGAACAAGATAGATGCAATCTGAATTGTATTGCGAATATGGATGAAACTCACAATGTGGGGTTCCTCAAACCGATAAACGGCGAAACTGCAAAGTGGCATAATAATCTAAGAAAAACCCAGTGAACTAAAGGGGCGGCGGCCACTATATATAGGAGGAAGAGGGAGGGAGCGGGGGTACTGTTCACGCATGAACAGTACCAGAAAAACCCTAGGTGGCCATATGGGCCAGGGAGGTGGCCGTCCCAAAATCCTAAGGTAGTGTTGATACAAGGCCCTCGGCCCAAAGTGAGGTGGCGCAGCACCAGATATAAGTGATCTTCGACCAGGTAGTCGGATCTCCACACTCTACGACCACGAGCAGTCGAAGCAATTCTACGACCACTCGTCAGGCAGTCGTAACCTTCCCTACGACCACTCGCCAGGCAGTCGTAACCGCCCTTCAACCACGCAGTCAAAGTCTTCCCACGACCAATCGACGTGTGGTCGTAATCCTTCTCGATCAATATGTGGTGGAAGTAGAGCAACGTGATTGGAGGTGGAGTTGTGGTCGTATCTGAAGGGTTGATGTCCTCATCAACGCCCGCCTCTACCGCACCACCTCGGCCACCCTTGAGCCAACCTGACCCACCACCACCCCGCCACCATTCCAGTTTTGTCGTCCGCTGGTGCCACCGCCGCCCAGAGCCTCCGCTCTCCTCCTTTGTTTTTTCTCTGTTTTCTTCTGTCTATCTCTCAGTGACTCACTAGCAAGTGGGGCCCAACTGTCAGTCTTTTATTTTAATCCTTTAATTCTGAAACGGAATATTCCCCTCCTTCCTATTTTTTCAGCAATTTCCTTTTGCGACAAACTTTCGGCTACTCGATCTCCTTCATACGAACTCCGGTTCTGTCGATTCTTGTTGATAAATTATTTATCTTTCTATCAGTACCTATTTATATTTTTTTAGATTTTATTTGGATTTATTGTAATTTATTTGTCTCATTTTATGCGTATAGAATTTGGCGTTTTCGAAGCCTTCGTGGACTAGTATGCAGGATTAACTCCAATCTTCGATGAAGGTAAGTTATGGATCTTTGATCATGTTGTACGCATTTTTACAAAAATATATTATTTTATATCAACATGCATGCTAATTCTATGTCAATTGTTTTCGGGGGTAGCTATTTACTTAATTGACTTTATGCCACCTTGAATATTGTGAATGTTGTGTATCCTTTGACACCATTGGTAGGGTTGATATTAGTTGGACATAATTGTAATACCAACATGGGGTGTAGTATGCTTAGTTGTACGACATGCTCCTATTCAAAATGCGAGGCTACTATTGTAAAATTTGTTGTGCCATGGCAAGAAATGCCTTTAGGCCTGGTTGAACAAAAATGGTTTCATACTCTGGTGAATGATCATGTAGTAAAGGGGATGCGGTTAGCACATTTTGGATGATATGATTTCGCCTGAGTAATCAATAGGTACTTAATCTTGTGCGCTATTGATCTGGGCTTTATCGTACAACCACATGTCCAGTATGGGATGGACCTGGCTAAATAATTAGCAATGTATTGATTTTTAGTTCTATTTTTAAAAGTGTGAACTTTGGGATGGACATTCACAATGGCACAAGAGGGGGCCCCGATTGTGGTGGATGGAACCATTCAGTGGTGAAACCTTAGCGAGCAGAACCAAGTTAAGTCAAAGCTTTGTAAAAGTCTTGTGATAATCACTTAGTCACATGCCTATGAAAGCGTGTCTTGACTGACATTATAAGTTGATTATATTTTGTGGGTCAAGCTGTACAGCCTCTGCAGAGTGTTAAAACTATTCGAATAGCTATGTCCTCGGTTATGGATATTGCCCGGGGATTGATTTCACACGAGGTATAGAGTTTAAATAAAATTTTTGGATGGTGGTATGGATGGAAAGTGAACGGATTGTTGGTTGGGAAGTGAATGGGTAATTCTGTAACACCCTGGCTATTCGGAAGCCAAAATGTTACTTAGAGAATCTACATACAACCAAATTGTGAAAGAATTTAAACAATAACTCATCTAATGGCATAAAGAGGACAACATATAATTGAACAATTACAAGAATTTAATTTGTATCCAATGACGGTTCACAATCTTCAATTATTCAAGTCTATGAATCCACTAAGATAGTTATATCAAAGAGGTAATCATGGATCACAAGCAATTATTTAATCAACCAAAACGTAGAGAAATAGAACATTCATCACCATTCTCTATTTATTACAATTCATCAGTTAACGAATGAAAGACAGAAACAAAATCATATTATTGAAACTTGAAGTGAATGAATTATGTGTGTCTACTCCTTCCCATGAATGCCTTCAACAGCGATCACCTAGAATAAACAAACAAAAGCAAGAATGAGTCCAAGACTCAGCAAGTACAAAGAATAACTGGATTTACAATAAGAGTGAACAAGACAATATCATTAAAGATTATAAACATAACACTGAAAGAACATTTGAATGAGTGGAATGAATGTAATGAATGGACTGCACTCCTGCTTATACCGGTATAGCTAGTGACACACCCGTCGATGTTCACTTAGGCCCGCATTTAACAAAATGAGGGGATCCAAAGCCCGTATGAAGAACGTTTCATACGGGAGTCCTAATCTGCCCACATTGGAATGGTGGTTCTTACGTGCCCATACTGGAATTGATGGATCTTTATAATCCACTCCCGTGGATGCCCACATTGGAATGGTGGGTCTTACGTGCCCATACTAGAATTGATAGGTCTTTATAATCCACTCCTATGGATGGAACATGACAGAGTATGCATGTAATGAACTATGAATAATGAATGACATCATCTCTAATCATGGGAAAAACACATATGAAAGGAATATAATTATTGAATCTTCTCATGTATCATATAGAAACACAATACAAACATCAAGCATTCAGCATTTACAAATCTTAAGAATATCAAAGTATTTGCCTTCCGCGTTGCGACACGTTAGTAGGCAATGAAGGTGCTCTTAAACCCGAAGCCTCGCTTACACAAGTACTTGAAATAAGAACAACATGGTACATGGCACTACCAGCAACGTTCTACAACTTTCCGATAACCCAAGAATTAACTATTAGACCTATTCTGAAACAGACAACATAATCACAGAAAACAAATCTGGACAGCAGCATGTAATAAATCATAACTATTGATCTGAGACTCGAAACAAGGTGAGCCTAGATCCCTAGGAAACTTAACGAACATATCTAAGTCTAGTTGGAGAGATCTCCCAATTTGGCCAAAACAATATGCTAATAGGTAGATGAAAGTTTAAGACAGATTCTGTCTAGACGAAAAAGACAACAGTAAAGAACAGATCACAACTTTTGATCTACAGCTCCGATTAGGGTGTTCTGTATGAATCCTGAAAGATAATGTGATTAACTACAAAAATAGTTTTGGGCAACACTTCTGAATCGGCCTCTAACTTTGTCATAGTTTAATAAATACAGTGATTGTTAATTCTCGTCAGACTTTCGGGACAGCAGCAAAGAATTCATCATAATTTTTTAATCGTAACTTAGAATTGAGTGATCTTTGCGTCCACTGAAAGCTAAGAACGAACCCCACATAACTCTAGCAGATGGGATCCCCTGATTCGGCCTCTAAGAACATGAAAACAGCCACGCAAGTAATAGACAGAATTCTAAAATTAAACACAACAGTTCAATAATTATCTAATTGATGGCAATAACGAATCTAACTTGATTCAAAACGGCGGGAAGACGAATCGTTACCCTTGAAGACACTAATGAACTCGCTGAAAACCCAACAAGGATGTCCTCTCCCCTTTCTTCCCCTCTCCTCCACCTTCCTTTGACCGGCAGCAATGGAGGAAGCACCACAAAGGGGGAGGACAACAATGGAGCGCAAGGGGAGGAGGTGCTGGACCAAGGCGTCAATGGAGAGAGAGAGTGGCGGATCTAGGGGGGAAGGAGGGGCAAGGGGAGGGGCTCTAGGGTTTCAGCCGTCCTCCCCCTTTTCCCACTTGGTCGGCCTCCACATGGGCCTCCTGGGCTAAAGGCCTGAGGCCCAGGTTCTCCCTACTTTATTTCTGTGCAGCAAACACTTCGGAGGTCATAACTTTCTCTCCCGAACTCAGAATGGAGTGATTCTTGTCTTCAAATTTAGATAACTCATAGTACTTCAACTTTATATTTGTGGAGTTTTTCTTAAAATGCCGTCTTCATTACGAAATTTGTCTTTGAAGTTGACTCAGTTGCAGACCTTGGTTCTCTGCACGGCCTACCTTGCGGGCCCCATAACTCAAACCTTAGAACTCCAAATTAGGTAAATGAGGAATCTAAATTGTACTATAGAAAATGATATACAACTTTGTAATTATGAGGTTTTCCATTCGAAGTCGTTCTAGTTGCGAAAATCACGTTGCAAGATGATTACAGATTCTGTCATGCTACTGTGTGAGGCAAATAAGGAATCTCTCAATCTCTTTATATTCTCTGTACCTAAACGGGATATTACAAATTCACTAGTTTTTTTAAAGTAATTGTTTACTTTATTTATATAATCTTTTTAATTATAATTTACAATCTATTTACTGTATTTACTGTCAATATTACTTTCTGCAAAATAACCATACATGTATTGCTTGTTCAAGCTTTGCATTAATATTAATTGCATAATATTTTCTACAACTTATTGAATACTTTATGTACTTACGACTTTATGCCATTGTTGATCAGTTCCTAAGGAAGAATTTGAGAATCCAGAGTTCTACGAGGAGGAGTACTTTGAAGACTATGCAAACTAGGATGCGCTCCCCACTCAATTGCCAGTGGGCATATCGGATGGCTATGACATGTTATCTTATTTCCGTTGCAAGAGTTTTTTTTTCTTTTAAGCCCGTGCCAAACTATGTAAACTTTGACCATAAGGTCCGCTGCTACTATTTAATAATAATTTACTTTTTTCTTAGCTATTTCGTTGTATGGATATGATTTTCATCTATGTTGTCACTGTGTGAGCTAGCTACTGGTCTTGAGACTATTCAGAATACACAGATGGTCTAGATTTGTATGTTCGGGTCCCAACAGAGATGGTATCAGAGTCATATCAACTGTAGGACGCAACCATAGTTAGCATGGTCGTTATAGTCAAAAAATTCAAAATTTATTTTATAAATCAAACCAACCTATTAACATGAATAGTTAATCATTTCTCGTGTCTTTCTATTCTTTTCTCATCTTATTCTATTATTTACTCATATCATTCTTAGGTTTGTTGGTGTTTTAGAACCGATCTTACATAAAAATTGTTTAATTCGGGGGGTCTCTACAATTGACCACGCAGACAGAAAAAACACGAGGATTTTTATACAGGTTCGGGCCTTCTCTAGAGAGAATAACAACCCTACTCCTGTGTGTATTGTATTTGGTATCATAGTTACAATCAGTGAAAAGACTTGCGCTTACACTGCTACTAATTACCTCAAAGTCCCTTCTCTCCCCAGGGGTCCTCCTATTTCTCTCTGAAAGAAGTCTATTTATAATATGCAGAGAGGTTGTCGTTCCAGATAAGGGGGCATACCATTATTCTGTAATAATGGTAGTAATCACTAGAGTAGTAACCTCCCCACGTTGCCTGACGGTTATCAATCAGAGATAATGGTGCATTACATGTAGTTATTTCAGAGAATAACTACGTACATTGACCGCTCGGATCTCACAGTTAATTAGGCCTACAGGCAAGTGGACCCAGTTAACTGTGAAGAAGTCATGGTAGAACTGGTCGTATAAGAACTTACGACCAGGGGGTAGTTGTAGAAAAGTTTACAACTAGGTACTGGTCGTAGAAAAGCTTACGACCAGAGGTAATCGTAGTAGAACTTACGATTACGTGATAGTCGTAGAAAGACTTACGACCATGGGGTGGTCGTAGAAGAACTTACGACCACCTGATTGGCTTTCTCCCTTACAATTATAAGGGGTACGCTTAATCGCCGTTGTGACATCATATTTACCCATAATGCTGATTATAGATAAGTAGTAAAATGAGGATTATTAGATCCTCGTCATCTAGCCCCCCAGCTTCAAGTGAAAATAACATACTTGGGAAATGAGTCATTGATGTTCTTACGACCACCAAATGGTTGTAGGGTAAAGGTTGAAGGAAAAAAAACTCTTCAACACTCGTTTCACTTGACAAGAAATATACTTAGTTGAGAAAGTTTGCTGAAAATCTCACGACTACGTGGTAGTCGTAGAAAATCTTACGACTACGGAGTAATCGTGGTACAATGATCGGAAATAAAACCTTTCTGAGTGGTATTTCTTTTGACCAGAAATATACTTGGTCAAGAAGGTAATTTCGCTTGAGGTGTGAAAAGAGCCTCGGTTTTCTCGAACAGGCAGATTTGAAAGGATCTGTCCGTTTGAGCAATTCCCGAAGCGGTGGAAACTGTTGAGTTTTCACGGCGTTTCGTTCCAATCATGCGGTTATAAAACTGACCACAGGGGTGAGTCTAGGGTTCTTACCTTTTCCCAATTCACCCTGACTGTTCATCAAGTTCTCGCCTCCTCTGCCGCCAGCAAAATCCGTGTACTTTCTTGAAGCATTTCCAAATCCAAATCTCTCTTTTGTGAGAAAAATGGCCAGGATCGTCTTTGAGTGGGCTGAATCGAAGATGGATACAACGAAGATGAATGCTCTGGTTGCTGCCGAGAAGATCCCTGAGAAGCTACTCGTAAAGTGGATTTCAGCAGTTGGTCAACATTGGCCGTCGGGGGAGGATGGGCAAATCCCTGTCTTCCAGGCGTACTGTGAGTGCGGTCTTCGATTGCCTGCTCACCCTTTTCTCACATTCGTGCTTGAGCACTTTGGGGTGGAATTAGTGAACCTTGGTCCTAATTCTATCACAATGTTAAGCGTGTTTGTGTATCTGTGTGAGGCGTACCTGGGGATTCGGTGGACCTCGAGCTCTTCCAATATTATTACGGGATGGTTCGACAAGTCGGAATTGCTGGGAGTTGCGGTCTGAAGCTCCACGATGGGAAGTCGAAGGAGTACATTCAGATGTTCACCCGGTCTTCATGGCCAGGGTGGAAGAAGAAGTGGTTCTACTGGGAGGTTACCAAGGAAGACATCCTTTCGTTTATTGGAAATGCTGCTGAGAGAATTTCTTCCTAGGATTCGACTCCGAGGAACCTTGATAGGATTGCCCCTATATTCAAGCTATCAAAGACTTGAAGTCGGAGGGTCTTACCGGATGACACGTGGTGAAGGACTTCATCATGCGCCGCATTAGTCCCCTGAAGAAACGAGTTCCTCCCATGTGGAGGTTCTCGGGGACAACAGACCCAACTAGGGACTATCAGAAGGGTAAGTAAAATTTTCATCTTTGACCCTTATCTTGGTTAGTCCTGATCTAGTCTGTTGACTATGCTGCTTGCACAGATCTTTCATAGGCGGATATTGATGCCTGCATCAGACTCATTTGTGAGAAAAGTCCATCAAATGAGGCGGCTCCTCAAATTCTTGCGGTTTTGACCTCGGAGGAAAAGGTGGAGCGCCTAAAGGTAATCGGGAATTGATTTTATCTTTCGGCCTTTATAGTCATAAAAAGATTTATGACTAGAGGATTTGTCGTAGAGAAAACTTACGACTGTGGACTGGTCGTAGAAAAACTTACGACCAACGAGTGATCGTAGAAAAGCTTATGACCACTTTTGTAATGTTATCCTTTTCTGATCTAAACAGAAAGTAGGCATGGAAGATCGCCAAAATGACGCGGAGGTCGTCTTGGTGGTCATTGGGGCTACAACGCAAGCGGAGTAGGCAAAAGCTCCTCCAACCAAAAGGTGTCGACTTGTAAACGTCGCCGACAAGGGTGGTGCGAGTTCAACTTCTCCTGCTCCCTTTGCTCAATTTGTTGCAGACATGGCTGCTGCAGCGAAGGAAAAAGCAGATGAAGCTGCCATAGCCCTTAAGCGTAAAGCCCCCAAGGCTAAGGTACCATTCTATTATGACAACAAGACTTTTGCAGTTTTCGCTTCTCGTGGCTTTATAAAGCAGCTAGAAAAGGAAAACTGGAAGAGCTTCATGTCTTTTGTGAAGGAAACTATTGCTCCAGTAGAGCCCGAGGTCGAGGAGAGCAGTGCTCTTAAAGTGGTCGAGAAAGAGCTCGGCCACTCGGGGAGTCAAGAGGGTTTCGAAGCAGTGACCCTTGATTCCCTGATTGAATCTCGACGAAAAGTAGTCGAGAAGACGTCGAAGAAATCTTCCGTTGGGATGGTTGCTTCCAAGTTCCTGGTTAGATCCAGGACGCAGCGGTATGTAGAAAACAAAAGTATAAGAATGGCATTTACCCTTTGTTTTTCACGAGTTAACTTGCTCTCTATTTTGTGATCTTAGCCCAACTCCTTCAGCCCCCATGGATGCTTCTACCGAGAAGCCTGCTGCTACTTCTTCAGCAAATGAGGGAGCGACAGCGGTAGTGGCTAAAGTACTAGCCACAATTCCCATGGTAGAAGGAGCTGTCGATGCTGAAGTTACTACAACTACTGATGTAGTCGTAGGAATGGAGGTGGAGACAGGGGAGGCCGTGAAGGAGACGCCAGGAGAAGGTGATGGTGAGAGCTCCGACCACCGCACCGGTAAGGAGATTGTTGAGGACGTTCCTTTTGATCCTCAAGGCGGTGCTACCATCACACAGTTAGAGGAAGAGGAGTACTTTAATTTCTTCTCTGATTTCTTTAGCCCTACTTCCAACGTAGGATTTTCCGTCTACAGATCTCGCGACCGAGTCCCTCACCCCAGTAACATTCCCAACTGTGGGGAAGTTTTCGATGACGAACGTCTCGAAAGGGTTTGGTGGAGACGTGTCGAGGAGATGGATGGGCTGAAAAATCCGATGAGGATAGTCTCCATGTTCGCTCGAACGAGCATGAATGTAAGTATCTAGCGATACCTATAAATACGATTTTATCCTCACTTCTCATTATCTTTCTTCCTTGCAGAAAGATTTAGAGAAAATTGCCACGGTTTGCGAGTACAACCGGCAACTTGTTAAGCTACGACAAGAAAAAGCAGTACTCTGCAGAGAGGTGGTAAGTAACTGATATTTGTAATCGTTTTATGTCTCGACTACTCGTACAATACTTGTGGGGATTGTCGTAGAAAAGCTTACGACATGGTAATGGTAGTAGAAAAACTTACAACCAGAAGTGATCGTAGAAGAGCTTACGATCACGTGATAGTCGCAGAAATACTTACGACTACTTGCCTCTGTGTTCATGTCGACTTTTAACTTTTTCAGGTTTAAGAGCGACGAAAAGACCCTAGCTGATTCGATCGACTACAAAAATGCCGAGACGAAAAAGTTAAGGGATGAAGTAACAAACCTTCTGAAGAAGCTTCAGGAGCCCAACTCTGCAACCCAACAGTTGCAGGAAAAAATAAACAATACGTCCTTGAAGTTATGTCTGCTTATAATCTTGATCTTTACCTTCCTAACTTCTCGTTCTTTTTCAGAAAAAGAAGCTGAGACAAGGGCCCTTCAAGCCGAAGTGGGGACTCTCCAGACTGAGGTCAAAGAAAAGTCTCTGGTTGTTCATGAGATCACCTGTATCGCCAAGGACAAAGATCAAGAAATTAAGAAACTAGATTCTCAATTAGCAGGTAAGTAATCTTTTACCTGCTAATAAACTGTTTTTCCTTCTCGTAGAATTATTTTATCTAACTAATTTTACTCTTTTCAAAGCGATTAGTTAAAATGAAAAAACTCCACAAGGCTTCTACTTGCACCCAAGAGGAGATGAAGTCAATGAAGATCAATCTTCAAGACAACATTTCACTTTTGAACAATGTACTCGGTGGGCTACGTGCTAAAAAGGTCACTTCTCGTGACGACACGATAGCCGCTCACACGAGTGCCATTGGGGAGCAAGTCAGTACTTTGCAAGAGTTGGTGACCACTCTGAAGACCAACCAGACTGGCTCGATAAAGGAAGCGGTCAAAGGAGCTGTAAGCTATGTCTTAGCAAAGCTTAAAGCCCATGACCCCAACCTTAACCTTCATTCGGTTGAAGCCGACTTCGACTGCACTGAAGCCGAAGCAGTGGTTGATCGAGGGAATGCAGTCAGCAGGCGAGAAGGTCGCGGAGGAGATGCAAATAGGATCTCCTTCATTAGAGTAGTCTGTAATAGGAACCTGTAAAGACAAACCTTTTGTTGATGTATAAATATATGATCTTTCCTTTTTCTTGCAAATTATCTCGTAGAGTAGTTAGTAACTCATAAGATAATGAATGGAAAAGATAATTAGATCATATATCTGTAATTTCTCCTTCCTTATTCCTTTTTCCTGCAAATCATCTTGTAGAGTAGTTAGTAACTCTTAAGATAATGAACGGAATAAAAACCAAGACTAAGAATTGAAGTCATGTTTATAACTTTATCCTAGCCCTCGACTATTTACTTAGTGTATTTGAATAAACTAAGTGAATAGTAAAAAAGGGTTTCTGAAAATAGAGAGGTTTGTTCGATTTATAGTTTTTGATCTCGATTATCATGCACTAGTCGAAAGAGTAGAAACGAATCGACGCTAGGAAGTTCCCTCTAGTGGGCAGGAGCACGTGCAGAAAGGAAAGGCTTCGACTAGGTGATGTTACCATCTCCGACCAGATTAATCAAATCAAGAACGACAAGTTGAGTAAAACAAACATCTAGAAGACCTTTAACAATTCGTTCGACGTTTTTCAATGTACTCAATAAGTTTGTCCCGGTAGCAAAAGTATTAAACGACACAACGTTAGGAAGTTCCTTCTAGTGGGCAGGACCACGTGCAGAGAGGAGAAGCTTCGACTTGGTGTGTTTCTTCCTCCGACCAGTTAAAACTAACCAAGTTTACCAAAAGTAGTCGAACAAATCTCAAAAGTGCACTCTTCTTAGAGTATTTTTCAAAATGAATAAATATACTAAGGTGAGATGAGTTTGCTTAAAAACGTTTTGACCACATTTCTGAGCTCAAAAAACTTTGTATAGGCAGCAAAAGTTAGGAACAATGCGATACTAGGAAGCTCCTTCTAGCAGGTAGGACCACATGCAGAGAGGAGAGACTTCGACTAGTTGTTGTGTCCTTTCTCCGACCAGTGTACAGAAAAATTGAGCGTATAAAATATGGTCGAAAAATTATAAAAGCACTAGTCAAAGAAAGACAATAAAGATAGAAAGAACATAATACTTTATTGCCGTGGAGGTTTGTTACACGTAAATTTGCGTAATTGGTCGATGTTCCAAGATTTTGAGAGAATGCGGCCGTCCTCCATTGCTAGTCGTACCAAACCTGGACGTGTAACTTCGACCACAGTGTAAGGACCTTGCCACTTGGGGGAAAGTTTATTCCGATTAGACTGGGATTGGATAAGCCTTAATACCAAGTCACCTACAGCGAGGCTGCGAGATTGGACCTTACGATCGTAGTATCTGTGCAGGGCTTGTTGGTAGACTACTGAACGGATTAGAACCTAGTTCCTCTTTTCCTCGAGCAGGTTGATGTCGTTCGCTCGAAGTTGTTCTTGGGCGGAGTCGTTAAAATTTTCGACTCGTGCTGATCTGATCTTTAGTTCTGGCGAAAGCATGGCTTCGGCACCAAAGACTAGAAAGAAAGGTGTTCCACCTGTATCCCGACTAACAGTCGCACGAATTGCCCATAATACTGAGGGTAATTCTTGTACCCAAGCCCCCGAGCGCTTGACAAGCTGGTCGAAGATTCGAGTTTTAATTCCCTTCATTATCTGGCCATTCGCTCTTTCGACCGCCCCGTTGCTTTGGGGGTGGGCGACATAGGCGTAACACAACTTGGTACCCAACTCGTCGCAAAATTCTTGAAATTTTACGCTCGAAAATTGCTTACCATTATCTGTGATTATTCGACTGGGTACCCCAAATTGAGTTATCACGCATCTCATCATGAACCTTTTTACTGCTTCCGTTGTTATCCCAGTTACAGGTTCGGCTTCTATCCATTTTGTGAATGTATCAATAGCCACAAAAAGGAATTTGAATCCACCTGGAGCTCTGGGTAATGGCCCTAGGATATCTAGACTCAAGTCGCAAAAGGCCAAGATAGAGGGATTGTTTGTAATGCCTGAGCCGGTTGGTGTATTTGCCTGTTATGAAACTGACATTGAACACATTTTTTAACTAGCTCTTTAGCATCGTAGAGGGCTGTTGGCCAATAGAAATCTTGTTGAAAGGCCTTATCGACCAGTGTTCTGTAGGAAGTATGAGTCCCATAGATGCCTCTGTGTATGTTGTGAAGGAATTTTAATCCTTTACTCTGCGGAATGCATCGCATGAGCACCCCTTGAGTGCCTCTTTTATAGAGGACACCTTCGACCAAAGTATATATTTTGGCCTTTCGGGATAATCGATATGCCTTGAGATCATTATCGGGTACAGAACCCGTCTGAAGATACTCGTAGATGGGAGTCATCCAGGTATCCTCGTATTCTAGAGAGGCTATCTCATTTGGAGGCGTCTCTGGTTCTTCGACCAGGGAAGGCTTCTGGAGTTGCTTCAAGAAAACTCCTTTTGGTACTATGAATCGGGAAGAAGTTATACGAGCAAGTTGGTCTGAGAGAAAATTATCCTTTCGAGGGATAAATTGTACCTCGAAGCTAAGGAAATGCTTTTCAAGCTTTCAGACTTCCGATAAATACCAAGACATTGTCGGATTAGAGCACTGATACTCTTTTTCGACTTGATTCACTACTAGTTGAGAGTCTCCTCTCATGAGTAGTCGGTGAATTGAGAGCGCTTTCGCGGCTCATATGCTAGCTAGCAAACCTTCGTACTCTGCCATGTTGTTAGCGGCCTGAAAGTTTAATTGTATGGCATACTTTATGGTCTCTCCGGTAGGAGATTCCAGGACCACCCCAGCCCCCGAGCCACTTATAGTAAGTGGCCCGTCAAAGTACATCGTCCACTGGTCGTGGGAATCGTACTGGGGATCCTGAACAGGTTCAGGATTTGTCCATTCGGCGACAAAGTCTGCAAGATCTGGGATTTAATGGCCATTCGGGACACGAAATGGATGTCGAACTGCCCAAGTTCGACTGACCATTTTGCCATGCGTCCCGCTATTTCCCTATTTTGGAGGATCGCCCCCAAGGGAAACTTACACGGCACAGCTAGTTTGTGCGCCTGAAAATAATACCGCAGTTTCCTCGAAGACATGAGGAGGGCATATAGAAGTTTTTGAACCTGTGGGTAACGCTCCTTAGGCCCGTGTAAAACTTCGCTAACGTAGTAAACTGGTCGTTGTATGTTTTCACGTTCTACGACCAGTACTGCGCTCACTACCTGTGGCGTGGCAGCTAGATAAATTAAGAGCGTCCCTCCTGGTTTCGGAGAAACCAGAACAGGAGCACCCGTAAGATACCTCTTGACCTCCTCAAAGGCTGTGTTAGCCTCTTCTGACCACTCGAAACCCTCGTGCTTCCTTAGAAGTTTGAAAAAAGGCAATCCTTTTTCTCCCAGGCGTGAGATGAAACGACTTAATACCGCCATGCACCCTTTGAGTTTCTGAACTTCTTTTTTTGTGGTCGGGGGGCGCATCTGCATGATGGCCTTCATTTTTTCAGGATTTGCTTCGATTCCTCGTGTAGAGACCAAGAATCCAAGCAATTTTCCTGAAGAGAGTCCGAACACACACTTCTCGGGGTTCAGTTTCAGGTGGTGTTTTCTAAGGTTGTCGAATGTTTCTTGCAAGTGTGCGATATAATTGTAATATCCCGTTTCTGTTTGGTAAGAAAAACAATGCGGATTTAAATTCGAGTTCAAATTAAAAGAAGAAATCTCCGGCGTTACTGTTCTTCAGCTTTTGGGCCGGGCCTTGGCCACAGACCCAAGAGAAGGCCTTATGGGCCGGAGGGGCAGCCATGGGGCCCATGAGGGGAGCAACAAGCACTAGAGATGGGCCCAAAGGCCCATCTTGTGGCCGGCCAAAGGGGGCCTCAAACCCTAGCACCTCCCCACCTCTCCCACTTTTCCCACTCCTCCCTCCTATGGCCGCCGCCTTCCACCCTCCTCTCTTCCCCTCACGCCCCGCCCTAGGAGCCGCCCATCCTCCTTGGTTGCTGGTCCTCGCTGGTTTGCCTCCCAACCCGCCTTCGACCTTCTCCGCTGCCGGTTGCGCAAGGAAATTGAGGAGGACAGCACCTTGCTTGGGGCAAAAGAGGTGACAAGGAGGGAGATCATCTTCTCCGAGGGTCTTCCGCCTAATTCCTGGTTGCTGCAAAGGTATCGGATGCCGACCCTCGTCTTTTGATTAGTGGTAGAGGCGATTTGATGCATATTTGGTTAGAACGTATTACTGCGAGCAGAATTCGTTTCTGATCAGAATGTTGCGTGGACTGTTTCGTGACTTTAGAGGCCGAATCAGGAGTTTGGGTCTCCTGGAGAGTTGTAGTTCTTGTTCTTATCTTTCGGTGGCCGCCAAGATCACCTCATTCCGACTTTCGAGTCAAAAGTTATGATAGATTTACTATCTGCTGTCCAGAATCCTGACGAGAATTAACAGTCTCTGTATAGGTTGATTTATGGCCTAGTTAGAGGGCGATTCAGAGGTCTTGCCCATAACAAATTTTGAAGGTGATATCACTAGCTTTCAGGATTGATAAAGAACACTTCATTTGGAGTTATAGATCAAAAGTTATGCTTTTTTCATTGTGACTGTCCAGATTGTATGTCAGTCTATCCAGATTGTATGTCAGTTTCTATCTTTAGTTTTGACCCGTGTGCCACTTTTTGTTAAAGGCAAAATTTGAATGTCGTGCCAACTAGGTTATTGTAGATAATTTCATAACCTTTTCATATTGTTAAAGAACGCTCAATTCGGAGTTGTAGATTAAAAGTTATGGTTGTTTTAGTATGGCTGTCCTGTTTGTTCAGACAGAAGTTGTGCTGCTGTTTTGTTTTCTTTATTAGAGAAGTTTATTGGCCGAATTGGGAAATCTCATCAACTTGAATGTTATAGATATGTTCGTTAAGATGAGGTAGGATCTGGACTCATCTCATTTCGAGTCCCATGTCATTAACTACTGTCATTTTCGTGTTGCTGTCCCGACACGTTTTTGGGTTGCAGCCTGTTTTTCAGATTAGGTTTTATGGCGATTCCTTGGGAGTTCAAGGGGGGTATTGTAGACTTTTAATTCGGGTTGGATTCTATGTTGTTCTTATTTCGGTTATTTAATTGTTTAGGCCACGAGGCTACGGGTTTGGGAGCGCCATCGTTGCACGCTACTTGCCGCAACGCCGAAGGCAAGTACTTTGTTGCTTTTGAGTGTTGTGATTGTGAATGTTTTCATGAATATAGTGTGACATATTGTGTTACCCGAGATGCCGAATTGGTTATGTTCTTTCATTATGTGGAGTATATATTGAGAGATGGTATTATCATCGTTCATGTTCATATCATGCATCCTTTTATTCATGTTATGTCCACGGAGTGGATTGTAAGTCCCACCATTCCAATGTGGGCAAATTTGGACATTGTCATGTCCCGTCACGGAGTGGATTGAAAGACCCATCAATTCGGTATGGGCACGTAAGACCCATCAATTCCAATATGGGCAGCTTTGGACACCTATATGAAACGTTCTTCATATAGGACTTGGATCCCGCACTTTTGTTAAGGTGCGGGCTTAAGTGAACACCGACGGTGTGTCACTCACTATCTGCAGTATATGCATGTGTGCATCCATCCTGATTACATTCATTCATTTCATGTTTTCATAAGTGTTCACTCGATGCAAGGTTCTTATTCTTAAATGGTGATGTCTGTTTGTATATGTGTTCTTTCTCTTTCATCAGTACTTGCTGAGTCATGGACTCACTCTTGCGTTGTTTGTTTATTTTAGGTAACCCCTGATGTTGGCTCACTTGGGAGGGAGTAGACACGCACTACTCGTTCACATCATCCTATTCATGTTCAAGATTAAATTTAGTTCTATCTTACATTCGTTAATGATGAACTGTAATAATTAAATTATAATTGGTGAAGGAAGGATACCTTCTCCACATGGATGTTGATTTATTACTGCGTGTGAACCTTCTTTATTGATGATCAGAATTAAATAACTTAAAAGGTAAAGGAAGGATACCTTCATCATATCCTGTTTAACTTAATGCTGTCTTTAGTTGATATACTTGTTTCAAATTCTTCCGCATTATGGATGTATGTTAGATGTTTTAGGTGACATCTTGGCTTCCGGATAGCCAGGGTGTTACAATAATTAAGTCATTTGCTGCTTTTTACAACTAGATCATCAATATAGGCCTAGTTGAGGTGAAAAACTCGTTTGCATCAAACGTTGAAAAGAAGCTCCAACATTCTTTAAACCAAGTGGCATTTTGACATAGCAAAATATTCCAAATGGTGTAATGAATGCGGACTTTTCTTCATCTTCTCGACACATATTGATCTGGTGGTAACCAGAGTGTGAGGACCCCGGAATATTGGAAATGTGCCGAATTAAAATTATACTGTAGCATAATTCTTAATTAAGGAACAGTTCTGTAACACCCTGGCTATTCGGAAGCCAAGATGTCACATAAAACATCTAACATACATCCATAATGCGGAAGAATTTGAATAAAATCAACTAATGATAGTATCAAAACAACCAAGACATGATGAACGTATCCTTCCTTCACCATCTAATCTATTTATTTCAGTTCATTGATAATGAAAGTTCACACGCAGTAATAATTCGACATCAATGTGGAGAAGGTATCCTTCCTTCACCACTTATAAATTTATTATTACAGTTCATCATTTACGAATGTAAGATAGAACTAAATTTAATCTTGAACATGAATTGGATGATGTGAACAAGTAGTGCGTGTCTACTCCCTCCCAAGTGAGCCCACATCAGGGGTTACCTAAAATAAACAAACAACGCAAGAGTGAGTCCACGACTCAGCAAGTACAGTGAAAGAGACATAACACACATATGAACAAGTAATCATCATAAGAGAATATGAGCATACATCGATTAAAAACTTAGGAATGCATGGCATGAATGAATGTACTCAAGGATGGATGCACACATGCTTATACTCAGTATAGCGAGTGACACACCGGGTGTTCACTTAAGCCCGCACCTTAACAAAAGTGCGGGGATCCAAGTCCTATATGAAGAACGTTTCATATAGGTGTCCAAAGCTTCCCATACTGGAATTGATGGGTCTTACGTGCTCATACCGGAATTGATGGGTCTTTCAATCCACTCCGTGGACGGACATGACAATGTCAAACCCGCCCACATTGGAATGGTGGGACTTACATCCCACTCCCGTGGACATAGCATGAATAAAAGGATGCATGATATGAACATGAACAATGCTAATATCATCTTTCGGCATTTACTCCATATTGATAGAACATAACCAATGCAGCATTTCGGGTATCACAAGATGTCACATCATATTCATGTAAACATTCACAATCACAAAGACTTAAAACCAACAAAGTACTTGCCTTCGCGTTGCGGCGCGTTAGCAGCAACGATGGCGCTCCCAAACCCGTGAGGATCGCGCCTAAACAATTAAATAACCGAAATAAGAACAACATAGAGCCCATCATGAATTAATATTCTACACTACCCTCTTGCACACCCAAAACATAGTCATAACCCGAATCTGAAATTCCAGCAGTAACCTGGAATCCCATCAGGACAGCAGCACGGTAAAGACCAAAACTAATGATCTGGGACTCCAAAAGAGATGAGCCCAGATCCTACACGAGCTTAACAAATATATCTACAACTTTGTAGTTGACGAGATAACCCAATTCGGCCAAACTAAATTGCTAACTGTCAAACGAAACAGCAGAACAGAAACTGTCTGAACATAAAAAACAGCAGTACTAAAACGTCCGTAACTTTTAAACTACAACTCCGAATTGAGTGATCTTTAACAATCTGAAAAGGTTATGAAATTACCTACAATAACGTAGTTGGCACAACATTCATATTTTGCCTTTAACAAAAAGTGGCACACGGGTCAAAACTAAAGATAGAAACTGACATACAATCTGGACAGACTGACCTACAATCTGGACAGTCACAAAGAAAAGTGCATAACTTTTGATCTATAAATCCAAATGAGGTGTTCTTTATCAATCCTGAAAGCTAGTGATATCACCTTCAAAATTTGTTATGGGCAAGACCTCTGAATCACCATCTAACTAGGCCATATATCAACCTATACAGAGACTGCTAATTCTCGTCAGGATTCTGGACAGCAGATAATAAATCTATCATAACTTTTGACTCGTTCGTCGGATTTTAGTGTTCTTGGCGGCCACCGAAAGCTAAGAACAAGACCTACAATACTCCAGGAGATGAACATCTCTAATTCGGCATCTAAAATACCGAAACAGACCGCCCAACATAGAACAGCAAGTCTGATTCTACACGCAGCACTAACAACAAATCAAAATACGACATCTACCAAGAACGGAATGAGCAAAATAGCAGGGAAAACGATTTTACTCTCGAAGATCAGTGAGGTGCTGAACCGTGTGTGGATCCCCAAAGGAAGACGGCAACCCGGCTCTTCCTCCCAAGATTTGGCCGGCGGCACCAATGGAGGAGGGAGGGAGGTGGCTGCCCAAAACACATGGATGCGCAGGGTGAGGGAGGGAGAGGGGCGGCTGCCAGGAGGGAGGAGGCGCAAGGTGTGGGAGGGGGCTAGGGTTAGAGCCGCCCCCCCTTTTTGCCATAAGGCCGGCCCCCCTTTGGGCCCCCATGGGCCTTCGACTGCCCCCTAGGGCCATTCGGCTGCGCCTTGGGGCGGATGGCCGGCTCCCCTCTTGGGCTCGCTGGCCAAGGCCCGTGCCCAAGACTGGAAGAACAGTGAAAACCCCCCTTTTTATACTTTTGAATTCAAATTCAAACAGGTTTCTTCCTGATCAAAAATAGGGTATTACATTCTACCCCCCTTAGCGGGATTCAACCCCGAATCTAAACGCCGATCTACAAGAAAGTAAACTGCAACTGGAACTAACGACGGTAACCACGCACTGCCGCTAACCACACCGCAAATGCTCAACACAACTTCCCAAGTAGCCTCTCCTTCGGACTGAAAATACCACAACACAACGACGTAACACGACGTCTGAACTAACACTCAACCCGGTACTTCCAGGTACACCCATCGGACAAGACTCGAAGGTAAAATCTCACTCGTTGGTCAACGGTGCAAACGAAATCTCAAACTCTGGATCTCCCAGGTACTCACTCAACATGAGAACATACAAGACGTTACGTACTCCGCGCATGGACTTGAGACAGTCCTGGCGATATGCCAACTTGCGAAAACAACCCAATGACACCGAACCACACGACAAGCACAAAGAACACGAAACTCTTATTCCACCTCTCAATTGAACTCTTCACTGAAAACAAGGATCACCTCCTTTAACCAGAAACATACGACAAAACTCTCTTTAAGCAAACTCTTTTACCACAAAACCTATCTGAAAACGAAAGATTCACATCTCAACTAAGTGTTACCAGCTCGGTACTAAAGAGTCAAATCTAGAAATCGGAATTTCATCAAGAAAACCTTTCCACGTTCCAAGTGGCAGTTTGCGAATAAACATCACGAAAACTAAAGGAGGAATAATTTTAAATGCCCAAATCAAAAACTTCCTTTATTCTTCCTGAACCGACAAGAACCACACATACCAAAATTGAGTCAAACTCAACTTACGAAAGACATTGGTCAACAACACAAAGCTCATGCGAGAATAAAGAAAATGCTTCACTAATCAAGAAGACATCTTTTTCCTTAGTTTCACTTTTTTTTTTTTGAATAAAATATCTCTCCAACCTTGGAATTCGAATTCATCGCATACCACACGTTCTCAACCTCTTAATTTAACATCCTCAAATTTAGGCTTAAACCGAAACACATCATCCACACCTTTGTGGAGAGACTCTATTGATTCCACTGAACACTCTAGACAAACTGATGACATTACTTTGATAGAGGGCACCAAAGCACCTCAAAGACCCACGTAATCTCATCACCTCCAACTTTCAAGAATAACACATCAGAATCCTCAGTACACCCGCTCATGAACTACATCAGAAGGGTTCTATCGACAATCATTCCACTACTCAGAATACTCCAGTTTTCTATCTCCTCGACACACAAATCTTTGGGCGACCAAAAGTCTAGCATGAAAATGGAAAGCCCAAATTTAACCTTCAAGACCCCTACCACGAATTCCTCTTATAACACATGGTGAAATCATCGGATTAAATCTCTAACATCCCCACAATTCCGACATACTCACTCATTGACATCATCAGGAATCACTCACTCAACATCGCAATTCTTTCCAATTGTGTTACGCTATAAAATTGATTAAGGTTTCCATACATTTGATAATCCTCAACATTTCAACATGAACCAAAGTTCTGGAACTACACTATATCATAGGTTCTACTTAGTTGAATACTATACAGTTTTACTTCGAAGCCATACATTCCATCTGAATCAACTTCCCTCCAAGAGGTTTAGGTCGAAACCAACTCATCTTCTATTACTCCTCCAATAGCTTGGTAGCAAAATCTCACCCCTACAATCACTTAACCACCAACAAACAATTGACAACTTACGCTTTGTAAAACTTTGCAACACAAAACTGTTGATCCTTTCTTAAAAGAAAGAGGCGAATAAGGACAAATTTCACCACACAGAAAACGTTATCGCTCACGGTGAGCACGAAACCAAAAGAAATAGTCCGTAATGAAGATCCGGGAAAACGAAAATTGAGTTCACAATGCGGAGGCACGCATCCTCGAAAAGGAATAGCAAATAACCACCATTAAGGGAAATGACATTGCGATTGAAACTCGACACTCTTGAGTGAAAAGAGCAAAAGTTTATGAACAATTCAAATAACTACCAGCTACAAAACTTGAGTCAAATTCTCAAATATTCCTCTGCACTCTTTCCTTTAACACCAAATTAATTCTTTGACTAACATCGCTTTACCACAACGAACAACATAAGGTCTTTAGTCCAAACCACACGGACTAATTAAGAACCAATGAAATTCCTCAATACGTCATATTTGTTCAGAACAATTCAACTACACACGAAACACGGGATACAAATAATCTCAGCCACCAAACTCGAAACATTTCCAATTACAGGATTTCATGAAAAACAAGCAGATTATTCTTCTCTTAAGGGAACCAACATAATTTTTTTTCTTTAATTGCCGCTTCACGATGCAAACTCAAACCAAAAAAATCCTTTAAGATTAAATCACTTGAATCTCTTAAGAAGCAACAAGACAAATCAATACCTCAATTTATTTAAAATAATTTCAGCTACCAGATGATTCAAGAGCTCAAAGGAAATATCACGAAAGCTAAACTTGGAATATCCTCAACTGAACGATATCATCGAAGGCGATCAAATTACTATGGGTATTAACATCAGTTTCACCAAAACCATTAGAAAACACTTCAAAAGACCCACGTGTAAAGAATGAGTTGATTCTTTCTCAAAAGAAGAGACAAATGGAAACGACTTTCACCAACTAGAAAAACTCATCTACCACTCGCGGGACCAATGAAGAAACCAATTAAGCAATGAACTCATAGAACATAAGTGGAGTCCACAGTCGAACGCATAAGCCTCACAAGAAGAGAGTATCGAACCTTATGATAAGAACAAATAAGTATTCAAAATCGAAGCACTTGCATCATCAAGAACCATTATAACTTTGCAACATATCGTTACTCGATAACTTCATTTACCACATACAAGCTGAACCCTCAAAAGATCATGAACATAAAACTTGAAATTTGATCATTTAGAGAATATCACCATGGGTGATCAAATTACTACGAGAATTAACCTCATTCTCACATTTTGTGATTTAAAAAAACATCGACAACATATACTAGTACCAAGAATCATCAAACTTTATTACTCCATCCTAAAACTTTCCAAAGGGAACATAAACCACAAAGTTGAAACAAATTTATTATAACTGATTATGCTAAGCAATAACAATATCACAATGCACGCTATCAAAGCCTACTTACGAAATTCATCTACTCAACTATTGGTGTTGCTCAACACCTTCTTCAGCGTTCATTAACAATTGATGATTGTACTAATCATGTGTGTACATATGATACTAATTTCATTTGCAATCACATAACCACATATAAACATAGATTCACATTTCACCTTTGTTCAGAAATCATTTCAAAACATGATTAAAGATTCACTAACATAATTTTCTATAAACAAGGTTTCATGAATCGATACACTAGCACCCATCTGGTACTTTATACAAGTTTCAACAATTTTAGCATACCAGGAAATAGATAAATCTAGCTCTTATGTAAGATCTATAGGTTCTGAATGGATATGGACAGTCTTCATTTAACCTACACCATGTATCAAATACAAGGACATTTCAAATAAACCAATTTCACTTTCATGGATGGTAGTTAAGAATAATTGATTTGCACCATGCTAATAACCCAACTTGGTAACTCATATCGTAACAATTTATTCGTTTAGTTATAACTTCTCATTTTAAGCATGGCAAGACATCACAAAGGATTCTAACACCTTACTACAACAAAGAGATACTTCAAACCTCAACGCTCAAGTAATCCAAAGAAACGCATAAAGCCAAAGCTTTCCCATGCAAACGAACTTACAACGGAAAACTCTCACTAACCAAGTTGTCAAGCGAGTAAATGAGTCATTCTTTTCAATGAGAAAGAAGGAGCAACCATGAAAACATCAATCTTGCCAATTGACAACGACCACAAGTGGTAAAAGCAACTCAACGATTGAAAAGCAATATTTGTTTGAGAGAACCAAGAGGGATCTATTGAAAACCATAAACTATCATGAACCACAAAACCGGAGAAATTCATCAACCACCACAGACAAGAATTGGCAAATTCGTAAATCAAGAAAGAGAATAACTTTCTAAAGCAACTCACGTTTAACACCGAAACTATGGTACTGGGGTAACTACTCCTCTAACCACGCATCGCGAACGGTGGTGTAACACAGTGAATCGGAGTAACAACCACGACCTCCACTTCGATCATTCGATAACAACACGCTTCACCAAAATACTCAACTATGAATATATAGGATCATCTCATGACAATCATAGTATTAGTTCATAGATATTGAATATCATAGCGGATCATATATTACCAACAAGGATGATAGTACGAAGCAATTCAACCATTGCTCAACAAAATGAAACATAATAACGGATATTGCGGAAGCAATGTAATTTTCAACCCCACCTCACTGCACGATGTGTCATTTTAATAACTTAATTACCACGGACCTAAAGCCCGCTCGATACCAATCAGTAACACCACGGCTATTCGGAAGCCAAGATGTCACCTAAAACATCTAACATACATCCATAATGCGGAAGAATTTGAATAAAATCAACTAATGATAGTATCAAAACAACCAAGACATGATGAAGGTATCCTTCCTTCACCATCTAATCTATTTATTTCAGTTCATTGATAATGAAAGTTCACACGCAGATAATAATTAGACATCAATGTGGAGAAGGTATCCTTCCTTCACCACTTATAAATTTATTATTACAGTTCATCATTTACGAATGTAAGATAGAACTAAATTTAATCTTGAACATGAATTGGATGATGTGAACAAGTAGTGCGTGTCTACTCCCTCCCAAGTGAGCCCACATTAGGGGTTAACTAAAATAAACAAACAACGCAAGAGTGAGTCCACGACTCAGCAAGTACAGTGAAAGAGACATAACACACATATGAACAAGTCATCATCATAAGAGAATATGAGCATACATCGATTAAAAACTTAGGAATGCATGGCATGAATGAATGTACTCAAGGATGGACTGCACACATGCTTATACCGGTATAGCGAGTGACACACCCGTCGGTGTTCACTTAAGCCCGCACCTTAACAAAAGTGCGGGGATCCAAGTCCTATATGAAGAACGTTTCATATAGGTGTCCAAAGCTGCCCATCTTTGGAATTGATGGGTCTTACGTGCCCATCTTTGGAATTGATGGGTCTTTCAATCCACTCCCATGGACGGAACATGACAATGTCCAAACCTGCCCACATTGGAATGGTGGAACTTACAGTCCACTCCCGTGGACATAGCATGAATAAAAGGATGCATGATATGAACATGAACAATGCTAATATCATCTTTCGCATTTACTCCACATATTGATAGAACATAACCAATGCAGCATTTGGGTATCACAAGATGTCACATCATATTCATGTAAACATTCACAATCACAAAGACTTAAAACCAACAAAGTACTTGCCTTCGCGTTGCGGCGCGTTAGCGAACAACGATGGCGCTCTCAAACCCGTAGGCTCGCGGCCTAAACAATTAAATAACCGAAATAAGAACAACATAGAGCCCATCATGAATTAATATTCTACACTACCCTCTTGCACACCCAAAACATAGTCATAACCCGAATCTGAAATTCCAGCAGTAACCTGGAATCCCATCAGGACAGCAGCACGGTAAAGACCAAAACTAATGATCTGGGACTCCAAAAGAGATGAGCCCAGATCCTACACGAGCTTAACAAATATATCTACAACTTTGTAGTTGACGAGATAACCCAATTCGGCCAAACTAAATTGCTAACTGTCAAACGAAACAGCAGAACAGAAACTGTCTGAACATAAAAAACAGCAGTACTAAAACGTCCGTAACTTTTAAACTACAACTCCGAATTGAGTGATATTTAACAATATGAAAAGGTTATGAAATTACCTACAATAACCTAGTTGGCACAACATTCATATTTTGCCTTTAACAAAAAGTGGCACACGGGTCAAAACTAAAGATAGAAACTGACATACAATCTGGACAGACTGACCTACAATCTGGACAGTCACAAAGAAAAGTGCATAACTTTTGATCTATAAATCCAAATGAGGTGTTCTTTATCAATCCTGAAAGATAGTGATATCACCTTCAAAATTTGTTATGGGCAAGACCTCTGAATCACCCTCTAACTAGCCATATATCAACCTATACAGAGACTGCTAATTCTCGTCAGGATTCTGGACAGCAGATAATAAATCTATCATAACTTTTGACTCGTTCGTCGGATTTTAGTGTTCTTGGCGGCCACCGAAAGCTAAGAACAAGACCTACAATACTCCAGGAGATGAACATCTCTAATTCGGCCTCTAAAATACCGAAACCGACCGCGCAACATAGAACAACAAGTCTGATTCTACACGCAGCACTAACAACAAATCAAAATACGGCATCTACCAAGAACGGAATGAGCAAAATAGTAGGGAAAACGATTTTACTCTCGAAGATCAGTGAGGTGCTGAACCGTGTGTGGATCCCCAAAGGAAAACGGCAACCCGGCTCTTCCTCCCAAGATTTGGCCGGCGGCACCAATGGAGGAGGAGGAGGTGGCTGCCCAAAACTCATGGATGCGCAGGGTGAGGAGGGAGAGGCGGCTGCCGGGAGGAGGAGGCGCAAGGTGTGGGAGGGGCTAGGGTTAGAGCCGCCCCCTTTGCCATAAGGCCGGCCCCCTTTGGGCCCCCAATCGGCTGCCCCCATGGGCCTTGACGCCCCTAGGGCCATTGGTGCCCCAGGGGCGGATGGCCGGCTCCTCTTGGGCTGCTGGCCAAGGCCCGTGCCCAAGACTGAAGAACAAATGAAAACCCCCCTTTTTATACTTTTGAATTCAAATTCGAACAGGTTTCTTCCTGATCAAAAACAGGGTATTACAAGTTCGGTTCCCTCATTAAAGATCATGCTAGAAGTATAAATTTAACTAGTAACAAATCCAATATTCAGGTTCCCAGATATATGTCTTACAATGGTTCCCAGGATCAGTGACCATTGCACATATATCCTTAAACAACATTGCATCATAAACATACAAGGCATACATTTACATAATTAAACAGAGGATTATACAACTTGGTTTCATTCTACAATATAAGTGACTTTGTCACAACAAAAGGTTTAATAGCGGAAGCAAACTAAACGACTAAATCCACCAATGGCCCCATCACCCGCAGGCTATTGCGTGGAGATTAGAAACAACTTCATTTGTTAGCGCCACCCTGATCGGCGCTAACGGGCATCTCAAACAAATAACTATCTTCACCTGCAACAAGAGGTTATAGCACCTTGAGTACGGAAGGTACTCAGCAAGACTTACACAAACTAATAAAAGAAAGTGTGTGAAAGAACCTATACAATGGAATAGAATTTGTACATGCATAAGGTTAACAACAGGTAGACATAATGGTTCAATTTTGCATAAAGCAATACATCTTAACCTACAATTGCTAAGTTTTGATAAAGCAATTTAATAAATCGAATTGGACTAAAACAGTAATTAAAAGAGAGCATAATGATAAACCATAATTAATATCACAGTGGCTGCCACCACCAATAGAACGAAAATTACACGAGTACCTCTCAAACCGAACCATACCCAACCAGAAGTTGTGCCCCAAAAATCTATACAAAGATCTATTCAACTCAAGCATTGTCCGTAACCGTGGACACGGCTATTCGAATAGTTTTAACCCTGCAGGGGTGTACATCTTTACCTACACGACTTAGTTTGCCCGTTGCCTTCGGATGCCTCCGAATGATGACACACTTCCTTTGGTATGCCGACCGGGGAAACTAAGATTCGGTATTTTTCAACAAGTTGACACTATTGAGTTGGACAACCCATGTGTGAATTAATCCCGCTTAAACAACGACTGATAACATCTGCTTAACCGGGGCACACATGTTGCGCCGGGAATGCCGACCCGATCAAAAGAAATACAGATTATGTTGGCTACACATACTAGATCGCAATCGGAACCCTTAAGGTACGTACATGTGATGGAACGCATCTACGTCCTCACCCTCCTAAGAACATCTGATACTGATATAAAAATTCACATGGCATAAGACACGGCCCGAAGACTTAAGCATATATGCCATATGAGATCAATACACATGTCCTTACTCCCCTGTTTTCCAACTCAATAGCATTAACCCTTTACTTAACCAAACATCGCCCACACACCGCGTGTGGAAGTACGTTGGGGCTTGAATCTTCAAGTCAATTTGTTCAGTCCTTAATCTATCCAGACAAGACTACCACAATTCCCAAATCTCGTGCACTAAGGCACCATCACTAGCATCCACTTGTCTAGATCTAAAATCAGTTTGTCAAACCAAGTTGGTTTTCATTTCGGTTTTAAAAGACTGAACAAAGGATCAAAAGAAAAGGAAATTCATTTATTATCCCCAAGTCTGACAAGATAAGCTTGTCAAACACTAACGTTCTACAGACTACATGGCTGAGCAATTTCTGAAATTAAGTGTTGTAGTATACAGCACTACTCTAAGTTTGAGTGTATGATCAGATTTAAGGTAAGCCACAAATGTTAGGTTATAACTAGCTACTAACAGATCACAATTACTTTTTAGGAAATTAGCATGCAACAGTTATCACTATGGTTTGGAGACCTACAGTACAAAATTTTGGGATCAACATGGTGCAGAGAGGATGCTTGCCTTGGTAATAATACACCTCTTGTTCAGGTTTTTGTTACCCAACAAAAGATTTAACCACTTCAGAAGAACCAGATTCTAAAATACAAAAATCCAATGAACAACAAGAATTGGCAGAGAACAAAATATAGAAAGAAAATGCATGATCAAGACTTGAATACCTAATTATCAACATGCTTAATCTACATCTAGCTCAAATAAGGATAATAACCCATATTTAATACCTAATGATACTAATTACCCAGATTAGGGTTTAACTTAAAGCTGCAGTTTCAGACGTTGAAACTGAAAAACAGGACAGATTTACAAAAGAAGAGCTGCTGCTATCTTAGACTATGAGAGAAAGATATTTTTGATTTAGCTATAGCTAAATAAGTAAAACTAAAAGTTTAGCTTATCACTTAATATCAGTTAATACTAATTATCAAAACTGAGGTTTAATCTGGATCTATAGTTTCAGATTTTGGAAAACTGAAAATGGGACAGAGTTACAAAAGAATGGTGGTTTGAGCTATACATGCACAAATAAAATTCTTTGCTTAAGTTGAGAGTATTCCTAACTAATACAGGGACCTAACTTATCATTTAATCACTAAGTGACAAGAATTAAGAAAGGAAGAATATGCTGCCTTTTGTCGGTTGGACCAAAGCAAAACAAAGACGAGCACAACTTGCGATTTGGTGGATTTGGAGATTCACGAAACTAAGATTTCAAATTAGAATTAAAGCTGATCTACAGAGTAGACAATACCCTAGACTCACTTTTGCTAGCATAGACTTTCAAGATTACCAGAAAATAGGAAGCTCCAGTGTTTGTCGGTTTTGCCCGACAAAACACAACAGAGAAGGATTTTGGCTAACTAGCCGATTTGAAGGCATCAAGGTTCAAAAAGATTATTGCTTATGATGCTAGGGTTAAGTAGGAGACTGTCTGAACTTGGAGATTAAACAGGAAAGCTCAAAATCTTGGAAACGATATGAAAGACCGAAGGGTTATAAAAAGAACATTTTTGGTGCTAGGTTAAATTGAGTACTTAATTAATGTGTGAGTGATCTAGGTAGGTTATTGATGTCCTTAGGATGCTCAAAGCAGGAAAGAACAAGATCAATACCTACCCGTCGGAGTTGGAGAAGAAGAAGTGGATTTTGACCAAAACAGGAAAAGATCCAATCACTTCACCTGTTTGACCAAGAATGGAATTAATGGAAAGCTTATGCTCTACTTAAGCATAAGGCATGAGATGACATGGATGAAATCCGGAAGAACTCACTTGAGCAAGAATTCACCACGGTGGGCTCCAATCGGCTCGGTTCAATAGAGAGCAAAATCACGGGCTCCACCTACAAATGATGCTAAACTCACATCACAAAGTGACTTAAGCATCAGGAGGGATAAACAAGAAGTGAGAGCCAGGGATACTTCGCTGGAAATGAAAAGATGAAGAAAGCTCTCTCGGTCAACAATGGTGGATAATCTCAAAAGCTAGGGTTTATATAGGGTTTGAACCTCAAGAGAAACCAAGAGGGTTCTAGAGTGGATGCGGTGGCAATTTAGGGCCAGGTGTCAAGGAAAGATTTGCCAAAATCGCGGTGGAACACCACCTCTCCGGAGACGAAGTCGGCTGCGATATACAAGTGCAAGGAAGAAGAAAATCGCTTCACTGATGTGCGGGTCCCACTGTCAGCCGTATAAAAATACGACAATACAGCATACCGTATGCTCAAAAGATTGGCAGCTGTTCGATTGGAAATGGACGGCGGCGATAAGATGGACAAATAACATTCAACCGGTATCTTTCAATATGGACCACACGATTCTAATCTAACGGCCATATCAAGATCCGGCCCTAAGCGCACGCGACTCGAATGAGTACCGTAGGATTTAAATCCAATGGTCACAATTTAATGCGCGTCTTTGAATTTTGAATTGAAAAGGACGGCGCGGTTGGATCTAAGATCAACGGTGAAGATTGAAGAGGAGTCCGGTGACCCGAACGGCCCAATGGATGCGGTCCGTCCGATCAGGATCCAAAGGTGGAGGTTGAGTGGTGCGTTCGGGCAACCCGAACGGCCCACAAGATCTGGTCCGTTGATTGAGGATCCAATGGCTCAGTTTCAACGTGATGTTCGGGTGACCCGAACGTTCACGCCGATCTAGGCGATTCATTAATGATCCAACGACTATCGCTGATTTTGGCTTTTACCATTTTAAAAATGGCATATTCCGAAAATGGCGCACCGCAGGATTTAGATCTAACGACCAATATTGTATGGCTCATCGGGATGGCCCGAACGGCCTTTCACTCGTGGTCCATTAGATCAAAATCCCACGGTGGAGATTGAATAGGCTTTCGGGTGACTCAAAAGTCACAACCACTCTCGATCGCGCGATTTAGATCCAAGGGCTTAGATTCAATGTGGTGTTCGGGTGACCCGAACGGCCCACTAGATCTGGCCCGTTTATTGAAAATCCAATGGCCAAGATGGAATGGCTCTACGGGATGACCCGAACGGCCCAATGAATTCGGCCCGTTCATTAGGATCTAACGGCTGAGAGTTGAGATGGCGTGCTGTGGTTTCAAAGGCAAGGCTGAGTGCTCTAGGATGGAGATCGGACGGTGAGAATTGCATCAAGTGCGTGGATGACTGCACGGTTCTGCAAATCTTGCCCGTCAACTAGGAAATCGACGGCTCGTGAACACCGGAAGTTAGGGCGCACGTTTGAACGTGGTAGACGCGGACCGATAGCACAGGTTGGACCTAAACCTGGTTGGCTCGGTCGCTACAGTGCCAAGAACTGGAGTTCGGCCAGGAAAGTTGACCAGCCCAAATTCAAATCTTCAAAAGTTTGATCGGGGCTTTAAAAATAGCAAATAAATTTGTAAAATTATGAAATCTTGCAAGGATGCTACTGGGATGATATATTCCCCAAATAAATTTTGAAAACTGCTGTTTCACCTTTTAAAATACATACTTAATTCACTTAAACCGAGTAGGTTTATTTAAAGACAAATATTTTTCTCAAAGTCAAAATAATTTCTAAAAATTCTACCAAAATCATTTTTGGCTAAAATAATTTATCTAGTTTCCAATAGAAATACTTCCCGGTCTTAATACCAACATTGACTGGTATTTTCTTTTGAAGTTTCAACAAGTTTTTAGATTTTGGCTAGAAAAGGAAGGTTTTAGATTGTAACAACACATCCAAATTCCAAAAATGAACAGTAATGTTATGAACAACATCTCATTACTGTTCATAAAGCATATTATTACCGTTCCTTAAAACTGGGGCTATTACACAGAGTATGCATCTAGAAAGCTTAACATTTCACATCCAGATGTAGAGTCAACCAACTGATCGATACGAGGTAAAGGGAAATCATCTTTTGGACAAGCTTTATTAAAATCAGTGAAGTCTACGCACATACGCCATTTGCCGTTTGACTTCCTAACCATTACAGGGTTGGCCAACCACTCTGGGTGGTTGACTTCTCTTATGAAGCCTGCTTTGAGCAACTTGTCCAATTCTGACCTAATAGCATCTCGTCGATCAGGGCAAATCTCCGTAACTTCTATTTTACGGGTACTTTGTCAGGCCGTAAGGCTAGCCTATGCTCGATCACTTCCTTGGGGACTCCGGGCATGTCGGATGCTTGCCACGCGAAGACATCTGCGTTTGCTCGAAGGAAAGTGATGAGGGTGTCTTCCTATTTGGGGTCAGAAGAATCCCCGATGCGAACAATCTTTGAGGGCTCCTCCGCGTCCAGAGGAACCTCCTTGACTTGGTCATTCGGCTTTGGTGCAGCTTTATGCTTCGACTTGCTAGCCGAAGGCTGACTTTCGTCTCGAGCTAGTATCTGTCCGACCATCTCGACGGACCGACGGTCGCAAGAATGCGCCATCTTCTTGTCACACTAAATTATGATTACTCCTTTGGGACCTGGCATCTTAAGACATTGATACCCATAGTGAGTGGCTATTAAGAATTTTGCCAAAGTTGGTCGTCCGAGTATGGCGTTATATGCCGTATCGAAATTGACCAAATCAAAGGAGATCTTCTCTGTCCTGAAATTACTTGGTGAACCAAATGTTAAAGCAAGAGAAAGTTGGCAAATTAGTTTGGCTGAAGACCCCGGTATGATTCCGTGGAAAGAATATTGTACTGGCCTTACCTTTGTCCGGGAACTTGCATCTCATCTAGGGTACTTGTAAACAGTATGTTTAACGAGCTCCCACCATCAATCAAAACTCGATTTACTCGACAATTGTTGATGGTGGGTTCGGTCACAATCGGAAATCGACCTGGTCTAGTCGAAGGGATCGGGCAGTCACCTTTCTCGAAAGTGATGGTGACTTCCGACCACTTCAGTACCTTATTGACAAGAGGAGAGTCGATTGTGTCGACCTCACGCTTCGACAGCCTTAAGCTGTCGTCTTGACTCATATGTCGATTATCCTAAATAGATGTGATCGATTGTGTGTTGCGGATCTTGGAACGACATTTCCTCCTCGTCATCCGACTCCTTTCGTCCACTTGTTTGACCTACCTGTTCAAGAGTAGGAAGTGGTCCTTTGCTAGAGTAATAGTCTTTGAGTTTTCGTAGAAAAACTCGGCAGTTGCGAAGGTCATGCCCTTCTTTTTTTGTGAAAAGGACACCACCTGGGTTTGTCATTCTTCCGATCGGGGCGTTTACCTTTGCCTCGGTCAGAATTTTGCTTGGAGTTACATGGCTTTTTGTCGCTCATGGCTAGGACCTCCTTAGATCCAACGGCTGGAGACTTATGTCTCTTCATCTTGTTCTTGGATTTCTTAGCCTTTTTGTCCTTCTTGTTACCACTTTTGCCTGTCTCTTGAGGGATGTTATCTTCGCGGTCAATAGTGTTGTTCCACTGGACTGCTTCAGTGGTAGTCGCATACCTATCGGCCATCTCGAAGAGTTCGGCTACATTGGCAGGAGGATTTAAAGCGATATCCTTCGTTATCCTTCTGCTACAGACTCCCTGCTTGAAAGTCTTGATCACAGATGAGTCAGAAACTTCCGGAATGGAATTACGAACCTACTAAAGTGCCTGATGAATTGATGCAGAGTCTCATGATTGTTCTGTCTTATCCGGTGTAAGTCATCCTCCTTTCTAGGGCGGTTGTAGGTGCCTTGGAAGTTCGCCAGCAGAAGGTCGTAGAGGTGTTGTACGAGTAGATCGACTCAAATGGCTGGTTCAATAGCCATGGTCGAGTACCCCCTTTAAGCACAGTAGGAAGGTAATTTGCCATTACATGCTCTCCTCCTCCTGCTGCTCGGATTGCTGTTGTGTAGATCTGGAGAAATTTAATAGGATTTTGGGTTCCATCGAATTTCTCCATGTTCGCTGGTCGGAAACGAGGTGGCCAGCGAACTGCTCGGAGATCAGGTGAAAACGCCCGACATCTAGTGATTGTTGGTGATATGCCCTGGAGGCAATCATAGAGATGATTGTATCACGTCTATGTTTATGAGTTCTTGAATAAATGTTATTCTGTTCCTTGAATGAATCGTTAGTTCTGAAGATCAACGAGTATGTGACTTGTTGGTGAAACTCTTCGACTTGTATGATGTCGTTCTAAAAGTATCCCTAGTCGAATGTCACTGATCGGAAAACCAGTGACTTTACGACCAGCGCATATATTGATTGATGACCATATTTCACCGGTCATGGATATAGGGATATCGAATCAATAATATGTGAACACATGTTAGAGAACATGGGATTGGATTGACCCACCTTGAGATACTATTGAGATTGTTATGATTCTATGTGTCATTAGTTGGTCTCAAGCAATGATGATGTATAATCCTTAGACCTGAGATCATCATGGTTCCCTACATGTGTAATAGTATTCTTAGGGGTTGCCAAACGCTACTCGTAACTGGGTAGTTATAAAGGTAGCTTTTGGGTATGCTATGAAACGTACAGAGGGATGTGACTGGTCGGATATGGGATTTGCCCCTCATAACATAACGGGAGAGATGTCTCTGGGCCCCTCGAAGTGGTCGGATAAAGAAAGTGCATGACTAGTGGTCGAAGTATTCGACCACATAAGGTTATCCAACAACTCGATCGAGAAAGTATTGAACAGTCCATGGATAACACATTATCTCACCTGGAGTTCAAACCAGATATCGTGAGGCAAAGGGAGAATACTAGAGTAAGTCACTTAGTTCGATCAGATCCAGACAAGTCATATGGTGATACGAGCAAGTCGTAGACTGATCGAACGAAATCACAGAGTGGTCAAAACCTGGCTGTAAGGAGTTACGAACTGGTCCTAACCAAGTGCGAACTGGTCGTATAAAGATAGGACCTGGTCATAAGTGATGAAGACCTAGTCGTAGATCATATTGCATTAAGGTTCGTCCGATATAATTTGTGTGTATTCGGGAATCGTTATGTCCTGCTAGGGACCGCTACGACTCATGGTCGGAAAGGGTTTCTGAGTCACAATCGATTACACATAAACCTAACGGGTCACACACTTAATGGGATAGAACAAACCAGTACGAATACGATTCGTCAAACATGTTCGGATAGGATCCGACACGGGGCACTATATAAGGAGATGCTTGAGGCTAGTGTGAGAGACGCGAGAGAGACATGTGAGTTGTTTCCATCGAAACCATAGCCGCCATCTTCTTGAGAGAGCCTTCCCGTGCGACTTGGTGCTAGCACATCGGCGTACGGTTGTTCCTTCTCTGGACGTGTGGATATTGTAGAGGCGCTACTGTAGTCGCTGTTGCGCTAAGGACGATCCGCAATCTTCACAAAGAACTGTAGAGATTGCTGGAGGAGACGATCGACTACGAGGATGTTGGACGATCATCTACGACCACTACATCGGCGCATTCTTCGTCGGACTAGGCTGCTCCGACACTACTTCCTCTGCACTGCACGTCTGGTGGTAATGATCTGTGATCATCTAACTTGGTTGGCATCCTGGTTTACGTGGTAGAAATTTTGAATTGTTGCTAGCGTAGCCTACCCGTATCCCTTTAGTGGTATCAGAGCCATCCTACATAGTTTTTGATCTAGATCGGTCACATATACTGGATATGTGGCAGTAGTAGATTGGATCTATTACTGGTTTGGTCTGATAACCTAGATTGGGTCATATGGATGAAACGATCTAGGCACTGGTCGATAGGATCGATCAATGATCGGCGATAGTAGATGGGTTTTTCGAGGAGGCACCAATTAAGAGCACCATATGATTCGCTCGACTTGTTTTTCGACTATCTTGCATGATACTCCTACCGGTCGGAGTTCCGCCATCGGAGTATGCCGCAGTGTGTGGTCGCAGCAAGGTAGTGATCAGATTGGTTCGGAACAGGGTTAATATGTTTAATGTGATAATTTCCAAGGCTCGGATATGTGAATAAGATTCATGTCTCAGGAAAATTTGCTGGGTTTTCGTACCGTGCATTATAGATAATATGTGTTCATGTTGCCTGATAGAATTGGATATGCATAACTTGTTTTTGCAGGGTTTGATGTGAATAGTATGGCCCATTGTGTATGTGATGCATGAATGGATTTTCATGGCCTGCGTGTCATGTTGTGAGATAGCCATCGAGCTACATATTATTGTATAACGGCCTGCGTACCGACTTGTGATGTTTGAAATTATCCTATGTAATTCTTTACTAGCTTTTAGGAGTAAATGCTTAGTAGATGAATACAGTCGGAGACTTCAAGCATGATGGTCGGACAACAGGAAGCATGCTGATGGAGATCAACATGTTAAGGGCCATACTATTTCACAGTTTAATTTGATTATCTGTGAATGTTTATGTTTATTCCTGTTATGCTGTTTGATCATATTTTATCATTAGATGTTTTGACATGATAGAATAGTATCCCTCAAGAAAATTAAGTAAAATTGATGCCTTTTCAATTGTTGCACCTATCATGATTTTGATTGTTAATTGGCAGGTCTACCAAAGTAGGGTGCCATTAACTATCTTAATAAGATGGGGTGGGTGTCGGACACCCACATGCATAGTGTTGGTTTGACTTGACAAGGCTGTCAAAATAGTTTTGGGCCTTGAGGCATGGTGTTGGTAGCCAGGGCATAAAGATGCCACCCAACAAACAAGAGTCATATGCGATATGATTGGCAAGAGGTTGCCTAACTTAAATCACTAGGTTTCTAGCAGTGATGCCAAAGCTCACTAGAACTTAATGAGTTATGGATCTTGGACTCACTATATGTTGTTTGAGGGAAACATGGTTTATAGTGGGAGTATCTTTTATTATCTATTGTTAAGTTGAGTGTGACCACTGGTCGTATAGTGATACGACCAGGTCCAGACAAATCGTATGATGATACGAGCAGGTCGTAGACTGATCGAACATAACCACTGACATGACTGATTAATAGAAGATCTTTCATAAACATAGTGCTGAATCTTTGCATATATTTTCTGTTGTAGATCATGGCACCTACTACTTCTTCTGCACCTACCTTTAATTTGCGATCTATTCTTGAAAAGGAAAAGTTGAATGGTTCAAATTTTATTGACTGGTTTCGTAATCTGAGAATTGTTCTCAAACAAGAAAAGAAGGAATATGTTATAGAGAATCCCTATCCTGAGGAACCGAATGCTGATGCTACTCGAGCTGAAAAGAATGCTTATGTGAAGCATTGCAATGACGCAGTTGATGTGCACTGCCTAATGCTTGCAACCATGAACTATGAGCTTCAGAAGTAATATGAGACCACGGATGCTTACAATATGATTGTGAGTCTGAAGGGTATGTTTCAGGATCAAGCAAGGGCAGAGAGGTACAATACCTCTAAGGCATTATTTTCTTGCAGGCTGTCAGAAGGTAACCCGGTCAGTCCTCATGTGATCAAGATGATTGGTCTCATTGAGAGCTTGGAAAAGCTTGGTTTTCCCCTTAGCCAAGAGTTGGCTACTGATGTGATTCTCCAATGGCTCCCTGCGAGCTTTGAGCTCGTCATACTGAATTTTCATATGAATGACATGGAGAAATCAATGACCGAGTTACATGGTATGCTTAAGGGTGCTGAGGAGAGCATCAAGAAAAGTTCCAATCATATGATGATGGTTCAAAAGACTACAGCCTTCAAGAAGAAGGGTAAGTCGGGAAAGCGAAAAGGCAAAGGAAAGACTAAAGATGAGATCGAGACTCTCAAGGCTAAGCTTAAGAAGCTTAAACTGGGTCCTAAGCCTGACACAGAATGTTACCATTGTCATGAGACTGGGCATTGGAAGAGAAATTGCAAGAAGT
This sequence comes from Ampelocalamus luodianensis, assembly GCA_036346255.1. NCBI lineage: Eukaryota > Viridiplantae > Streptophyta > Magnoliopsida > Poales > Poaceae > Ampelocalamus > Ampelocalamus luodianensis. The sequence goes on from CM070632.1 coordinate 33,022,868, forward strand.
ACTTGGCAGAAACAAATAAGAACAAAGGAAGTATGACTTCCAGTTTAGGTATAAATGTTATACAAATTAATCTTGCCACTTCTCCGACCAATTCTTGGGTATTTGATACCGGATCGGTTGCTCATATTTGCAATTCAATGCAGGGACTAATAAGGAGTAAAAGCTTGGCAAGAGGAGATGTTGATCTTTGCGTAGGCAATGGAGCAAGAGTTGCTACATTAGCTATTGGCACTTTACCATTAGCTTTACCTTCAGGATTAGTTATGGAACTAAATAATTGTTATTATGTTCCAGTCTTAAGAAAAAATATTATTTCTGCTTCATGCTTAGGAGCAGAAGATTATGAATTCAGAATAAAGAACAATTGTTGTTCAATTTATTTTAAAGATATGCTTTATGGCCATGCTCCATTGGTGAATGGATTGTATGTTTTGAATCTTGAGGATATGTCTATTTATAACGTTAATGCTAAGAGACTTCGACCCAATGAATTGAATCCCACTTTTATCTAGCATTGTCGACTAGATCATATAAATGAGAAGCGCATGATGAAGCTCCATAAAGATGGTCTTCTAACTTCATTTGATTTTGAATCATTTGAAACATGTAAATCTTTTTTCTTAGCAAGATGACAAAGGCACATTTCACGACTAGAGGTGAAAGGGCGAGTGACTTGTTGGCCCTTGTACATTCAGATGTATGTGGACCTATGAGCACTTCGGCCAGAGATGGTTTTCAATACTTTATAACTTTTACTAATGATTTTAGCAGATATGGCTATGTCTACTTGATGAGACATAAGTCGGAATCCTTTGAAATGTTCAAGGAATTTCAGAATGAGGTACAAAATCAACTTGGCAAGACAATCAAATGTCTACGATTAGATCGTGGAGGTGAATATTTGAGCCATGAGTTTGGTGATCATCTGAAGAAGTGTGGAATTGTTCCACAACTCACTCCGCCAAACGCTACTCGTAACTGGGTAGTTATAAAGGTAGCTTTCGGGTATACTATGAAACATGCGGGGGGATGTGACTAGTCGTGATGAACCCGAAGGTCCTATTGTTGGCCCGATCTTTCGATGAGAACGATAAATCCGATAGTTGTCGCTCAACTCTCACGATCCTGGCTACGAACACGCAAGGCTCGAAACCACGCAATCGCTGAACTGATTGACAAGCCGTTATCAACCGTGCACGCAAGAACAAGGTAAATAAGCAATCTAAAATTGCGAATAGGAATTGAATGTATTGATAGGTGGGGTTCCAAAGAACAATGTTGTTGTTGATCTCGCCGACCAAGAGAACAAAGTAGAAAGTAGCAAAGCTAAACTTTAATCAACAAAACCCCCGAACAAAAGGGGCGGCGGCCACTATCTATAGGATGAAGATGTAACACCCCAGTCCGTCATGAACCTGGAATGCTACTAAACAAACTCTAAAAAAACTCTAAGGAAGACAATTTAAATAAATTTTGGCGTAACCTCCTTGTAAAGTTATTTACATGAAGGTTCCAACACAGATAATCAAATATTAATTAAACTTCCATTCCAAGACATCAAAGGATAATCGAAACATGCTAAGAATCCATCATAACTAGAGAAGTATAAAACTCACTACTCCTCATTATTACATTTAATCCATAGCATAAAACAAATCATAATATTCAAAGATCAATCATTCTCTCAAGATCATTCATCCTTATTTAGTTCATGTGGTATGTGTGTGACTAGCGTCTACTTTCCCCATGCATGTCATTCTGTCTCTGTACCTAAACAACAATAAAGCAAGAGTGAGTCCATAGACTCAGCAAGTACATTAAGAAACCATGGCAATAACACACATGTAAAGGAGATTAACATTAGAACATCGTGTATGCAAATGCAATGCTCAAGGACTTTATCTTTAACTTTGTGTACATTACACTGTAATGCAGTATGCGACCGCGCACAAGATACCCATGCTCGTGGCGCACGCACAGGACCAATTGCCCGCACTCTGCATAGTAACGGGACCTCAAGCCCACACTCCACGAGTGAGGATCTCGGGCCCGTCACATTCTGACGGGGATCTCCAAAGGAAACATACTTGGACACTACGTGACCAAGCCTCAACATGATATCTCTATGCAAATGCTTATCATGTAATCATCATCAAATTACCAAAGTACAACATCACTTAATCATAGTAAAGCATGAGCATCATTTGAGCAATAACCATACTTAAGCATTCATTAAGTATACCATCTTGCAATACATCCATACAGCAAATAACACACAATTTAGACAATCATTCAAACAACAATGCACTTGCCTCAACCGTGCGAATGTGGATGTCGGGAATGAGGTACTGCTCCGGAGCCAAACCCACACCTGGACAACAATTGAGACAAGCTAAGGCTACCATAAAGGTCTAATAACAAAATCATAAACACAACATGAGTACATCGTCCACTAAACGTAACTCCCAACGTTAAAGCGGGCTATCAGATTGACGAAAATTGCATTACAGCAGGCCGACTACCATCTAAACAAAGACTAACCAAAATCTCTCCCAAGACTAATTATCCTTCAAGGCGGTGCCGAATGCGAACCCGGATGGCGATCGGTTCAATCATGAATAGTGCCATATATGTGTAGGGTTGGGGAGGTAGCTCGGTCCAAGCCACATGGAAAATATGGCAATGCCCTCCCAAAACCATTGAATTCCTTCCTGAAAGTCCGATTGAAGATGTGGATGTAGTGGAGGGGCGTGGTACGGTTCAATCATGAATAGTGCCATATATGTGTAGAGGTAGCTCGGTCCAATCGATGGCAATTATTGAAGATGTGGATGTAGTGCGGAATCGGTTGAGATGCACTCGAAGTAATGGATGCATCCTTAGGGTTGATGTCCTCATCATCCTCCTTTTCTTGAATTTGAGTCATCGTCGACTCAATCAGATTCTTGAAATCATTAGTTTCCTGCAAAAGGTTAGTAGCAACAAGAGGCAAAGAAACACGTAGTTCTTCTAATGGACATAAAGATTCTTTGCAAATCATAGTATAGCATTCAGATTCATGTTTTTCTATGTCAATGCAATCAGATTTTGTTGCTAACATAACAGGAGCTTTCAATTTAATTTCACTTGAAGCTTTAATCTAAAGATCATCTTTTATCTTCTCCTTACTTGTTCTCTCAGTTCTTTCTAATTCATCTTTTAATATAGCTATAGGAGACATTGGAAGCAAAGTGATTTTCTTTTCTTTATATGTGAAAGTATAATGATTAGATCTACCATGATGTTCAGTATATCTATCATATTGCCAAGGTCTACTTAACAATAATGAGCATGCTTGCATAGGTACGACATCGTAATCAACATAATCATGATATGATCCAATAGAAAAATGCACGCGCACAAGTTTAGTTACCTTCAACTTACCACAAGAATTCAACAATTGAATGTAGTAAGGATGATGGTGTTGAGTTGTGGTCAAGCTAAGCTTCTCGACCATATCTGTGTTAGCAAGATTGTTGCAACTTTCGCCATCGATGATGACTTTACAAGAACGTTCCTTGATGACGAACTTCGATTGGAACAAGGTATAATGTTGATTTTGTTCAGCACGCTCCAATTGAGCACTTAGCACCCGCTGGACAACTAAGCTTTGGTACATGTCAGATGCCTCATGGCTTATATGTTCTTCATCAGTTTCATCGCCTGCATTGTTAGTTGCCACCAAAACATGCTCTTCCTCAATATCACTAGCTGAAGTGTACTCACCATTGTCCTTGATAAGTAAAGCTCGCTGACTTGGGCAATCACGCATCAAGTGCCCAAATCCTTTGCAACGGTGACACTGTACATCTCTGGATCGCCTTGTAGAAGCAACAGAAGAAGCACTTTTTGTAGGAACTTATACCTTTGCTGATTTGCTTGCATCAGGGACATGCACAGGAGTGGAAGGAGCAACAGGATGCGCACGGCTTGAGGAGGGTGCCGCGTGTTGTTGCGGACTTGACCGACCTGCAAAAGATCCTCCAAAATTACCCCTAGAGCGAGATTGTCGACCCTGCACTTCTCTTTCAGCTTTGCAAGCAAGATGGAACAAACGAGTGATAGAATTGTATTCTTTATAATCAAGTATGTCCTGAATTTTGCGGTTTAAACCACCTAAAAATCTAGCCATCTTAGCATCTTCTGTTTCATCTAAACCACAACGCAATAAACCAGTTTGCAATTCTTGATAATAATCCTCTACAGAACTACTACCTTGTCTTAAGCGTTGCAATTTATTAAGCAAATCACGAGAATAATATGAAGCTACAAATCTATGTCTCATTGCTCTTTTCAAAGCATTCCAGGTTCTAGGTATGTCCTGATGATTATGACCATATTCACTCCACCAAATAGATGCAAAATCAGTAAACTCACTAGTAGCAGCCCTAACTTTCTTATCTTCAGGAAATTCATGACATGCAAATATTTGTTCTACAGCTAACTCCCATGTGAGATAAGCATCAGGATTATATTTTCCAGCAAAAGATGGCATAGTGAATTTAATTTTACCAATTGCATCATTATGGTCGCGTACCTCACGTTGATTTCTTCCTATAGCTTGACGATTGTGACGAAGCCGACGATGGTTATGATCATTGTGAACATTAAATCCATCGGTTTCTGTATCAGTAGTGTAGTTGTTCATTTCTTCTTCTTCCACCTCATCTGCCCAAGAGCGAGTAGCAGGTGGTGTACGGCGAGCAGGAGGTGGTGTGCGACGAGCAGGAGGGTCGTGCACCCTTGGCTCATCCTGGGCCGTGTTTTCAGCAAGTGGTTGGTGTTCGAGGAGCGCAACGCGTGTGTGGAGCGCCGCAAGGCTGTCATTGATCTTATCCAAGGCATTGCGAACGCTCTCTCCAAGTGAGTGCTCCATGTGTCGTACGAGCTCTCGCGTGCCAAGTGTGAAAGTGCCCTCACCAGCATGCTCCAAAGAGTGGTCGTTGTTGTTCTCACCATGTGTACATCCGTGTGAACCTGCCATTGTTATTAGAAAACAAAGAACAAATCACAGTGTATATGTTCCTATCGACTACTAGGATCTGGAGTTTTACAAGTCACTCTCACTCAAACCTTTTACCAAGATCTTACAAGTTCTTACCAATGCTGCAAAGAAACTGGTACAACCGGTGGCTGGTTCGTGATACTCTCACTTGTGATTAGTCCAACGATTGCGAGGAACGGCACCTGCTGAGTTAGTAGGAAGTGGAGCTCGGAAGGCTAATATGTAGCAAAGGAGTAGCAATTCTTCAAATCAGTATGCAAAGTTGGAAAGCAGTTCAAAGTGCTAGTCACAAAGTGTTGGTCTTAGTCTAAACAAGCCTAGCTAGAACAACTCACAAGAACGACTAGTAGCAACAAAGGAAGGCTAGCACAAGCACAATTAAAGCAAGCGGGCAATGGATGAATCGAAGAAGGAAATAATGTCAAGAAAGGAGGCAGCTCTGATTTTCTTCTTCTTCTTCTCTATCTTTTTTTTGTTTTCTTCTCTTTTTTTCGCTTTCTTTTTTTCCTTTCTTTTTTCTTGTTCTCTTTCTCTCTTTTTTTGTTTTCTCTTTCCTTTTTTTTCTACCTCAGGAAGCCGCTGGGAACTGAAAAAATGAAAATTTTCAGGCTGCTACAGTAACCAAAATCGAAATCCAAAATTTTTGACTTCGGCAAACCTAATTTTCGGTGGCAAAAACTGAAATCACTTCGGCCAACACCGAAATTGGCTTCCCGTTTTCTTCTTTGGAAACTTGCCTTTTCCTTCTCTCTTGACAACAGAATCCAACTCTAATGCTTTCTATTTGATGCAAAACCGAAATAGGATAGGGATGCAACTTTCTTTCTTTCCACCCGTCGGCCAAAACTAAAACCGATCTCTTCTCTCGAGCCGAAAAGTAGCTCTCTTGCCCAACCGAACACAGCGGTGACAGCAGCGTTTGTCTGCCATGGCAGAGAAGAGGCACGGCCGGCAGGCCGAGTTGGTGGCCTTGGCAGGCCGTAGGATGCCTGCAGGAGGGGATCGGTTGCCGTGGCAGCAAACGGTGGCCACGGTAGGAGTGCTTGCTGGTGACGCGGTAGGATAGGCCGAGGGAAAATGGTGCCGCGGGCAGGAGATGGAGTGGTTGGTAAGGCAGGGGCTAGGGTTTGCTGCGGCAGGATATGGCAGTGCGGCTTGGCGCGTCGGTTGCCGCGGCAGCGTGTGGCAGTGACAGCAGAGATCGCCGCAGTCGTGAGGATGGCTGCCTCGGCAACGCCACGGCAAGAACTTTTGTTGCCGCGGGAGGAGATGGGCAGCGGCAGCAAGACTTTGGTGGTTGCCGCGGCAGCGAATTGGTGGCGGCGGCAGGGCTTGGTGGTCATCACGGCCAGCAAAAGGAAGCGGCGGCAGAGGCACTGGATGTTGGGGCTACAGCAGGGGGTGGTGGTGATGTTGGGGGCTGCGGCAGGGGGGGAGGGCTGCGGCAAGGGATGATGGGGTGATGTTTGGTGGGGCTACCATGGCAGCACAATGGCAGCGGCGGCAAGGTGCGGTAGGGATGATGACCTGCGGCAGGGAGGATGGTGGTGGTGTTGGTGGCTGCGGCAAGGAGGAAGACAATACTAGACGACTCGCAAGAGACTCTAAACTAAACCAATCTAGACAGAAAAAACCAGCACAAAGACTCGACGATGCAACGACAATTCAACAAAGCAAACTAAAAGAAAAAATTGCAAAGACACAAATTGGCTTGGACGATGAACTAAACCTTTTTTTTATATATTTTTTTGGCTACGTGGACTGTACGAAAAAAATTCTCACTAATGAACTGTAGCTCTGATACCACCTGATGAACCTGAAGGTCCTATTGTTGGCCTGATCTTTCGATGAGAACGATAAATCCGGTAGTCGTCACTCAACTCTCACGATCTTGGCTACGAACACGCAAAGCTCGAAACCACGCAATCGCTGAACTGATTGACAAGTCGTTATCAACCGTACACGAATACCCGTTGACCTGATCATGAAGATCGATTCCTACATACACCGAAGAAGCACGTAACAACAAGGTAAATAAGCAATCTGAAATTGTGAATAGAAATTGAATGTATTGATCTCGCTGTTGATCTCGCCGACCAAGAAAACAAAGTAGAAAGTAGCAAAGCTAAACTTTAATCAACAAAACCCCCGAACAAAAGGGGCGGCGGCCACTATCTATAGGAGGAAGAGGGAGGAGGCGGTGGTACTGTTCAATCATGAATAGTGCCACATGAACAGTACCACAAAACCCTAGGGGGCAGCTATATGGGCCATATGGGCTAATGTGGCCAAAACAGCCCATGCGTTACATAACCTATAGGCCAACAATTGGTGACGCAGCACCATGGCATGTAAATGTAGCCCGACACGTATGAGTAGGAGCAGTAGATGTAACCCGGCATATATGTGTAGAGGCAGCTCGGTCCAACTGGAAAATATGGCAATGCATTCACCGAAAGTCCGATCGAAGATGTGGATGTAGCGTAGCGAGTCGAAGCAGTGGGTGCAGTCGAAGCAGGAGATGCAGTCGAAGCAATGGATGCATCCTTAGGGTTGATGTCCTCATCAAGTCGGATATGGTATTTGCCCCTCCTAACATAGCAGGAGAGATGTCTCTGGGCCCGTCGAAGTGGTCGGATAAAGAAAGTGCATGGCCATGCCACTAGTGGTCGAAGTGTTCGACCACATAAGGTTATCCAACAACTCGATCGAGAAAGTATTGAACAGTCCATGGATGACACATTATCTCACCTGGAGTTCAAACCAGATATCGTGAGGCAAAGGGAGAATACTAGAGTAAGTCACTTAGTTTGATCAGATCCAAACAAGTCGTATGGTGATACGAGCAAGTCGTAGACTGATCGAATGAAATCACAAAGTGGTTGAAACACAGTCGTAAGGAGTTCTGAATGGTTGTGATTGAGTCTTGATCGTCGTATAAAGATAGGACACAGTCGTAAGTGATGAGGACCTAGTCGTAGATCATATTGCATTAAGGTTCCTCCGATATAATTTGTGTGTATTCGGGAATCGTTATGTCCTGCTAGGGACCGCTATGACTCGTGGTCAGAAAGGGTTTCTGAGTCACAACCGATTACACATAAACCAAACGGGTCACACACTTAATGGGATGGAACAAACCAGTACGAATACGATTCGTCAAACGTGTTCGGATAGGATTCGACACGGGGCACTATATAAGGAGATGCTTGAGGCTAGTGTGAGAGACACGTGAGTTGTTTCCACCGAAACCCTAGCCGCCATCTTCTTGAGAGAGCCTTCCCGTGCGACTTGGTGCTAGCACACCGGTGTACGGTTGTTCCTTCTCTGGATGTGTGGATACCGTAGAGGTGCTACTACGGTCATTGTTGTGCTAAGGACGATCCGCAATCTTCACAAGGAACTGTAGAGATTGCTGGAGGAGACGATCGACTACGAGGACGTTGAACGATCATCTATGACCACTACATCGGTGCGTTCTTCGTCGAACTAGGCTGTTCCGACTCTACTTCCGCTGCACTACGCGTCTGGTGGTAATGATCTGTGATCATCTAACTTGGTTGGCATCCTAGTTTACGTGGTAGAAATTTTGAATTGTTGCTAGCGTAGCCTACCCGTATCCCTTCAGTGATAACTTCTTAGTGCCTTCTTTGTAAAAAAGAAGGGTTAGCATCACTAGGTGATCGTACTCGACGATACCTAGTGACAGGTGGACTTGACCTATAGTAGGCCTCCGTCTTACGAGGGAAATACTGCTTGTATTCCGTCTGCTGCCGCAGATTTCTTCCCTGGAGTGGTGAAAGATCACCTTCCCTAGGGGCTTCTCGATCCCGAGATGTTCGAAGAGCTTTCCTCGAGTCAAGAGAACGGCGTGCTCGATAATCATGTCGATCTTCATGCGACGAGTTGTTCGAACGATTGACGGAAGATGGAGTCGTGCTACCACGACTTCCAAGCTGATGTCGACGAGGACACTCGAGTTTGTTCAACGTGTTCTGAAGCCTTCGTGTGATCTCTTCAGCGAAGAGATCGTAGCCTGGTGCTCGAGCGAGCTCTTGAGTTGGATTTTCTACCAAGTCGTTGATGTGCTGGAGCTCCTGAGCTTCCTCTTACTGATAAAAAGCGCGCCTAGGGAGATTTTTCTGAGCCACTATTTTTATCTGTCGAGTTGTCTCAGGATCACCCATATCAGACCCTTGAGTTGGTTTCAATGGAGTGCGAGAATGTTGAGGATGTCCTACACGTTCATCAAGGTGTTCACCTCGTTCACCAGCGGCGGTGCCTTTGCCATTGCCACGAGGGGACGTAGTGTGTGCCCGTCGGGGAGCATCGTCAATCTGCCTCTAGGAGAATGATTCTTATCAGAGGGAATGATGAAGACCTCCCGTTGATGACCTCCACTTGCGCTCGAAGCCTCCTCGCTTGAGGAGTACTCGAGAGACACCATCTGGCAACTTGGAGTAAACCCCTCCAAGAAGGGGAACTCTGGGTTATAACTGTCTCCGTCCGTAGGTGTGTCCTGCGATGGGATGGTCGTACTTGTAGGAAAAGCGTGCTTGATTCCCTCCTCTGCGGGATTATCCGGAGAGAAAGGACCATCAGGTGCCGATGAAGCTCTGGAATGATGGCTTCCAGAACTTGTCTCGCCTGGTCATACTGCCTTAAGGGGAGTCGAACACTCGGAGGAAAAACTCTTGTTGTGTTGTGAGTCTGTCTTAGGGCAACCCTACTTGTGGTCGTATTGACCCTTGCCTCCTAAGGATGCTTGTTCCTCAACTGGGCGTACTATTGTGGGGGATAAGGATCCCTCCTCAACTCCGTCGGTGGTGCGGTCTCCGAGATCTGAGAGAAGATCTCCAGAGGCGGCAATACCATTGGATGATTCGATACTCGGCTCGTAGTCGAATCCGGCATCCATGTCGACGTTTGCGTAATCAGCCAAGTCGAACCAGTTCTCCTCGTTCCACTCTCCTGCCATGGAAGCATCAAAGAGAAAATAAAGAATTGTTGATAAGGAATTACTATAAGATCCCCACGATCGGTGCCAACTGTCGGTGTTTTAGAACCGATCTTACGTAAAGATTGTTTGATTCGAGGGGTCTCCACAATTGACCACGCAGACAGAAAAGACACAGGGATTTTTATACAGGTTCGGGCCTTCTCTAGAGAGAATAACAACCCTACTCCTATGTGCATTGTATTTGGTATCCTGGTTACAATCAGTAAAAAGGCTTACGCTTATAATACTATTGATTGCCTCAAAGTCCCATCTCTCCCCGGGGGTCCTCCTATTTCTCTTTGAAAGAAGTCTATTTATAGTACGAGGAGAGGTTGTTGTTCCAGATCAGGGGGCGTACCATTATTATGTAATAATGGTAGTAATCACTGGAGTAGTAACCTCCCCACGTTGCCTGACGGTTATCAATCAGAGATAATGGTGCATTACCTGTAGTTATTCCAGAGAATAACTGCGTACATTGACCACTCAGATCTCACAGTTAATTAGGCCTACAGGCAAGTGGACCCAGTTAACTGTGAAGAAGTCGTGGTAGAACTAGTCGTATAAGAACTTACGACCAGGGGGTAGTTGTAGAAAAGCTTACAACTGGTACTGGTCGTAGAAAAGCTTACGACCAGAGGTAATCGTAGTAGAACTTACGATTACGTGATAGTCGTAGAAAGACTTACAACTATGAGGGTGGTCGTAGAAGAACTTAAGACCACCTGATTGGCTTTCTCCCTTACAATTATAAGGGGTATGCTTAATCGTCGTTGTGACGTCATATTTACCCATAATGCTGATTATAGATAAGTAGTAAAATGAGGATTATTATATCCTCATCATGGCTCTTACCTCTCATCTTTTTTGAAACTTTGTTTCAAATTTAAATTGACCTTTCTCACCTTAAAAATCTCTATAGATGACTCGAATTTCCCATGATCAAAGCAATGGATGGCCGGGAAGTTTCAAGATCTACCATTTGTGTGTAGGTTGATCACCTATATAAGTTAGACTAGTCAGCATCGTCTAGTCCATGTGTTTTAGGATTTTTTTCGTTGCTTGTGTTTATTGCTTCTTTTGTAGCCTTTTTGGGCTATGCTCTCTTTAGTTTTCTGTCGCTAAGTAGCCTGCTCCCCTAGAAGACTTTACTACTTATATTTAGCTTTTTCCCTCTCATCTTTTTAACCATTGGTCCGCTCCGCAGATGGTTCAAACCCACAACATTGCAAGTCAAGGTAGACCTGTGGATCCCAACGTTCGTGCTAATCCCAATGCACCACCCCATCGGCCGCAATAGCAGACCAGGGCTTGGATCAGTTTATGGCTGCTCAAACTCAATTAATGAATGCCATGATGCAGAATATGAATCAAATGATAAATCAACAGAACGAAACTGTTGCTGCTCTAGTCACTATGTTGAACCGGAACAACCAAGTAGTTGCCATGCCACCACCACCACTAGCTCTTCTGTAGTCAAAGGTTGTGGAATTCATGAGGACATGTCCACCTACCTTCTCCAACTCTTCCAAACCCTTGGACGTAGACGACTGGCTGCGTTCCATAAAGAAGAAGCTTGACATTGCTCGGTGTGATGACCATGAAAAGGTTTTGTACACTGCACATTAACTTGAGGGCACTACCACAGATTGGTGGGAGAATTACTATTTAGCCCATGAAAATCACCAAGCTATCAATTGGGACAAGTTTTCAGTAGCTTTCCGCCACTCTCATATTCTAGATGGAAAGATAGAGATGAAGAAGAACGAGTTTTGTAAGTTGTAATAGGGAAACTGTAACAGCCCTAAGTTAGGGTTTGTGTTTCAAATGTAAATTATGAGGAGAAATAAAAACTTTTGGTGCCTCATGAAATCATTTGAAAGTTTCTACATTTTTTTTTTGCAATTTCCATTTTCTATATTTGGATTCAAGTGAATGGAAGTGGTTGTCAACAAAATTCTTGACCTTAAACTTGTGATCATCCTCTGCAAGTATTTTTCCTATGATCTTGATCATCCTAGCTACCTCTCTGAAAAATTTCACAATTTTTAGATTTGGTTTGCTATTTCAAATGGCCAAGTCAAACCAGTTTGGAATTCTGGTCAAACCCTAGCTCAGCAGCTTGTGAATTTTCTTGGGGGAAATCTAGTGTATGAAAATTCCTGGAAAAGTTCACAAGGTTTTCCTTTGTCCCTGTATGCTACCATAAAAATTTTAGAATTTTTGGAGCTCGGGAGCTATCTCTAAAAATTCCCCAAACCTGCTCAGCCTTTTTAATTCAAATCTGGAATCACTGTTTATCGGGCTCGAACCCAACTCGAGCTCGAGTCCGACCGCACCTAATGGACTCGTCGCACCGCTTAGCTGCACCGCCCAATCCCGACCGTCCGATGCGGTCGCACGGCCCGCGTGCACCAAGGCAATCGACGATCCGATTGCATCGGTAGATCTCGGCCGTCCATCTCAGATCCTGCAGTCCACACCGTCCTGGTCGAGCCAAACCATCTGACCGCACCGCGCCTGTCTCCGACTCGCGCCACTTCACGCTGCCATCGACGGGCGGACCCAACTGTCGGCCCGACCGTCTTCTCCGTCGCGCCGAGTGCGTCGGCGTTCACGCATGCGCTCCACGTACCTCGTCGCTGCCACCTCGTGGACGCATGTCCGGTCGTGGCGTGTCACCAGGTATTCATCATCTCACCGCACCCACCCATTCCTCGTTTCCTTCACTCTATCACCCTCTCCGACCAGTTCTTGGTTTCGGCCGGAGAAGAAACCGAGAGCAACGTCGCCGTGATTAGTGCCGCCCACTAGCCAGCGACCGCACCACCGTAATCCACGTTCGTCGCCGCTTCCATTTTGCCTAGCCCGGGTCCTTGTCGTCTAGTGAATCGCCAGGGGTGGTCTTGTCGTCTCCGCCTCTGGTGATCTCGGTCCCGCGAGCTTCCTGGCGTTCTAGTGAGTACCATGTTTCGGCGTTTGGTTCCTTAGGATCGCATTGCTTCACTAAGTCTAATGATGGGTTCGTTGTCGTCTTTGGTGCATCGTGGAGGCGTCGACCGTTCTTCTCAAGCTCGGTGAAGCGCGCGCTAAATTCCGGCCACCTCCGTTCTCCTCCGTCGTCGTAAGCTTGGGCATCACGTTCCTGAGATCAAGGCGAAGCTTAAGCGCACCTTCCGAACTCTTCTAGAAGCCTGTAGCATCTTCTCCGCGGGAGCCGCGCTCTCTTCTCCGCCTCCGTTCGCCGCCAGCTCGCCGCCGGCATCCTCGAGGTCCCGGGTCGCCGTCACCAAGTTCGCGAGCTCTCGTGAACTGTAGGGTATAACCCATTAAGCCTAAGACCTACTGGTTTGCTAGATTTGTTGCGCGGCCGCGCCGCCGTCCTCGTGATCGTCGGTGAGCCGCCGGCAACTTTAGGTTTAATCCTCCTTCATTAGCGTTGATCATCCTTTAGTTTGAACCACTGACTTGTGGTCCCCTCCGGAGCTAAGCGCGTTTAAAAGTCTTAATCTGGTCGTAATTTGTTCCTTGAGCCCGTGACATGTGGGTCCTCTCGGCTGGTTAAGGTCTTGCGTAGTAGCAAAATTCGTTTCTGGTGATAGCAGGCGTATTCTCCAAATCCGCCTTCGACGTAGCCGTTGGCGCGGCTGGGTCAAGTTTGACCTGGTCGCCGTTTCTCGCTGGGCCCGCTGTCAGTGTCTGGGGCTAGCTGGTTGTCGGTAGGAAAAGGGTTAAATGCTTTAGTATTTCTGAAATGTATTATCTGTTGCCCTATTAATTCAATTAAACTTAGAAAATGTTTAACTAATTCAATTTTTCTCCAAATCGCTTGAAACCAGTTCTGTTAATTTTCATTTTAAATGTGCTATTTACTAAAATTGGTTTCGGCTTTATCTCTGTATCAAAAATCTGATAGTTGATTAAATGGTGTTTATTGTATTTTCCAAATTAGAAAATTCATATCTTTCTCAATAATTGTCCAAATCCAATGAATCCAATTTTGTAAATTTTCATTTTTAGTGTACTAACTATCAGGATAGGTTTTTGATCCTGTTTCTGTCTATAAAAATCTGTTGAGTAATTAACTAGTGCTTTATGTGTATTGTTAGCTTAGAAAATTCCTAGAAAATTCATAACAAATCAAAATGAATTGTTCTCTGTTTCTAAAATTTGTGTTAAACCATGCTCTAGTTGCTGTGTGAATTTTTTGCTCTTTGTATAGTTTTGAATGTTGGAGTTTTGTCGGTGTTATTTGTTCTTATTCGTTGCTTTTGCTCGATCGTTAGATAGCGACGGTTCTGGTTCTATCGAGAGTGATCCTCTGCAACATGTTGGGCCTATTGAGCAGCGACCAGAGCAAGCGGTTTGATCATGTTTATCCCAGATTTTAAAGTCTAATATTTTGTTTCAAGCGTATGTATGCCTTGCCTAATTTGTGTTAAATTGATTAGTTAAATCAGAGCTGCATATCACGTAGGTGAAATCTTGATCTCCACTACTTGAGCCTAGGTTACTTGCTGTGATTAGAGTTCGTTGGATGAACTCTTATCACTTAGTAGATCTGAGTTCGATTGCTTAGCCATGCTTAGTTTCCGTAGAATTGGGCGATCATCGACTTAGTCGATGATCTTGATCTATAAAATTATTATTGTTCTTATGTTCGACTTGTGCTATGTCTAATTGCAAAACTAAAAATAAAAACAAAAGCGATTTAGACTTGGGCACAATGGTAAGTTTTGGTGTGATCTTTGGGTGTGATTGGAAAGGTGCCCGAGTCAACAAGGACCGAACATCTTGTTACACTAAACCAAGCATTTTAGCGTGCTAACCACACTAGAGTATATGGGACCTCTCTTGACCTAGTACTTTGGCGTGTTTTGGCTCCGGTCGCGGGAGGTCGCGGGAGGGATGGTGTTGGGAGCATGGTAGTTGTCAGAAAAGCTTTATCACGAGTGGGTAGTTGTCTTTTCGGCTTTACCATGTAGCGTATGGATTTCTATCCATACGAGCGGCTCGTAGTTAATACACAATATTGGAAAAGTCTCGTAGGACTTAGTGTGCCGACATACCTTGGTAGTGTGCATTGGCTTAAAGGCGATGCGAAGTGTGGATGCGATGGTACAACCTGCTTTGGTTAAAACTATTCGAATAGCCTCGTCTAGGTTATGGACACGCTTGGCAAGGTCTTCCAAGAGTTAGACTACAACATTTTAAATTAAAACTTGTTGGGTGAGTGCGAATGCGGGATTCGTGCTATTGTTGAGGTGACTATTGGGATAGTCACTTCTAGGTTGTTTACCTTTACTCTTTTGTTATTGTTACCTTCTTTTTATTTTAACATTAAAAATGAATTGCAAACTTGACTTCAAACGTATTACATTATTGCAAATAAAATTGGCTTTGTGCAAATGAAACTTATGGCTTCCACCAAATAAGCTTTGCATGTAGCATATGAGCAGTGCGCTAGTTCATACGTCGGTCTTGCAGTACAAAGACAATCTTTGTACTCATTGGCTTTGCTTAATGTTTTGTTGCGAGGAAGAAGGTGAGCCCCAAGGGCCTCACTTTTGTGAGTTCTCTTTGCCGCCGTGTTCGACGACTAGGCTTGGCGGTCGGTCGGATGCCTTGTGGGTTGAAGGCACACCGATTGGCTTTGTTTATAGCCATCTTATGGCACTTTGCTTCCGTATCATCCTGTGTATTTGTGTATCTTTTGGCCGCTCGGCCTTTATGCATAATAACTCTTACATTTGTTACCTTACATTTGTAGTGTAATGTTTGGACTCTATGTTTGGAATGGAGTTGATGCATAATTTTGTGGCGAGGTGTGTATACTGCATTCTGGGAAGTATACATATCTCGAGGCTCGGTTTATTTGATTTGTGATGCTAGGGCCAGGTGGTTGGTTAAGCATTACAAGCCAAATAAATTGGGGTCCTCACAAAGTTGGTATCAGAGCCATTCTGACCGTACTAACCCAAGCTTAGTCGTCCTTAGGATATTTTGGAAGGGCTTATTTTCAAAGTATAAAAATGGTTTTATGAAAACCTAGGCAGATTCTCAGGTTTTACTCCTTACCTATCTTAGCTTTCCCCTCTCACCTTACTCTAATTTGAGTTTTGAAACTTTGTTTCTCTCTTTCCTTTCAAAAGATAGTTACTTATCCGGTGGGATTAGTTTTGGGAGAACCATGAGGGATTAATCTAACTAAAACTTGTGGGAACATAAGGGTAAAATGTGTTGTAAGTCTGTTAAGTGTCTAAATTTTGTCAGTTGGCTTTGTGACTTGAAGTTTTGCGTTTAGTTGTGCTGTTTTTAAGCTGTTCGGTGATTTGTCGATTTCTTGTTCTCAGTTGTCGCTAACCTATCTTAGTGAAACAGGATGGCCGGGAGAACGCGTGGCAGTCAGCCGGCTGGTCATGATGAGGAGCTTCCCCCTCCTCCGACCATGGCTGAGGTTCTCGCTCAGATCGAGCGAAACCGCATGGATCAGACGCGCATTTTGGAGGTTATTGCTAGGAATACCTCCACTCCTGCCGGTGCCTCGGATGCGGAGGTGGCGGACATCGACTCGCGGGGACTTGCGAGTTCCTCCGTGCGCGGCCGCCGACCTTCTCCGCTCGAGGACCCTCTCGATGCGGATGATTGGTGCGCATGGTTGGCGGAGCTTCGGCATAGCTCGATGCGAGCCCGGGAGAAGGCACTCTTCGCGTCCCACCGGCGAGGCGCGGCACTCTCATGGTAGGAGAACTACCTCGCCATGCGACCCGCGGGCCATGTGGTCTCGTGGGAGGAGTTCAGTGCGCTTTTAGTCGGGCCCACATCCCGATGGCTTTGATGAAGTCAAGAAGAAAGAATTCCTCGCGCTCAAGCAAGGCGCAAGTGCGTGACGGAGTACTGCACGAGTTTAATCATTTGGCTCGTTATGCTCGGGAGGTGGCCTCGGATGAGGCTAATCGGGAGAAGTTTATGGATGGCTTGTCAGGAGGCTGCGGGACGGTGTCTATTGTGGACTTCCCGACTTTCGGGCCTTGGTTGATAAGGCCATTGTTCTGAGCACAAGTCAAAGGCCACAGGTGAGTCCATGGCGCAAATGGGAGGCCCATCGATGCGCACGGCGGCCTCACTCGTCCTCGGTGGGCGGCACTAGGGCACATTCTTTTGCTCCACCGGCACGAGGCCATCCGCACGAGCTCTGGCCCACCGCGGTCATGTTTCACCACGTGCGCTGCGATCCGGCGGGGTGGCCTCCGCAATCCGGCGGCCGAGGTTACTTGCTTTATTGCCACAACAAGGGCCATTATGCGAATGCACGCCTCGAGTGTTGCGGCGGCCCTCGTCCTAATGGAGGGCGCGGGCGGAGTGGTCACCCACGACGGAAGATGATCGAAAGGCCGAGTGCGGCGGTGGTCGAGTCAACCATCTTTCGGTGAGGAGGCTCGGGGCGCGGATGTCGTGATGGGTACACTTCTTGTCAATTATCGTCCTGCTGCAGTATTGTTTGATTCTGGATCATCGCATTCTTTTATTTCGAGATCATTTGCTGCTACTAGTGGTCTTCACTGTGTTCCTTTGGGAGTTTCTTTGCTCATTCGTTCTCCGGGTTCGGAAATGAGAGCTGGTCTAGAATGTCGGGATGTTCATATGAAGTCAAAGGAGTGGGATTCTTGGCAAATCTCATCCTGCTCAACTCAGCGAGCCTGGATGTAATTCTTGGCATGGATTGGTTGTCCCAACACTTGGGACAAATCGATTGTGCCAAGAAGATGGTTTTTCTCACTAACATTTCCGGCGAACAGGTTGGCTTTTCCCCGCGCTGCAAGGGTCACACCTTTGTGCACTTGTAGCAAAGCCAGCTTTGAAGATTCAGGAGGTTCCCACCGTTTGTGATTTTGAGGATGTTTTCTGATGATTTACAGGATGCCTCGGTGCGAGACCTTGAGTTTGTCATTGAGTTGCTGCCCGGTACTCGCCCTATCTCGAGCGCGCCGTATCGGATGCCTCCCAATGAGCTAGGAGAATTGAAGAAGCGACTTGGTGAGCTCCAAGCAAAGGGTTTCATCCGTCCCAGTTCATCTCCTTGGGGTTGTCCGGTGATCTTTGTGAAGAAGAAGGACAAGACTTTGCGCATGTGTGTTGATTACCGTCCGCTCAATGAGGTGGCGGTGAAGAACAAATATCCTCGCCCGCATTGATGATCTTTTTGATCGGTTGTCCGCGCTTCGGTGTTCTCAAGATTGATCGAGATTGGGATATCATCAAGTCGGATTAGGGTGAGGATATTTCAAGATGACTTTCACTACTCGTTATGGTCTTTACGAGTATACCGTCATGTCTTTCGGCAACAATGCTCGGCATATTTCATGAACCTCATGAACTCGGTATTCATGGAATATTTGGATAAGTTCGTGGTGGTGTTTATTGATGACATTCTTATCTATTCCAAGACTGAAGAAGAGCATGCTGAGCATCTGAAGATTGTTTTGGGCAAATTGCGAGAACATCAGCTATATGCGAAGTTCAGCAAATGCGAGTTCTGGTTGAAGGAAGTGGCATTCTTGGGCCATATTCTTCCAGCTGGAGGCGTAGTTGTAGATCCCAGCAAGGTCAGCGATGTTCTATCTTGGGGTCAGCCCAAGTCAGTCACTGATGTGCGGAGTTTTCTCGGTTTAGCGGGCTACTACCGTCGCTTTATCGAGAACTTCTCTAAGATCGCGAAGCCAATGACTGAATTACTCAAGAAGGACAAGAAGTTTGTGTGGTCCTCTGCTTGTGATGAGAGCTTTCAGGAGCTCAAACAGCGGTTGACTTCAGCTCCAGTTCTTACTCTTCCTGATGTCCACAAGAGCTTCGATATCTATTGCGATGCCTCTCGTCAGGGACTCGGTTGTGTTCTTATGCAGGAAGGCAAGGCAGTTGCCTATGCATCTAGGCAGTTGAGACCTCACGAGCTCAATTATCCCACCCACGATTTAGAGCTTGCTGCGGTTGTTCATGCACTCAAGATTTGGCGGCATTATCGATCGGTAACATTGTGAGGTGTATTCCGATCACAAGAGCTTGAAATATTTGTTCACCCAGTGGATCTGAACCTCGAGCGAGAGGAGATGGTTGGAATTGATCAAAGATTATGACATGGGTATTGATATCATCTGGCAAGGCCAATGTAGTTCTTTGATGCACTTAGCCGAAAGGTGTATTGCAATACTCTGATGCTCCAAGAGCAACAACCTGCACTTCTTGCAGAATTTCAGCGTCTCAACTTGGGTTTGGTTGAGCATGGTTCCCTTGCTGCTCTGGTTGTGCAACCAACCTTGGTGGATCAAGTCAAGGCAGCCCAGCAATCAGATGATGGTGTGGGTAAAATCAAGCAGAACATCAAGAATGGATCAGCTAAGTGTTTCACAGAAGATGAGCACGGTGTTGTATGGTTTGGGCAGCGTCTCGTGGTACCAAAGGTCCCAGAGTTGCGGGATTTGATTCTCCATGAGGTCCATGATTTGCCTTTGTCCATCCATCCCGGGGCCACCAAAATGTACCAAGATCTGCGTCAGAGATTCTGGTGGACTCGCATGAAGCGAGATTGCGGGTTCGTTGCGGATCGGCGTATGTTGTCGTGTCAAGGCCGAGCATCAACGTCCAGCAGGTCTTCTTCAGCCTTTGCCAGTGCCAGAGTGGAAGTGGGATTATGTGGGCATGGATTTCATCACTGGATTGCCCCACTCATCCAGGAAATGACGCCATTTGGGTTGTTATTGTGAGCTAACTAAAGTAGCGCATTTCCTTAGGTCAAGGCTCGGCTCCGTGTGGAACCTCGGCGAACTCTATGTATCAAGGATTGTGAGCTTGCATGGGGTGCCCAAGGCGATTGTGTCGACCAGTGGGGTCTTTGTTTACCTCTCGGTTTTGGCATAGTCTGCGGGAGGCCATGGGAACTCGTCTTACCTTCAGCACGGCCTATCATCCTCGGTGATGGTCAAGCGAGCAGCGTCAACCAAGTTCTAGAAGATATGCTTCGTGCTTGTGTTCTTTCCTATGGGAAGAATTGGGAGAAGTGCTTACCGCTTGCCGAGTTCTCCTACAACAACAGTTTCCAGGCTAGTCTCGGTATGGCACCGTTTGAGGCTTTGTATGGAAGGCGATGCGAACCCCATTAAAGCGGTGAATGCGGGGAAGAGCGGTTCTTTGGTCGATTCAATCAATGAGGCGGAAAGTCAAGTGCGATTGATTCGTGAGCACTTGCGCGTGCTCGATCGATCAAAGAGCTATGCGGTCGGCGTCGTCGTGGTGAGTTTCGGCCCAATGACTTGGTGTATCTCAAAGTCTCACCTTTGAAGGGACATCGTCGTTTAGGTGTCAAGGGCAAGCGGCTCCTCGATATGTCGGGCGTGTCGCATCATCATGAAAGTGGGAGCTGTTACATACAAGTTAAATTGCGGCTACACTCGAAGGAGTGCGATGTTTTCCATGTATCGCAATTGAAGAAGTTCCTTCGTGTTCGATTGAGAAACACCATTGGAAAATATCGATGTGCGGGAAGATCTGTCTTATCGTGGCGCCCGTTCGTATCCTCGAAGAAGTGAGCGCGAACAAGGAACCGTGCGATCAAGTTCACGAAGGTTCGGTGGTCAAACCACTCAGAGATGAAGCCACTTGGGAGCGGGAAGATCGTCTCGGCGGACTACCCGTCCTTCTTTTCCAGTGATCGAATCTCGGGCGAGATTCTGTAAGGGGAGATTTGTAACAACCCTAAGTTAGGGTTTGTGTTTCAAATGTAAATTATGAGGAGAAATAAAAACTTTTGGTGCCTCATGAAATCATTTGAAAGTTTCTACATTTTTTTTCCTAGCAATTTCCATTTTCTATATTTGGATTCAAGTGAATGGAAGTGGTTGTCAACAAAATTCTTGACCTTAAACTTGTGATCATCCTCTGCAAGTATTTTTCCTATGATCTTGATCATCCTAGCTACCTCTCTAAAAAATTTCACAATTTTTAGATTTGGTTTGCTATTTCAAATGGCCAAGTCAAACCAGTTTGGAATTCTGGTCAAACCCTAGCTCAGCAGCTTGTGAATTTTCTTGGGGGAAATATATTGCATGCAAATTCCTGGAAAAATTTCACAAGGTTGTCCTCTGTCCCTGTATGCTCCCATAAAAATTTCAGAATTTTTGGAGCTCGGGAGCTATCTCTAAAAATTCCCCAAACCTGCTCAGCCTTTTTAATTCAAATCTGGAATCACTGTTTATCGGGCTCGAACCCAACTCGAGCTCGAGTCCGACCGCACCTAATGGACTCGGTCGCACCGCTTAGCTGCACCGCCCAATCCTGACCGTCCGATGCAGATCGCACGGCCCGCGTGCACCAAGGCAATCGACCAGTCCGATTGCATCGGTAGATCTCGGCCGTCCATCTCAGATCCTGCAGTCCACACCGTCCTGGTCGAGCCAAACCATCTAACCGCACCGCGCCTGTCTCCGACTTCGCGCCACTTCACATTGCATCGGCGGGGCGGACCCCACTGTCGGCCCGACCGTCTTCTCCGTCGCGCCGAGTGCGTCGGCGTTCACGCATGCGCTCCACGTACCTCGTCGCTGCCACCTCGTGGACGCGTGTCCGGTCGTGGCGTGTCACCAGGTATTCATCATCTCACCGCACCCACCCATTCCTCGTTTCCTTCACTCTATCACCCTCTCCGACCAGTTCTTGGTTTGTGGGAAGAAAAGCGAAACAACGTCGCGTGATTAGTGCCGCCCACTAGCCAGCGACCGCACCACCGTAATCCACGTTCGTCGCCGCTTCCATTTTGCCTAGCCCGGGTCCTTGTCGTCTAGTGAATCGCCAGGGGTGGTCTTGTCGTCTCCGCCTCCGGTGATCTCGGTCCCGCGAGCTTCCTGGCGTTCTAGTGAGTATCATGTTTCGGCGTTTGGTTCCTTAGGATCGCATTGCTTCACTAAGTCTAATGATGGGTTCGTTGTCGTCTTTGGTGCATCGTGGAGGCGTCGACCGCTTCTTCTCAAGCTCGGTGAAGCGCCGCTAAATTCCGGCCACCTCCGTTCTCCTCCGTCGTCGTAAGCTTGGGCATCACGTTCCTGAGATCAAGGCGAAGCTTAAGCGCACCTTCCGAACTCTTCTAGAAGCCTGTAGCATCTTCTCCGCGGGAGCCGCGCTCTCTTCTCCGCCTCCGTTCGCCGCCAGCTCGCCGCCGGCATCCTCGAGGTCCCGGGTCGCCGTCACCAAGTTCGCGAGCTCTCAGCGAACCTGTAGGTATAACCCATTCGCCCTAAGACCTACTGGTTTGCTAGATTTGTTGCGCGGCCGCGCCGCCGTCCTCGTGATCGTCGGTGAGCCGCCGGCAACTTTAGGTTTAATCCTCCTTCATTAGCGTTGATCATCCTTTAGTTTGAACCACTGACTTGTGGTCCCCTCCGGAGCTAAGCGCATTTAAAAGTCTTAATCTGGTCGTAATTTGTTCCTTGAGCCCATGACATGTGGGTCCTCTCGGCTGGTTAAGGTCTTGCGTAGTAGCAAAATTCGTTTCTGGTGATAGCAGGCGTATTCTCCAAATCCGCCTTCGACGTAGCCGTTGGCGCGGCTGGGTCAAGTTTGACACAGTGCCGTTTCTCATTGGGCCCACTTTCGATTATGCGGGGCTAGGCGGTTGTCGATAGGAAAAGGGTTAAATGCTTTAGTATTTCGAAATGTATTATCTGTTGCCCTCTTAATTCAATTAAACTTAGAAAATGTTTAACTAATTCAATTTTTCTCCAAATCGCTTGAAACCAGTTCTGTTAATTTTCATTTTAAATGTGCTATTTACTAAAATTGGTTTCGGCTTTATCTCTCTATCAAAAATCTGATAGTTGATTAAATGGTGTTTATTGTATTTTCCAAATTAGAAAATTCATATCTTTCTCAATAATTGTCCAAATCCAATGAATCCAATTTTGTAAATTTTCATTTTTAGTGTACTAACTATCAGGATAGGTTTTTGATCCTGTTTCTGTCTATAAAAATCTGTTGAGTAATTAACTAGTGCTTTATGTGTATTGTTAGCTTAGAAAATTCCTAGAAAATTCATAACAAATCAAAATGAATTGTTCTCTGTTTCTAAAATTTGTGTTAAACCATGCTCTAGTTGCTGTGTGAATTTTGTGCTCTTTGTATAGTTTTGAATGTTGGAGTTTTGTCGGTGTTATTTGTTCTTATTCGTTGCTTTTGCTCGATCGTTAGATTGCGGCAGTTACAGTTCTATCGAGTGATCCTCTGCAGCAATGTTGGGCCTATTGAGCGTGCACCAGCCAAGCGGTTTGATCATGTTTATCCCATTATTTTAAAGTCTAATATTTTGTTTCAAGCGTATGTATGCCTTGCCTAATTTGTGTTAAATTGATTAGTTAAATCCGTGCTTTGCATATCCTGTAGGTGAAATCTTGATCTCCACTACTTGAGCCTAGGTTACTTGCTGTGATTAGAGTTCGTTGGATGAACTCTTATCACTTAGTAGATCTGAGTTCGATTGCTTAGCCATGCTTAGTTTCCGTAGAATTGGGCGATCATCGACTTAGTCGATGATCTTGATCTATAAAATTATTATTGTTCTTATGTTCCACTTGTGCTATGTCTAATTGCAAAAACTAAAAATAAAAACAAAAGCGATTTAGACTTGGGCACAATGGTAAGTTTTGGTGTGATCATTGGGTGTGATGGAAAGGTGCAGAGTCAACAAGGACCGAACATCTTTTTACACTAAACCAAGCATTTTAGCGTGCTAACCACACTAGAGTATATGGGACCTCTCTTGACCTAGTACTTTGGCGTGTATTGGCTCAGGGTCGCGGGAGGTCGCGGGAGGGATGGTGTTGGGAGCATGGTAGTTGTCCTAAAAGCTTTATCACGAGTGGGTAGTTGTCTTTTGGCTTTACCATGTAAGCGTATGGATTTCTATCCATACGAGCGGCTCGTAGTTAATACACAATATTGGAAAAAGTCTCGTAGGACTTAGTGTGCGACATACCTTGGTAGTGTGCATTGGCTTAAAGCGTTACGAAGTGTCGATGCATTGCGCTATTCGAATAGCCTCGTCTAGGTTATGGACACGCTTGCAAGTCTTCCAAGAGTTAGACTACAACATTTTAAATTAAAACTTGTTGGGTGAGTACGAATGCGGGATTAGTGCTATTGTTGGTGACTATTGGGATAGTCACTTCTAGGTTGTTTACCTTTACTCTTTTGTTATTGTTACCTTTCTTTATTATTTTAACATTAAAAATGAATTGCAAACTTGCCTTTAAAGCAGATTACATTATTGCAAATAAAATTGGCTTTGTGCAAATGAAACTTATGGCTTCCACCAAATAAGCTTTGCATGTAGCATATGAGCAGTGCGCTAGTTCATACGTCGGTCTTGCGAGTACAAAGACAATCTTTGTACTCATTGGCTTTGCTTAATGTTTTTGTTGCGAGGAAGAAGGTGAGCCCCAAGGGCCTCACTTACGTGAGTTCTGCTGCCGCCGTGTTCGACGACTAGGCTTGGCGGTCGGTCGGATGCCTTGTGGGTTGAAGGCACACCGATTGGCTTTGTTTATAGCCATCTTATGGCACTTTTGCTTCATTATCATCTGTGTATTTGTGTATCTTTTGGCAGTCGGCCTTTATGCATAATAACTCTTACATTGTTACCTTACATTTGTAGTGTAATGTTTGGACTCTATGTTTGGAATGGATTTGATGCATAATTTTGTGGCGAGTGTGTATCTGCATGCAGGAAGTATACATATCTCGAGGCTCGGTTTATTTGATTTGTGATGCTAGGGCCAGGTGGTTGGTTAAGCATTACAAGCCAAATAAATTGGGGTCCTCACAGAAACATGTCGGTGAGTGAGTACCTCAACAAATTCACTCAACTCTCCCACTATGCTCAAGAGGGCGTTGCCATGAATGATGCACGTCAGAAGCGTTTAAAGCGTGGACTCAACCCCAACTTGAAGGTGTAAGTCGCTGGCAACGACTATGTGGATTTTCAGCATCTGGTGGACAAGGCCATGCTCACAGAGGAGTATTGTCATGAGCTTGAGGAATCCCGCAAGAGGAAGATGATGCTGTGTAACACCCTGGCTATGCGGAAGCCAAGATGCAACTTAAACTACTGACAACAAACAACACTATAAATTTTCTCAACAAATCAAAAACTAATGACAGCTAAACTTCATCACAAAACAATTCTGATAATTTAACTAACATAAATTTCATCAAGGATTTAAATACTAAATTCCAATTTATAACATTTCATTGAAGAGGAACATTATCAAGAATACGTCCGGATATTTTAAACCATCAACTAGCAATAACATCGACCATGAGGAACTAAAGGATCCACAACCTAATCAATTATTACAATTCCAAAATGAATAAATCAGGTGTGGAGTGAAGTGCTTCTCAAGTGCAAAATTACCATGTTCTACTTTCTTTCCAAAGTATGCCGACATCAACGTTCACCTAAAACATTAAATAAGCAAGTGTGAGTCCAAGATTCAGCAAGTACAAATAAACGACATACGAATCATCATATAAATGACAAATCATTCTCATTATAGGACATATGAACTTTAAAGTATTGACAGATCATTCTCATTATCTTGACAACATATGTAAACGTCATGAATGCAATGCAAATCATGCACATGTTTCCACTTCTCTTCTGCTTATACCGGTATAGCCAGTCATACACCCGTCGGTGTTCACTCAGGCTCGTATTATCCAAAATGTGGGGATCCATGGCCTGTATGAAGAATATTTCATATGGGGATCTAGTGGCCTATATTGGAATGATGGGTTGCCCATATTAGAATGATGGGAATCTCAATACCCACTCCCATGGGTGAATCATGAATGCTTGAATTAAATGAAATGAATCTCAATACCCACTCCCATAGGCTAAACATGAACACTTGGAATGAATGTAATGAAACTAAATGAACACTTCCATATGTTCCAATTGTTATAAGCATTTAACGGAAACAAGCAAACGATGGAAGAAATACTCATACTTCATAAGATTATTGATATCATAGTAATTCAACCAATTTGTACAAACACACATCCAAGATGTCACAAAATGTACTTACCTTTCGCGTTTCGACAAATTGAATGTAGAGAAGGAGAAACCAAACCCAAGGTCATTCCGCCTACAATAAATACTTTACTCAAAACAAGAATGACAAGATAGAACAACGCTAATCGCAACGCTCTAAACCGTACTCCCAAAAACCCATATTTCATATATTTAATCTACTCAAGCGAACCGGCGAGCTAGCAGTAACTCAAATCTGGACAGCGAGCTTCTCAAATACATAACTCCTAATCTGCTTATCATAAAAATGCATTCTTAGTCTCTCTAGAAAGCTTACATAAATATCTACTGAAGTCTAGTTGGCCGGATTCTCAGATTTTATATTTAACAAATTTTAGCACACAAGTCAAAATAACTGTTAGAAACTGACAGACATTTTGGACAGTATGATTGAAACATACATTACTTTCGTTCTGGAGATCCAAACATGGTGTTCTTTAACAATCCTGAAAGCTAATTGAATTAACTACAAAAGTTGTTTGGATAACATCCTTGATTCGGCCGTTATCTATTTTCAATCTATTTAATACCACTGCTATAACCTGACAGAGGTTCTGGACAACGTCATTGCAAAAATCATAACTCGAAAACTACAACTCCAAATAATATGATCTCAGATCCTACTGAGACCTAACGAAATTTCCTACAATTCTTTAGGAGACCAAAAACCCTAAATCTACATTGATCTAATACAAAACTAATGAACAACATGACTACAGATTCAGAATTCAATTATAGTAGGAACAACAATACGTTATTCGACAACAATCGCATAGAAAAGGACTAAACAAATCAATGAAGAATTGAAGATCACCCTTGAAGACCCGCTAAAACTTGACAAAAATCCCCCGCGAGCACTTCCTCTTCCCTCTCTCCCTTGGCTGGCAGCACACGAAGGAGGCTCCCTCCTTTTTCCTTGGTCGGCAACAATAGAGAAGCACCGAAGGAGAGGGGGCACCACCATGGAGGAGAGGGGCATGCTACAGTAGTTGGCGTGCTACAGTACATGGGGTGCTAGGGTTTGGCTTCTCCACATGGGCCCAAAGAGCTATGGGTCGAAAGCCCGAGTTCTAAAAAAATCCTCCAAAATTCTAAATTTTCCCTTTCTAATTCTATTTAAATTTAGTACTAATCACTTATTTATTTTATGATTAAACAAGATATTACATGTTTCTCATCAAAATTATTTGTAGAGAGCCAGAATGAATTTGTAGTATCCTGTCCGCTTCACTCCCCCTACTGCGTTCAAGACCCCTGTGTC
The DNA here is from genome assembly GCA_036346255.1 of Ampelocalamus luodianensis. NCBI lineage: Eukaryota > Viridiplantae > Streptophyta > Magnoliopsida > Poales > Poaceae > Ampelocalamus > Ampelocalamus luodianensis. The sequence continues at coordinate 33,050,304 of CM070632.1, forward strand.
GGCCCCTCGCCTAGCTGCTTCAATATTCTGCAACTTCGGCAACAACAACCAGCCGCCAAGAAACAACAATCCTGCCACATGAGTTACCTATTTCAACTGCCTTGAGACGGGTCACTATGCCAATAATTGTTCATGGAAGCAAGCTTCTACGCTTGCCAGATTCAATTTGGGAGCTACTCTGACCAGAACCCTCATGCCAAGAGCAAGACAAGGAGCGCCTCAAACCCTAAATGCAGTCGCCAAGACTCCATCGCATTTTGGGAGAGTCCGTGTGAACCATGTCACAGTAGAGGAAGCCTAGATAGCTCCAGACGTCATGCAGTGTAAGTTCTTAGTTAATTCAGTACCAGCTATTGTTTTGTTTGATTCTGGAACTTCACATTTATTTGTTTCTTGGAGTTTTGCTGCAAAACATCAACTAAAGGCTATGACCCTGAAAACTGCTTTATTGGTTCAATCACCTGGTTCGGAGTTGAGTATGAACCAAGGTTGCCCAAAAGTTAAGGTGATTATAGAAGGGGTAGAATTTCTAGGCAGCCTCATAATCATAGACACCAAGTCCTTAGATATGATTTTGGAAATGGATTGGCTTGCTAATAACCAAGCAATTTTGGATTGTGGTGGTAGGGGCATCACCTTGGTCAGTCCGATTAGAACCAAAGTAAAATTTGAAGCCTCCACAGAAAAGTGTGATGGAGCACTAGTTTGCAGTGTCAAGACTGTAGCTTTGGAGGATGTGCCCATGGCCAGAGATTTTCCAGATGTCTTTTTTGATGATTTACTCGGGATGCCACCAGACAGGGACATAGAGTTAGTCATCAACTTAGTTCCTAGAACTCCACCCATTTCTAAGAGACCCTACTGTTTGCCTACTAACGAGCTAGCTGAGATGAAGAAGCAGATCAAGGAGCTACATGATAAAGGTTTTGTCCGACCAAGTTCTTCACCATGGGGAGCCCTAGTAATCTTTGTTGAAAAGAAGGATGGTACCCAACGAATGTGCGTGGATTATCGCTCACTCGATGAAGTCAGCATAAAAAATATGTACCCTCTTCCCAGGATTGATGATCTGTTTTACCAGCTGAAGTGAGCCGAAATGTTCTCAAAAATAGATTTGAGATCAAGTTATCATCAGCTGAACATGCGTCAATAGGATATTCCCAAGACAACTTTCTCAACCCGATATGGACTGTATGAGTACACAGTCATGTCTTTTGGATTGACCAACACTCCTGTCTACTTTATGAACTTGATAAATAAAGTATTCATGGAATATTTGGATAAATTTGTCATGGTCTTCATTGACGATATTCTAGTATATTCCAAAAGCGAGGAAGAACACGAGGAGCATCTACGGTTAGTCCTAGAGAGGCTTAGAGATAATCAACTCTATACCAAATTCGAAAAGTGTGAATTTTGGATGAAGGAAGTCACTTTCTTGGGACACATCATGTCTGCAGAATGAGTCGTTGTCAACCCTAGGAAGTCAAGGATATGCTTAACTAGGAGTCGCCCAAGACAGTACCTTAGATCAGAAGCTTACTTGGTATGGCAGGTTATTATCGTCAGCTCACAGAAGGATTCTCCACGATAGCAAGACCTTTTAGTCAGTTGCTGAAGAAGGAGAAGAAATTTGCTTGGATTCCAGAATGCGAGCAGAAGCTTCCAAGAATTGAAGAAGCGTTTGATCGCCGCTCCAGTGCTGATTTTGCCAGATGTTCGGAAGGATTTTGAGATTTTCTATGATGCATCATGACAAGGTCTCGGATGTGTTATGATACAAGAAAGGAAGGTAGTAGCGTATGCTTTGCGACAATTGAGGCCTCATGAAGTGAACTACCCAACTCATGACTTAAATTGGCTATCGTAGTGCATGTTTTGAAGATTTGGCATCATTATCTCATTGGTAATCACTGTGAAGTTTACATTGACTGTAAGAGCTTGAAGTACATTTTCACTCAAGCCGATCTTAATATGAGACAGAGAAGATGGTTGAAGTTGATTAAAGATTACGATATTGGAATCCATTATTATCTGGACAAGGCTAATGTAGCAGCTGATGCTTTGAGTAGAAAGATCTACTACAATACTTTGATGATCAAGGAGAGTCAGCCAGCACTGCATGAAGAGTTTCAAAATATCAAGCTTGAATTGGTTGAAGAAGGATATTTAGCCGCTTTGGAAGTACAACTTACCTTGCAAAATCAGATCAAGAAAGCTCAGGTTGAAGATGCCGATATCAAGAAGATGAAGAGCAACATCAGTCAGGGTAAATCACTAAGATTTTCTTAAAATGAGTAAGGAACTATTTGGTTTGAGAAGCGTATTTGCATCCTAGACCAGAAGGAGCTTAAGCAGTTGATACTTTGCATCCTAGACCAGAAGGAGCTTAAGCAATTGATACTGAAGGAAGCACATGAAACCTTATATTCTATTCATTCTAGAAGCACTAAGATGTATGAAGATCTCAAAGAGTTATATTGGTGGACTAGCACGAAGTGTGAGATTGCTGAATACGTAGCATATTGTGATGTTTGCCAGTGAGTTAAAGCTGAATATTAGAGATCTGCTGGATTCTTACAACATTTAAAAATACCTGAATGGAAATTAGAGGAAATTGGCATAGATTTTATCATTGGTCTGGGTTGTTGTATATCGCCTAACAAAAATTACACACTTTATTCCAGTCAAGACTACCTATCAAGAGACAGACTTGTAGAATTGTACATAAATATAACTTATTAGTTTGACATCATGAATTCTAAGAGTTTTTTTTAAATGATCTTATAATTCTTACCGTCAAACTTTTTAAAGTTTGTCTTGTCCGCTGGATTGACTTTTTAGTCATGCATGTGACTTATCCGCTGGATGCAGCCTACTGTGTGCTACGGGACCACGTGGTGCTGTCATGTGAACCGTACCTGCTGTACTGCTGCACATAGCAGCATGTGTTTTGATATTGTGCATGCACGTTTGTGACTAGTAGTTCTTAGTTAATGGGTAAATATAGATGCTTTACCCTGTATTATTGACACTAAACTGTCAAAGCAGATATACAAGTCTTAAATTAGCTAAAGGAAAACCAGATTCTCTTTGGGCGATGTAGTCAATGATAGTACAACATCTCATTGAAGAATGGTGTGGTTTCCTTCAATGCTGATCTCTCACCTGATCCTCAGCTCCAACAAATCACAAGGATACGCAAAGAGGTATGGAGCAATGGGGATGGTACACACTCGAATGTCTTATGAATACAATGATATGGCACACTGTTGGGATGAACTGTGGCAGACTGGTAGCCATTGATTGATGATGTGGTACAGTGGTACACTGCTGTGAAGAACTATGGCGTGTACAGATGACATGTAAACAATCCTTGAACCAGTATTATCAGCTGACGAATTTGTTGAAGAAGAACTTTCTCTGGACAGACCAAGCAACAATAGCTTTTCAGGCACTGAAGCTAGCTATGGTACATACACCAGTCTTGGCTATTCCGGACTTTGAGCTGCCCTTTGTGGTCGAGACAGATGCATGCGCAACCGGGATTGGGGCGTTTTGATGCAACATGATCATCCGGTTGCCTATCTTAGCAAAGCATTGGGTCCTCAATATCACCGATTGTCGATTTATGAAAAAGAGTTGTTAGCGGTGATTATGGCTGTGGATAAGTGGTGCTCGTATTTGCAACGAGGACCATTCTTGATTCGAACGGATCACAAAAGTCTTTGTAGTCTGGATGATCAACAACTTGGGACGGAACTCCAACGCAAGGCCATGTCCAAATTGGTGGGTTTACAATTCAAATTTCAGTACAAGAGGGGAGTCGACAATGGGGCTGTTGATGCTCTCTCGCGCGTTAGTCACCTGCTGCAGTTACAAGCTCTGTCTAGTTGTCGACCTGATTGGGTACAGGAAGTCCTCAACTCTTACACAACCGACGCGGACGTCCAGGCCTTACTTACCTCTTTAGCGGTTACTAGTCCTGATGATAAAGGATTTTCGTTGGAGCATGGTTGTAACAGCCCTAACTTAGGGTTTGTATTTCAAATGTAAAAATTTTGAGGAGAAATAAAAACTTTTGTTGTCTCTTCAAAATCATTTGAAAGTTTCTACATTTTCCTAGCAATTTCCATTTCTAGAATTAAATTCTTGTGAATGGAAATTGTTGTCAACATTCTTAGCCTTCAAACTTGTGATCATCCCTAGGAATATTTTTCCTGTCATCTTGATCATCCTATCTACCTCCTGAATTATTTCACAATTTTTAGATTTTGTTTGCTATTTCAAATGGCCAAGTCAACTCTGTTTGAAATCTGGTCAAACTCCCTGTACAGCAGCTTGTGAATTTTCTCTAGAACAATGCAGTGCATAAAAGTTCTGGAAAAATTATACAAGGTTGTCCTCTGTCCCTAGTAGCTACCATAAAAATTTCAGAAATTTTTGGAGCTCAGGAGTTACCTCTAAAAATTCTCCAAACCCTCTCAGCCTTTTAAAACTTCAAATCGGTATTCATTTGTTTGTCGGGCTCGAGCAGAGCCGACTCAAACCGACCGCACCTAAATGGCTCGGTCGCGCCAACTGTCGCACGCGCGAATCTAATCAATCGTGGCGTCAGTTGTGCATCGCACGATCCACGTTCGCGGCGCAACCGACTGTCGAATGCATACATCAATCTCGGTAGTCCATTTCGGATCCAGCGGTCGGTGCGTTACGAACCGAGCCAAACCTCGGTTCGCACCGCTGTCCGTCGTCGTGGCGGTGGACCCTACTGTCGAGTCCACCCTCGTCTTCTCGCACCTCACGGAGTTCGCGGCGTCGCGCATGCTTGCCACGTACCTCGCCGCGCCACCTATTTGCCCTCGTGTGCATCGGTGGAGCATCGCGAGCTTCATAACCTCACCGCACTCATTCGATCATCGTTTCCTTCGCTCTCTCACCTTCTCGCCCAAATTTTCCTCGGCGGAGAAGAACTTCGGCGTCGCGCCGCCGTTCGAGCCGCCCTTGAGCGGCGACAGCGCGATCGTGTTCCTCGCCTCGCGCCTCCATTTTGCCTATTCCGGGTCCTTGGCGTCCGATGGATCACGGGGCGGTATCGTCGTCTCGCCTCGGCGATCTCGCCCCGCGAGCTTGCTGGCGTTACGGTGAGTCTCAAGCCTCGGCGTTTGGTTCCGCTTGATCGCAATGCTCCGCGATGCTCACGGTGGGTTCGTTTACGTCTTTGGTGCATCGTGGAAGCCGTGCGACCGATTTTCTCCGAGCTCGGTGTTTCGCGCGTGGTGATTCCGGCCGTCTCGGACCTCGCCGTCGCCATCATCTTGTGCTTATTGTTCACGGATCAAGGCGGGTGTGGCGCACCTGCAGAGTCTTCGAAGCCCGTAGCGTCTTCTCGCGAGCACGCATCTTCTTCTCCGCCTCCGTTCGCGCCACCTCGCGCGGCGTTCCGTGACTCGCGTCACCGTCATCGAGTTCGCGAGGTCCTTGCGAACCGAAGGTACCACTCACTCGTCTTGAAACTCACGGGTTTGCTAGATCACTGCGCGGCGCACCGCCGCGGTGCTTCGCCGATGAACCGCCGGTGAAAGATTAGTTTAACTCTAATCATGTCTTCTTTGAGTCAGCGATTTGTGGGCCCTCTCTGTGTCGCATTTAGAAATCCTTTAATCCAGCCCGTTATTTGTTCTACGAGTCAACGCCATGTGGGTCCATGTTGTCGATTAGGTTTGTGTAGTTACGGTTATCGTTTTCTCGATGGGAAGCGTATTTCTGCGTGTGAGTGTTTTAGGTTTGCACCTTAGTGAGCCAGAGGCGTATTCTTTGAATCGCCTTCGGCGTCACTTTAGGCGAGTCTTATTTGTCTGGTCAGCGTTCGCAGGGCCATTGTCGATGGTGGGGCTTCTTGGTAGCGGTAGAAAAAGTATTTAGTGCTTTAGTATTTACAAATGCTTTTACATTGCCTTTGTTAAATCAATTAAACTTGTAAAATGCATAACTAATTCAATTTTTATCCAAATTGCATGAAACCAGTGCTATTATTTTTCATTTTAAATGTATTATTTACTAAAATTAGTTTCATCCATGTCTCTGTAGCAAAAAAATCTGTTATCTAATAAAATGATGTCTTATGTATCTTCTAAATTAGAAAATGCATATCTTTTCCAATAATTGTCCAAATTCAATGAACCCAGTTTTGTAAAATTTCATTTTCAGTATACTAACTGTTAGGATAGGTTTTATACACTGTTTCTGTTTATGAAAAGTTGTTAAGTAACTAACTAGTGGCATGTTGTGTTTTAGCTTAGAAAATTCATAGAAAATTATTAGCATCTTAAAATGATTTGTTCTCTGTTTCTAAATTTTGTTATATCTTGTTTAGGCTCTTGTGTGAATTTTGGCATGAGTTGATGTTGTTGTATGCTTGAGTTTTGTCGGTGTTATTCGTCCTTATTTCTTTGTTGTGTTCGATCGTTAGGCTTCGATATTTGCGGCAACCACGAGGACGATCCTCCATGACATATTGAGCAACAAAGAACAAGCGATTTGATCATGTTTAATCCCAGTATTTTAAAGATTAATATTTTGTTTGTTTGTATGTATGCATTGCTTAATTTGTGTTAAATTGATTAGTTAACTCAGTGTTTGCATATCCTGTAGACAAAATATTGATCTCTACTACTGAGCTTAGGTTATTTCTTTGTGATTAGAGATCATTGGATGATCTCTTGTCACTTAGTAGATCGGGTCAACTTGCTTAGACATGCTTAGCTATCGGTAGAATCAAGCGGTTATCGACTTTAGTCGGTAACCTTGATCACACAAAATTTACTACAACTTTATGTTTCAGCACTTTTGCTATGTTATTGCAAAATTAAAAATGAAAACAAAAATGATTTAGACTTGGGCACAATGGTAAGGCTGGTGTGATCTGTTGGGTGTATTTGAAAGGTGCCCAGTCGATTAAGGACCGAGTTACTTGCGCCACCGTCTTGAGCATTTTGCGTGCTAACCACACTAGAGTATATGGGACCTCTCTTGACCTAGTACTTTGGCGTGTATTGGCTCGGGTGCGAGGAGGTCGCGGGAGGGACGGAGGTGGGAGCATGGTAGTTGTCAAAAGCTTTATCTGAGTGGGTAGTTGTCTTTTCGGCTTTACCATGTAGCGTATGGGTTTCTATCCATACGGCGCTCGTAGTTAATACACAATATTGGAAAAAGTCTCGTAGGACTTAGCCGTGCGACATACCTTGGAAGTGTGTTTTGGCTTAAAGCGATGCAAGTGTGGGTACATTGGTACACCTGCGGGGTTAAAACTATTCGAATAGCCTCGTCTAGGTTATGGACACGCTCGGATCGCCCGTAAGAACTAGACTACAACATTTAAATTAAAACTTGATGGGTGGTGCGAATGCGGGATTCGTGCTATTGTTAATGGTGACTATTGGGATAGTCACTTCTAGGTTGTTTATCTTTAGCTTTTGTTATTATTATCCTTACTGTTATTTCAATCTTAAAAATGAATTGCAAACTTGCCTTTAAAGCTGTATTACCTTATTGCAAATGAAAATTGGCTTTATGCAAATGAAACATATGACCTCCACCAAATAAGCTGCATGTAGTCTATGAGCAGTGCATTAGTTCACACGTCAGTCTTGCGGGTACAAAGACAATCTTTGTACTCGGGTGCTTTGCTTAATGTTTTTGTTGCGGAGGAAGAAGGTGAGCCTCGGGGTCCTCACTACGTGAGTGTCTTTGTCGCCGTGGGTGGCGACTAGTCTTGGCGGTCGGTCGGATGCCTTGTGGGTTGAAGGCACAACGATTGGCTTTGTTTATAGCCATCTTATGGCACTTTGCTTCATTTGTCTTCTTTTGTTATTTGTGTATCTTGTGGTGCAGCGGCCTATATACGTAATATCTTTACTATTTGTTTATCTTCCGTTTGGAAGTGTGGTGTTTGGACTCTATGTTTTGAATGGAGTTGATGTCTAATTTTGTACCGGGGTGTGTATACTGCTTTCTGGGAAGTATACATATCTCGAGGATCAGTTTATTTGGTTTGTGATGCTAGGACCAGGTGGTTGGTTAAGCATTACAAACCTAATAAACAGGGTCCTCACAAAGTTGGTATCGAGCCATTCGACCGTAATAACCCAAGCATAGTCGTCCTTAGGATATTTTGAAAGTCTTATTTTCAAATCATAAAAAGGTTTATGAAAACCTAGGCAGATTCTCAGATTTTATTCCTTACCTATCTTAGCTTTCTACTCTCATCTTACTCTAATTTAAGTTTTGAAACTTGGTTTCTCTCTTCACCTTTCAAAAGATAGTTACTACCGGTGGAATTAGTTTGGGGAGAACCATGAAGTTTAATCCAACTAAAACTTGTGGGGATAATAGGGTAAGATGTAAAGGGAGTAGTTATGTGTCCGATTTTCTTTGGTTGATCTTTATCTGCCTTGTGCTTGTTTAATTTGCTTTCATGAATTTTGGGTTTTCTTGCTCTTAAATTTGTTGCTAACTTGTCTTAGTAAAGCAGGATGGCCGGAGAGCAGCGTGGCGATCAAGCAGTGGTCATGATGAGGAGCTTCCCTCCTCAGACCATGGTGAGGTTCTCGCTCGATCGAGCGAAACCGCATGGACAGACAGCGCATCTTGGAGGTTATTGCTAGGAATACCTCCACTCCTGCGGTGGTGGCGGCCACCGACTCGCGGGGACTTGCGAGTTCCTCCGTCGCAGCCACCGACTTTCTCCGCTCGAGGACCCTCTCGATGCGGATGATTGGCTGCGCATGGTTGGCGGAAGCTCAACATAGCTCGATGCCGAGCGCCGGACAAGGCACTCTTCGCGCCCCACCACCTTGAGGCGCGACACTCTCATGGTGGGAGAACTATCTCGCCATGCGACCCGCGAGCCATGTGGTCGCGTGGGAGGAGTTCGATCGCTTTTCGTCGGGCCCACATCCCGGATGGCACGATGAAGTGAAGAAAAGGAGTTCCTCGCGCTCAAGCAGAGGCGCAAGTGCGTGACGGAGTACCTTTACGAGTTCAATCATCGGCTCGTTATGCTCGGGTGAGGTGGCCTCGGATGAGGCTAAGCGGGAGAAGTTTATGGATGGCTTGTCAGGAGCTGCGAGGACAAGCTATCCATTGTGAACTTCTCGGACTTTGAGCCTTGGTAGATAAGGCCATTGTTGCGAGCATAAGGCGAAGGCGCTGGTGAGTCATAGCGCAAATGGGAGGCGCATCGATGCTGCTCACACCGGCCTCGTTCGTCCTCGGTGGGCGGCACCGCATGGCCCGTTCTTTTGCTCCACCGGCGCCGAGACCATCGCACCAGCTCGCCGCCGCACGCGGGCGTGTTTCAACCACGTGCGCTGCGATCGGCCAGCGAGCGGTCTCCGCAATCCGGCGGCCGAGGTGACTTGTTTTATTGCCACAACAAGGGCCATTATGCGAATGCACGCCTCGAGTGTTGCGACCCCTCGTCCTAATGGAGGACGCGGCGGGAAGCGATCACCGCGACGGAAGATTATTCGAAGCGCGAGGTGCGGCGTGGTCGAGTGAACCACCTTTCGGTGAGGAGGCTCGGGGCGCGGATGTCGTGATTGGTACACTTCTTGTTAATTCTCGTCTGCTGCGGTATTATTTGATTACGGAGCATCGCATTCTTTATTTCAAGATCATTTGCTGCTGCTAGTAGTCTTCATTTGTGTACCTTTGGGGTTCCTTTGCTCATCCGCTCTCGGGGCGGAAATGAGGCGATTCTGATGTCGGGATGTTCCTATCATAGTCCAAGGAGTGGGGTTTTTAGCAAATCTTATCTGCTTTCGATTCGAGTGCGGATGTGATTCTTGGCATGGATTGGTTGTCCCAACACTTGGGGCGGTCGATTGCGCCGGGGAAGATTGTCTATCTCACCCGGCCTTCAGCGTAGGTTGGATTTTCGCGCGACTTGGGGACACATCTATGTGTATTAGAGGCTAACCGACCTTGCGAGTTCGGGATGTTCCCATAGTATCGACTTTGGGGATGTCTTTCTGAAGACTTGCAGGATGCCTCGGTTCGAGATGCAGGTTGCCATCGAGTTGCTGCCCGTACCGCTCGATTTGAAGGCACCGTGTCGGATGCCTCCCAATGAGCTAGAAGAATTGAAGAAGCGACTTGGTGAGCTCCAAGCAAAGGGTTTCATCCGTCCAGTTCATCTCCTTGGGGTTGTCAGGTGATCTTTGTGAAGAAGAAGGACAAGACTTTGCGCATGTGTGTTGATTACCGTCCTCTCAATGAAGTAGCGGTGAAAAACAAATATCCTTTGCCCGCATCGATGACTGTTCGATCGGTGATCGGAGCCCAGTGTTCTCAAAGATTGATTTGAGAATGGGGTATCATCAGTCGGGATCGAGATCGAGGATATTCGAGCGGCCTTCACTACTCGTTATAGTGCATGCGTACACCGTCATGTCCTTTGGCTTAACCAATGCTCGGCTTTGTTCATGAACTTGATGAATTCGGTATTCATGGAGTTTTTGGACAAATTTGTGGTGGTTTTATTGATGACATTCTTATCTATTCCAAGATGAAGCGAGCATCTTGAGCATCGAAGATTGTTTTGGGCAAATTATGAGCATCGTTTGTATGCAAAGTTCAACAAATGTGAGTTACGGTTGAAGGAAGTGGCATTCTTGGGCCATGTTCTTTCGGTGGAGGCATAGTGTGGATCCCAAAAGGTCGATGTTCTATCTTGGGGACAGCCCAAGTCGATCACCGATGTGCGGAGTTTTCTTGGTTTAGCGGGCTACTACGCGCTTTATCGAGAACTTCTCCAAAATCGCCAAAGCCGATGACCGAATTGCTCAAGAAGGATAAGAAGTTTGTGTGGTCTTCGCTTGTGATGAGAGCTTTCGGGAGCTCAAGCAGCGATTGACTTGACTCAGTCCTTACTCTTCCCGATATCCACAAGAGCTTGATATTTATTGCGATGCCTCTCGTCGGGGCTCGGATGTGTTCTTATGCGGGAAGGCAAGGCGGTTGCCTATGCATCGAGCGATTGAGACCTCACGAGCTCAACTATCCCACCCATGATTTAGAGCTTCTTTGCGGTGGTTCATGCACTCAAGATTTGGCGGTATTATTTGATCGGTAACGGCACTGAGGTGTATTCAGACCACAAGAGTTTGAAATACTTGTTCACTCGGCGGATCTGAACCTCGAGCGAGAGGAGATGGCTAGAATTGATCAAAGATTATGACATGGGTATTCAGTATCACCCTGGCAAGGCCAATGTGGTTGCTGATGCACTTAGTCGAAAAGTGTATTGCAATACTTTGATGATCCAAGAGCAACAACCTGCACTACTTGCAGAATTTCAGCGTCTCAACTTGGGTTTGGTTGAGCACGGTTCCCTTACTGCCCTGATTGTGCAACCAACCTTGGTGGATCAAATCAAGGCAGCGCAGCAATCAGATGATGGTGTGGGTAAAATCAAGCAGAACATCAGGAATGGATCAGCCAAGTGTTTCACAGAAGATGAGCACGGTGTTGTGTGGTTTGGGCAGCGTCTTGTGGTCCCAAAGGTCCCAGAGTTGCGGGATTTGATTCTTCAGGAGGCCCATGATTCGCCTTTATCCATCCATCCCGGGGCCACTAAAATGTACCAAGATCTGCGTCAGAGATTCTGGTGGACTCGCATGAAGCGCGAGATTGCCAGGTTCGTGGCCAGATGTGACATATGTTGTCGCGTCAAGGCCGAGCATCAGCGTCCAGCGGGTCTTCTTCAGCCCTTACCTATACCAGAATGGAAGTGGGATTCAGTTGGTATGGATTTTATCACTGGTCTGCCCCGTACTCCTGCAGGGAAGGATGCGTTATGGGTTATCATTGATCGATTGACAAAGGTGGCCCATTTCCTTCCAGTGCGATCGAAAATTGATGTGGATCAGTTAGCGGATCTTTACATATCCCGCATTGTGAGTCTGCATGGTGTGCCACGAACAATTGTGTCAGATCGTGGTTCTTTGTTCACTTCTCGATTTTGTACGGTTTGCAGAAGCTATGGGGACCCGTCTTTCGTTAAATTCGACCTATCATCCTCGGTGATGATGGTCGGGCGGAGCGCGTCAACCAAGTTCTTGAAGATATGCTTCGTGCTTGTGTTCTTTCCTATGGGAAGAATTGGGAGAAGTGCCTACCACTTGCCGAGTTCTCCTACAACAACAGCTTCCAGGCTAGTCTCGGTATGGCACCATTTGAGGCTTTGTATGGGAGGCGATCAGAACACCGTTGAACCCAGTGGCGGTGAAAGCGGTTCTTTGGCGAATTCCATCAATGAGGCGGAAAGTCAAGTGCGATTGATTCGTGAGCACTTGCGCGTAGCTCGATCGAGCGGAAGAGCTATGCGGATCGTCGTCGTCGTGAGCTGAGTTTCCAGCCCAATGACTTTGTGTATCTCAAAGTCTCACCTCCGAAAGGTCATCGTCGTTTGGTGTCAAGGGCAAATTGGCTCCTCGGTATGTCGGACCCTACCGCATCATCGATAGAGTAGGGCTGTTGCTTACAAGTTAGAATTGCGGCTACACTTGAGGGTGCATGATGTTTTCCATGTGTCGCAATTGAAGAAATGCCTCCGTGTTCGGTTGAGAAACACCATTGGAAAATATCGATGTGCGGGAAGATCTGTCTTATCGTGAGCGTCCCGTTCGTATCCTCGAAGAAGTGAGCAGCAGAACAAGGAACCGGGTGATCAAGTTCCTTAAAGTTCGGTGGTCGAACCACTCAGAGGATGAAGCCACTTGGGAGCGGGAGGATCGTCTCAGCGATTACAGTCCTTCTTCTCCCAGTGATCGAATCTCGGGTGAGATTCTGTAAGAGGAGATTTGTAACAGCCCTAACTTAGGGTTTGTATTTCAAATGTAAAAATTTTGAGGAGAAATAAAAACTTTTGTTGTCTCTTCAAAATCATTTGAAAGTTTCTACATTTTCCTAGCAATTTCCATTTTCTAGAATTAAATTCTTGTGAATGGAAATTGTTGTCAACATTCTTAGCCTTCAAACTTGTGATCATCCCTAGGAATATTTTCCTGTCATCTTGATCATCCTATCTACCTCCTGAATTATTTCACAATTTTTAGATTTTGTTTGCTATTTCAAATGGCCAAGTCAACTCTGTTTGAAATCTGGTCAAACTCCTGTACAGCAACTTGTGAATTTTCTCTAGAACAATGCATTGCATAAAAGTTCTGGAAAAATTATACAAGGTTGTCCTCTGTCCCTAGTAGCTACCATAAAAATTTCAAAATTTTTGGAGCTCAGGAGTTACCTCTAAAAATTCTCCAAACCCTCTCAGCCTTTTAAAACTTCAAATCGGTATTCACTTTGTTTGTCGGGCTCGAGCAGGCGACTCAAACCCGACCGCACCTAAATGGCTCGGTCGCGCCAACCAATCGCACCGCGAATCTAATCAATCGTGACCGTCCGTTGTGCATCGCACGATCCACGTTCGCGGGCGCAACCGACTGTCAGAATGCATACATCAATCTCGGCCGTCCATTTGGATCCAGCGGTCGGTGCGTTACGAACGAGCCAAACCTCGGTTCGCACCGCTTCGTCCGTCGGGCGGTGGACCCTACCGTCGAGTCCACCTCGTCTTCTCCGCACCTCACCGGAGTTCGCGGCGTCGGCGCGCATGCTTGCCACGTACCTGCGCGGCTGCCACCTATTTGCCCTCGTGTGCGTCAGTGGAGCATCGCGAGCTTCATAACCTCACCGCACTCATTCGGTCATCGTTTCCTTCGCTCTCACCTTCTCGCCCAAATTTTCCTCTCGGCGGGAGAAGAACTCGGCGTAGCGCGCCGTTCGAGCGCCGCCAGAGCAGCGGCCGCGCGATCGTGTTCCTCTCGCCTCGCCGCCTCCATTTTGCCTATTCGGGTCCTTGGCGTCGGTGGATCACGGGCGGTATCGTCGTCTCGCCTCCGCGATCTCGCCATGAGCTTGCTAGCGTTACGGTGAGTCTCAAGCCTCGGCGTTTGGTTCCACTTGATCGCAATGCTCCACGATGCTCACGGTGGGTTCGTTTACGTCTTTGGTGCATCGTGGAAGCCGTGGCGGCCGATTTTCTCGAGCTCGATGTTTCGCCGCCGTGGTGATTCCGGCCGTCTCGGACCTCATTCGTCGCCATCATCTTGTGCTTATTGTTCACGGGATCAAGGCGGGTGTGGCGCACCTGCGAGTCTTCGAAGCCCGTGGCGTCTTCTCCGCGAGCACGCATCTTCTTCTCCGCCTCAGTTCGCGCCCACTCGCCGCGGCGTTCCGTGACTCCGCGTCACCGTCGCCGAGTTCGCGAGGTCCTTGCGAACCGAAGGTACCACTCACTCGTCTTGAAACTCACTGGTTTGCTAGATCACTGCGCGCCGCTTTGCGCGCGTGCGGTCTTCGCCGGTGAACCGCCGGTGAAGATTAGTTTAACTCTAATCATGTCTTCTTTGAGTCAGCGATTTGTGGGCCTCTCTCGTAATCGCATTTAGAAATCCTTTAATCCAGCCCGTTATTTGTTCTACGAGTCAACGCCATGTGGGTCCATGTTGTCGATTAGGTTTGTGTAGTTACGGTTATCGTTTTCTCGATGGGAAGCGTATTTCTGCGTGTGAGTGTTTTAGGTTTGCACCTTAGTGGCGAAGGCGTATTCTTTGAATCGCCTTGGCGTCACTTTAAGCGAGTCTTATTTGTCTGGTCGGTCGTTAGCGCAGAGCCCATTGTCGATGGTTGGGAGCTTCTTGTTGGCGGTGAAAAAGTATTTAGTGCTTTAGTATTTACGAAATGCTTTTACATTGCCTTTGTTAAATCAATTAAACTTGTAAAATGCATAACTAATTCAATTTTTATCCAAATTGCATGAAACCAGTGCTATTATTTTTCATTTTAAATGTATTATTTACTAAAATTAGTTTCATCCATGTCTCTGTAGCAAAAATCTGTTATCTAATAAAATGATGTCTTATGTATCTTCTAAATTAGAAAATGCATATCTTTTCCAATAATTGTCCAAATTCAATGAACCCAGTTTTGTAAAATTTCATTTTCAGTATACTAACTGTTAGGATAGGTTTTATACACTGTTTCTGTTTATGAAAAGTTGTTAAGTAACTAACTAGTGGCATGTTGTGTTTTTAGCTTAGAAAATTCATAGAAAATTATTAGCATCTTAAAATGATTTGTTCTCTGTTTCTAAATTTTGTTATATCTTGTTTAGGCTGCTGTGTGAATTTTGGCATGAGTTGATGTTGTTGTATGCTTGAGTTTTGTCGGTGTTATTCGTCCTTATTTCTTTGTTGTGTTCGATCGTTGAGGCCCGATATTTGCGGCAACCACGAGGGCGATCCTCCGTGACATATTGAGCAACGGCGGCGAACAAGCGGTTTGATCATGTTTAATCCCAGTATTTTAAAGATTAATATTTTGTTTCATTTGTATGTATGCATTGCTTAATTTGTGTTAAATTGATTAGTTAACTCAGTAGTTGCATATCCTGTAGACAAAATATTGATCTCTACTACTGAGCTTAGGTTATTTCTTTGTGATTAGAGATCATTGGATGATCTCTTGTCACTTAGTAGATCCGGTCAACTTGCTTAGACATGCTAGCTATCGGTAGAAGCGGCGGTTATCGACTTTAGTCGGTAACCTTGATCACACAAAATTTACTACAACTTTATGTTTGACACTTTTGCTATGTTATTTGCAAAATTAAAAATGAAAACAAAATGATTTAGACTTGGGCACAATGGTAAGGCTGGTGTGATCTGTTGGGTGTGTTGGAAAGGTGCAGAGTCGATTAAGGACCGAGTTACTTGCGCCACCGTCTTGAGCATTTTGCGTGCTAACCACACTAGAGTATATGGGACCTCTCTTGACCTAGTACTTTGGCGTGTATTGGCTCCGGTCGCGGGGAGGTCGTAGGAGGGACGGAGGTGGGAGCATGGTAGTTGTCGAAAAGCTTTATCTGAGTGGGTAGTTGTCTTTTCGGCTTTACCATGTAAGCGTATGGGTTTCTATCCATCTGAGCGGCTCGTAGTTAATACACAATATTGGAAAAAGTCTCGTAGGACTTAGCAGTGCCGACATACCTTCGGAGTGTGTTTTGGCTTAAAGCGATGCAGAGTGTGGGTACATTGGTACACCTGCGGGGTTAAAACTATTCGAATAGCCTCGTCCTAGGTTATGGACACGCTCGGATCGCCCGTAAGAACTAGACTACAACATTTAAATTAAAACTTGATGGGTGAGTGCGAATGGGATTCGTGCTATTGTTAATGGTGACTATTGGGATAGTCACTTCTAGGTTGTTTATCTTTCGCTTTTGTTATTATTATCCTTCTGTTATTTCAATCTTAAAAATGAATTGCAAACTTGCCTTTAAAGTATTACCTTATTGCAAATGAAAATTGGCTTTATGCAAATGAAACATATGACCTCCACCAAATAAGCTCGCATGTAGTCTATGAGCAGTGCATTGGTTCACACGTCGATCTTGCGGGTACAAAGACAATCTTTGTACTCGGGTGCTTTGCTTAATGTTTTTGTTGCGGAGGAAGAAGGTGAGCCTCGGGGTCCTCACTACGTGGTGTCTTTGTCGCCGTGGGTGGCGACTAGTCTTGGCGGTCGGTCGGATGCCTTGTGGGTTGAAGGCACGATTGGCTTTGTTTATAGCCATCTTATGGC
This sequence comes from Ampelocalamus luodianensis, assembly GCA_036346255.1. NCBI lineage: Eukaryota > Viridiplantae > Streptophyta > Magnoliopsida > Poales > Poaceae > Ampelocalamus > Ampelocalamus luodianensis. Next base: position 33,067,011 of record CM070632.1, read on the forward strand.
ACTTTTGCTTCATTGTCTTCTTTTGTTATTTGTGTATCTTGTAGTGCATCCGGCCTATGTACGTAATATCTTTACTATTTGTTTATCTTCCGTTTGGAAGTGTGGTGTTTGGACTCTATGTTTTGAATGGAGTTGATGTCTAATTTTGTACCGGGTGTGTATCTTTGCTGCAGAAGTATACATATCTCGAGGATCAGTTTATTTGGTTTGTGATGCTAGGACCAGGTGGTTGGTTAAGCATTACAAACCTAATAAACTGGGGTCCTCACAATGGTTTGATCAAATACAATGGTAGGATTTGGATTGGTTCCAATTTAGCTCTTTGTACCAAGCTGATTAGTAACTTTCATGACACTGCAATAGGGGGGCATTCGGGAATGTTGGCGACATATCATCGCATTAAGCAGCTATTTTACTGGGCAGGCCTCAAGTCCGGAGTGGAGGACTTTGTGAAGCGATGCGGTTGTCAGCAGCGAAGCATGAGCATTGTCCTCCTGCTGGTACATTGCAACCTCTTCCGGTACCTGAGGGAGCATGGCACGACATCACCATGGATTTCATTGAGGGGTTACCGAAGTCAGAGACGTATGATGTGATTTTGGTCGTTGTCGATCGGTTGACCAAGTACGCGCATTTCATTCCATTACGACATCCTTTCACATCAGTCCAAGTGGCTAAACTATTTCTGGAGAATGTGGTCAAGTTACACGGTGTGCCTTATTCCATTGTGTCCGACCGCGACAGGGTTTTCACTAGTACATTTTGGCGTGAGATTTTTCACACTGTGGGCACTAAACTGAATTACAGTACGGCTTATCATCCCCAAACCGACGGACAGACCGAGCGAGTGAACCAATGTCTGGAAATGTACCTCCGGTGTGCAGTCCATAGTTGCCCGAGGAAGTGGAAATCGTGGTTAGCCATGGCGGAATTTTGGTACAATTCAAGTTGGCACTCTTCGCTGGGTTGTTCCCCGTTTAAGGCTTTATATGGGGTGGAGCCGAATTTTGGAGCAATGCCTAATTTGTCATTACCACTGTCCAAGGAGGCGGCTGAGGTTATTCAGGATCTGCAGGCATACACAGAGTTGCTGAAGACACAATTGGCAAGGGCACAAAATAGGATGAAAACACAAGCTGATAAAAACAGAACTGACCAACAATTCCAGGTTGGGGAACAGGTGTTGTTGAAGTTACAACCGTACGCCCAGCATTCCGTGATCAATCGACAATTTCCAAAACTTGCTTTTAAGTATTTTGGACCATATTCCATCCTGGAGCGTATTAGGCGGTAACACAAGCTTCACTTACCGCCAGATTGTGCAGTGCATCCGGTGTTTCATATCTCTCAGTTGAAGCCCTTTTCCCCCAACTATTCACCCGTATTCAAGGATTTGTCTCATATCGCGGACTTGTCTGAAATTACACCTCGCGGTGGCGGTGTGTGAATCGCGAGTTAGACAAGAAAGCGATCTTTGCCACTCGGTGGTCTGTTCGATGGTCGTCTCTCTCCAAGGATTGTACCACTTGGGAGGGCAACTCCGTCCTTCGCACTCGTTTTTCGGACGCAGTCATTTGGGACCTGTTGCATCTCAAGCGGGGGCGAATGTCACATTGTCATCCTCCTCAGCCATGACGATGGACAAAGAAGGAGGAACGCAGGCGCCAAGGAAGCAGGAGGGAACGGCTAAAGGACCACGCGTCACGCCGGCGGGAGAATGACAGGCGGGACCGCAAGCAGGTTGTGTCGGTATGAGTCTGGTGTATGGACCAACGGGTCCACTGACCAGTGTAAGGGATCAAGTGTTTAAATGACGACTACAGTGTATCGACAAAGGATATGGAATGAGAAATTCAGTTATGCTTTCCCTTCTCTGTTCTTCCTTCTCCCTCATCTAAATTCTGCGTAAGACTCACCGGAATCCTTCTCCCCTAGCCAAAATGGGTTGTTCTGGGAGATAGGATTCGATCCTTCTACTGGGATAGTACAATTACTACTTTTGGAAGAACAAAAGTTGGTAATATGGCAATCCAAGTTATCCCCAAAATAAAATTAAAAGAGCAATAACAGACTACGTGGGAAAAGTAATTGATACTATGCCAAACATATTAGGAGAGAAGTGAGAAATACAAGGATTGACATCACAAAAAATGTTTGTGTTAACCATCTTGGGTGAGGCAAACTAATAAGTAATAAGACAACATGACTTTCCGATTTTACTTGCAGAGGCTTCCATGCTCTCCTAAAAAATGAATTTTATTTTTTTGTTTGGTAGATCCAGTCGAGGTGGTTTTGGTTTAGCAGCGCATTAGTGGTTGAGGTCTTAAACCAGCACTGCTTGTAGCATAGTGGGTGGATGCAAATCACACGCCCAATGCGCTTTAACATTTTTTCTCCAATTTTTTTTAGGGTTTTTCCCCATCCGATATGCCTTAAAGAAAAAGAGCACCCAATCTCGTGAGATGATCATGGGAGCTAGTGCTCGAGCCGTGACGGACTGAGAGCCTATAGCTCCCCTTGTCAGCTGAGCCTCAGCTCAGTCCTCAATCAAATAAATCCTACACACACAACCCCCCCAACCCCCACACACACTCCCCCCCACCCCCCCCCACACACACCTAGTGAGACACCCAGACGAGTCCCGGACTTGAACCTGGGTGGGCTGCTTGGCCACCGCCAGAGCTAGCCAAGTGAGCAAGCTCACTTCCTCTTTTTGCTCCACTTTTGGGGAGAGAAATGAAGCACCTCTCTTTTAAAAGTTTTTTGTTCACATATGCATTAAATTTTATATGAAACAAGGACACATCTGTTTGTCAATACTCATGCAAAGTTGCAAACAAAACTTGAATGTTCTGCGCTCTGATGTATTTATAGTGGTTACTTCAACAGAATATGATAAGGTAAGCAAGACTATGGATACCAAAGCAAGAGCAAATGTGAAATATAATTTCAATTGATGAAAAACTGATCCCAATTTATTTGGCTTGTAATGCTTAACCAACCACCCGGTCCTAGCATCACAAATCAAATAAATTGATCCTCGAGATATGTATACTTCGAAGCGGTATACACACCCGTTACAAATTAGACATCACTCCATTCCAAACATAGAGTCCAAACACCACACTACCAAGCGGAAGATAAACAAATAGTAGAGTTATTACGGACAAAGGCCGATGAGGCCAAGATACACAAATAAACAAGAACGACAAATGAAGCAAAAGTGCCATAAGATGGCTATAAACAAAGCCAATCGCGTGCCTTCAACCCACAAGGCATCGGCCGGACCGCCAAGTCTAGTCGTCCACGAAAGCGGCAACACGACTCACGTAGTGAGGCCCTTGGGGCTCACCTTCTTCCTCTGCAACAAAAACATTAAGCAAAGCACACGAGTACAAAGATTGTCTTTGTACCGCAAAACCGACATGTGAACTAGCGGACCTATTCATATGCTACATGCGGGCTTATGCAGTGGAGGCCATATGGTTCATTTGCAGAAAGCCAACTTTATTTGCAATAATGTAATACATTTTAAAGGCAAGTTTGCAATTCATTTTTAATGTTGAAATATGATGCGGATAATAATACAAAAGAATAGAGATAAAACATCCTAGAAGTGACTATCCCAATAGTCACCACAACAATAGCACGAATCCCAGATTCGTACCACCCATCAAATTTTAATTTAAATGTTGTAGTCTAACTCTCGATAAGCTTACCCAAGCGTGTCCATCACCTAGGACGAGGCTATTCGAATAGTTTTTAACCCTGCAGGGGTGTACCACTGTACCCACACTTCAGACCGCCTTTAAGCCAAAGCACACTTCCGAAGGTATCTTTGGCACAGACTAAGTCCTCGAGACTTTTTCCAATATTGTGTATTAACTACGAGCAGCTCGTATGGATAGAAATCCATACGCTTACATGGTAAAGCCGAAAAGACAACTACCCACTCGGGATAAAGCTTTGGACAACCACCATGCTCCCACCTCCATCCCTCCTGCGACCCCTGGCCCGGGCCAATACACGCCAAAGTACTAGGTCAAGAGAGGTCTCATACCCTCTAGTGTGGTTATGCGCGAAATGCTGGATAACAAAAACTCACAAGATGTTCGGTCCTTAATTGACGGGCACCTTTCGATCACACCCAACAGATCACACCAATCTTACCATTGTGCGCGTCTAAATCATTTTGTTTTCATTTTTAGTTTTGCAATTAAACATAGCGAAATGCTGAAATATAAAGTTATATAAAATTTTGTGTGATCAAGGTTACCGACTAAGTCGATAACCGCCCATTTCTACCGATACTAAGCATGTCTAAGCAATTTGACCGGATCTACTAAGTGACAAGAGATCATCCAGTGACCTCTAATCACGACAAATAACCTAGGCTCGGTAGTAGAGGTCAATGTTTTGTCTCAGGATATGCACTCTGGTTTAACTAATCAATTTAACACAAACTAAGCAATGCATACATACAATGAAACAAAATATTAGACTTTAAAATCTGGGATTATCATGATCAAACTGCTTGCACAGCTGCTTTGTTGCTCAATTTGTTGCGGAGGGTCGTTCTCGGGGTTGCCGCAAATATCGAATCTAACGATTGAACAAAGCAATGAATAGAACGAATAACACCGCAAAAATCAAAGATCACAAACCAACACCAATTTATACCCAGAGGCTAGACCACCACAAAAGGAAGAACAAAATAAGCACTCTGAGAGATGTTTCAAATAGACATGCTTTCAAGTGATAGATCTACCCACTCACTTATTTATCAGGTTAACCACAGAATCAATTCTCTTATATATTTTAAACTTTGGACAGACTTTGATGGTGATTGTGTGCACATCTATTATATAATCATCAAGTTAACACATCAAAAACAACTAGCTACTCCAAAACAACCATTATTAGTTGAGAGCACAGAACCTACAAGAAGGTATTAACAACAATAACTAGTCAAGTATCCAACTATGAGATGCTAAACAAAATTCTAATTGAATTTAGGCTAGAATAAAATTCAGCTACTAACACACCTAAGTATCACATCATCATAAGAAAGGTTATCACAATTCAGATGCTACTACACCAAATCTTAATGTACTGATAAAGCAAAAGTACAGAGACAATAAAATGAACAGCTAACTATCCCTTATGATCAAACATGGCAACAGGAGTTTTGAAATCTAGAATTACTAACTAACATAATCCCTTGCCAAACGCTACTTCCTAAGGAAATCTTCAAGTCTAACAAGACCTAATTAGCAAGTATGAACCAATTTTCAGTTTACTGACAATAGCTAAAACTGACAACAGAGAAAAGCTACAGGGAAACTTGCACTAAAATACCTTCAAACCTCAATTACTAACTTTGATCATGCATGAGAGTGAACTAATGAACAATCATAAACATGATAAGCAGCTAACTGCAAACCCTCAGGGAGGTGGGTCCCACTGTCAGCCACAACAGCACAGGGAACACAAGGAAGAACAGAGAGGCTCTGGACCTGGATTCGACGCCGATGAAGGAGTGGCGGCGCGGGCTGTGCGACGGCCAAAATGGGTCGCCCAGGGGTCACTGAAGCTAAGGGTGGTCGCGGCGGCGGGAGATGCATCGAGGTGGCGCGCGGCGAACACGGCGGCGGCGGTGGGGTGACAGGTGCGGCTGCACCGAGAGAGTAGACAATGAAAATTAGCGCGCGCATGGGCATCGATGAGTTACGAGTGAACTCACGGTGTGCTGGCGGCGACGGAGAGGCACGAGTGGCTCGGCGGCGAGCCCGCGGCGCAAAGCGATCAACGGTGGCGAGGGCACAGGGTGAGCGAGAGGGCGAGTGAGAGAGTGGAGAAGAAAGGTGGAGTCAGGTGATGCTCACCAAGCAAGGAATCGAGTTGGAGCTCACGAGAGAAGACCCGGCGGAAAGGCGGTTTCGGCCGGACTTGGAGAAGAAAGTCCACGCGCAGCTCCACGCACGATGAAACCCGAAATTCCTTGAGGGTTTACTTCGAGGATGTGGAACACGCCGTGATGCGATGCCGTGCTCGGAGATCACCGGAGCGCGATAACGCTTCGGGCGTCGCGGCGCTCACGGCTCTGGAGCTCGGTGGAGAAGAAAGGCAATGGAGCGAAAATGAGGTAGGAAAACCCTCGTGGCTTTTGTAGGGGCGGCGGAGGCGCGAGGTGAGGCGGTGGGCGGTGAAAAGACCGGTGGCGAGGTGGCGGCGTGCATGCGGCGGCCGGCGAGCCTTGTGAGGCGGCGGTCTTGCGGAGTTAGCGAGTAGCGTGGCGAAGTGACACAGCGAGGATGGCCCACAAGTCAGCGAAAAAACGGGCGGCCGAGCGAGTTGGGTGCGCGCGCAAACGGTGGATTCGACTCGATCGGAAAGATGCTTGACCGTTCGATCGCTAATGGACGGTGAGATCGGTGTATGCATTCGGACAGTCGGTTGCGCCGCGGCGTGGATCGTTCGATCTTCATCGGACGGTCACGATTGATTAGATTCGCGGTGCGATTAGTTGGCGCGACCGAGCCATTTAGGTGCGGTCGGGTTTGAGTCGGCTCAGTCAGAGCGGGACAAACGATGAATCTTGATTTGAAGTTTTAAAAGGCTGAGAGAGTTTGGAGAATTTTTAGAGGTAGCTCTGAGCTCCAAAAATTCGAAATTTTTATGGTAGTTACTTGAGACAGAGATCAACATTGCATAAATTTTCCAGAACTTTTATGCACTGAAAAATTCTGCAGAAAATTCACAAGCATGCTGACCTAGGGTTTGACCAGATTTTCAACTAGTTTGACTTGGCCATTTGAAATAGCAAATAAAATCTAAAATTGTGAAATAATTCAGGAGGTAGATAGGATGATCAAGATGACAGGAAAAATATTCCTAGGGGATGATCACAAGTTTGAAGGCTAAGAATGTGCTGACAACAATTTCTATTCACAAGAATTTAATTCTAGAAAATGGAAATTGCTAGGGAAAAATGTAGAAACTTTCAAATGATTTGAAGAGACATCAAAAGTTTTTATTTCTCCTCAAAATTTTACATTTGAAATACAAACCCTAAGTTAGGGCTGTTACAAATCTCCCCCCCTTACAGGAATCTCGCCCCGAGATTCTGATCACTGGGAGAAGAAGGATGGGTAATCTGCTCGGAGACGATCTTCCCGCTCCCAAGTGGCTTCATCCTCGGAGTGGTTTGACCACTGAACTTTGAGGAACTTGATCACGGTTCCTCGTTCTTCGTTCACTTCTTCGAGAATACGAGCGGGGCGCTCACGATAAGGCGAGATCTTCACGCACATCGATATTTTCCAATGGTGTTTCCTCAACCGGAATACGGAGGCACTTCTTCAATTGTGACACATGGAAAACATCATGCACCCCTTCAAGTGTAGTGGCAACTCCAACTTGTATGCAACGGCTCCACTTTCTTGATGATGCGATATGGCGGAGCATATCGAGGAGCCGCTTGCCCTTGACACGAAGCGACGATGTCCCGCAGAGGCGAGACTTTGAGATACACAAAGTCATTGGGCTGGAAACTCAACTCACGGCGGCGACGATCCGCATAGCTCTTCGCGCTGGTGAGCTATGCGCAAGTGCTCACGAATCAAGCGCACTTGACTTTCGCCTCATTGATCGAATCGGGCCAGAAGCGCCTTTCACGGTTTACGACCAGTTCAACGGTGTTCTGCGCGCCGTCCATACAAGGCCTCAAATGGTGCCATCCGAGACTAGCACGAAGGCTGTTGTTGTAGGAGAACTCGGCAAGTGGTAGGCACTTCTCCCAATTCTTCCCATAGGAAAGAACACAAGCACGGAGCATATCTTCAAGCACTGATTGACGCGCCGTCGACCATCGATCACGAGGATGATAGGTGAGTGAGCGAAAGCGGTACCCATGGCTTCCTATAGGCGTGCCAAAGTCGGGAAGTGAAAGAGAACCACGATCGACACCATCGTTCGTGGCACACCATGCAAACTCACAATGCGGGATATGTAGAGGTGCGCCAATTTCTCGGCCGAGGGCGGTACATCTTGGCGAAAATGTGCTACTTTGTCAATCGGTCAATAACCACCCAGATAGCATCCTTCCCAGAAGAAATGCAGGGCAAACGATGTGAAGTCCATACCATGGAATCCACTTCCACTCAGGTATAGGCAAGGGTGAAGGAGACCCATTTGACGTTGATGCTCGGCCTTGACGCGACAACATATGTCACATCGGCCACGAACACGCAATCTCGCGAGTCCACCAAAATCTCGCCTTGAGATCTTGGTACATTTTAGTGGCCTCGGGATGGATGGACAAAGGCGATTCATGGGCCTCCTGAAGAATCAAATCCCGCAACTCTGGGACCTTTGGGACCACAAGTCGCTGCCCAAACCATACAACACCGTGCTCATCTTACGTGAAACACTTGGTGATCCATTCGATGTTACGCTTGATTTTACCCACACCATCATCGATTGTTGTGCTTGCCTTGATTTGATCCACCAAGGTCGGTTGCACAACCAAGGCGACAAAGGAACCATGCTCAACCAAACCCAAGTTGAGGCGAAGTTACGCAAGAAGTGCGGGTTCTTTGCTCTCGGATCATCAGTATTGCAATACACCTTTCGGCTAAGTGCATCGGCAACCACATTGGCCTTGCCGGATGATACGAATACCCATGTCATAATCTTTGATCAATTCTAGCCATCTCCTCTGCTGAGGTTCAGATCTGCCGAGTGAACAAGTATTTCAAACTCTTGTGGTGGAATACACCTCACGGTTACCGATCGGATAATGCCGCCAAATCTTGAGTGCATGAACCACGCACCAACTCTAAATCATGGGTGGGATAATTGAGCTCGTGAGGTCTCAATCGCTGGATGCATAGGCAACCGCCTTGCCTTCTGCATAAGAACACATCCAAGTCCACGGCGAGAGGCATCGCAATAAATATCGAAGCTCTTGTGGATATCGGGAAGAGTAAGGATGAAGTGAAGTCAATGTTGTTTGAGCTCCCAAAGCTCTCATCACAAGCAGAGGACCACACAAACTTCTTGTCCTTCTTGAGCAATTCGGTCATCGGCTGCGATCTTGGAGAAGTTCTCGATGAAGCGTGGTAGTAGCCCGCTAAACCAAGAAAACTCCGCATCGGTGGTGACTTGGTGACCCAAGATAGAACATCGGCGACTTTCTTTGGGATCCACACTATGCCTCCATTGAAAGAACATGGCCCAAAATGCCACTTCCTTCAACGAACTCGCATTTCTTTGAACTCGTGCATACACTGTGTGCTCCGCAATTTTCCCAAAACAATCTTGGATGCTCGGCATGCTCGCTTGATCTTGGAATAGATAAGAATATCATCAATAAAGACCACCACAAATTTATCCAAATACTCCATGAATACTGAATTCATAAGGTTCATGAACAAAGTGGAGCATTGGTTAAGCCAAAGGACATGACGGTGTACTCGTCTGACCCATAACGAGTAGTGAAAGTCGTCTTGAATATCCTCGGATCGATCGACGACTGATGATACCCCATTCTCAAATCAATCTTTGAGAACACAGGCTCCAGTCAAGCGATCAAGCAGATCATCAATGCGGGCGAGAGGATATTTGTTCTTCACCGTCACCTCATTGAGAGGGCGGTAATCCACGCATACATGCGCAAAGTCTTGTCCTTCTTCTTCACAAAGATCACGGACAACCCCAAGGAGATGGCGGGACGGATGAAACCCTTTGCTTGGAGCTCACCAAGCTGCTTCTTCAATTCTTCTAGCTCATTGGGAGGCATTCGATCACGGCGCCTTCGAGATAGAGGCGATGCAGGCAGCAACTCAATGACAAACTCAAGGTCTCGAGCCGGAGGCATCCGGTCAAGTCTTGGGAAAGACATCAAGAAAGTCGGATACTATGGGAACATCACGAATTTGCAAGGTGGCTTCGCTTCTAATGCACATAGATCGACCCACTCGAAGGCTGGCGAAAATCCGACCTGTTACTTTGAAGGGTCGGTGAGATAGACAATCTTCTGGCACAATCGATCTGTCCCAAATGTTGGGACGACCAATCCATGCCAAGAATCACATCGAGACTCGCTGAACTGAGCAAAATAAGGTTTGCCAAAAATCCCACTCCTTCGACTACGATAGGAACATCCCGACACTGTAAATCAGCTCTCATTTCCGACCCCGGAGAGTGGATGAGCAAAGGAACACAGTGAAGACTACTAGCAGCAGCAAATGATCTTGAAATAAAAGAATGCGATGCTCTGAATCAAATAATACTGCAGCGGACGAGAATTAACAAGAAGTGTACCCATCACGACATCTGGCGCCTCCTGAGCCTCCTCAGCTGAAAGGTGGTTGACTCGACCGCTGCTCGCACCACGGTTCTTCGGATAATCTTACGTCGGTGGTGACCACTCCTGCCCCGTCCTCCATTAGGGCGAGGGGCTGCACAACACTACGGGCGGGCATTCGCATAATGGCCCTTGTTGTGGCGGCGAAACAAGTAACCTCGGCGCGGATTGCGGAGGCCGCTCTGTCTTGGATCGCGGCGCGTGGCTGGCTCACGGCTGCGGTGGACGAGGAGCTGGTGCGGATGGCCTCGGCGCGGTGGAGCAAAAGAACGGGCCATCGTGCCGCCCACCCAGGAGGCGAGTGAGGCCGGCGTGAGTAGACCGATCGCCTCCCATTTGCGCTTGGACTCGCCAGCGCTTTGCCTTATGCTCGGCAACAATGGCCTTATCTACCAAGGCACGAAAGTCGAGAGAAGTCCACAATAGATAGCTTGTCCTGCAGCTCCTCGGACAAGCCATCCATAAACTTCTCTGCTTAGCCTCATCCGAGGCCACCTCACTGGAGCATAACGAGCCGGATGATTGAACTCGTACAAGTACTCAAATCACGATTTGCGCCTTGCTTGAGCGCGAGGAATTCTTTCTTTTCACCTTCATCGGGCCATCCGGGATGTGGGCCCGACGAAGGCGACTGAACTCCTCCCACGCGACCACATGGCCCGCGGTGCATGGCGAGATAGTTCTCCCACCATGAGAGTGCGGCGCCCTCAAGGCCGGTGGGGCGCGAAGAGTGCCTTATCACGTGCACGGCAGCATCAGCTATGTTGAGCTTTCGCTCAACCATGCGCGACAATCATCCGCATCAAGAGGGTCCTCGGGCGGGAGAAAGTCGGTGGCGCTGCGTGCGGAGGAACTCGCAAGTCCCCGCGAGTCCGTGGCCGCCACCACCGGCAGGAGTGGAGGTATTCCTAGCAATAACCTCCAAGATGCGCGTGCGGTCCATGCGGTTTCGCTCGATGCGAGCGAGCACCTCGACCATGGTCGGAGGAGGGGAAGCTCCTCATCATGACCACTGCTTGATCCACGCGTTCTCCGACCATCTGTTTCACTAAGACAAGTTAACAATAGCCGGAAAACACGAAGTCGATAACCCACTGCAAATAACTTACTAACAGCACAAAACAAATACAAGACTTTTAAGTCACAAAACCAATTGACAAAAGTCAGATACTTAGCAAACTCATACATATCTTACCCTTATGCCCCCACAAATTTTAATTAGACTAATTCTCTATGGTTCTCCCAAAGACTGATTCTACCGGTAGTAACTATTCTTTTTGAAAGGAAAGAGAGAAACCAAGTTTTAAACTCAAATTAGAGTAAGGTGAGAGTAGAAAGCTAAGATAGGTAAGGAGTAAAATCTGAGAACCTGCCTAAGTTTTCATAAACCCTTTTGATACTTTGAAAATAAGCCTTTCAAAAATATCCTAAGGACGACTATGCTTGGGTTACTACGGTCGAATGGATCGATACCAACTTTGAGGACCCCAATTTATTTGGCTTGTAATGCTTAACCAACCACGGTCCTAGCATCACAAATCAAATAAATTGATCCTCGAATATGTATACTTCGAGCGGTATACACACCCGTTACAAATTAGACATCACTCCATTCCAAACATAGAGTCAAACACCACACTACCAAGCGGAAGATAAACAAATAGTAGAGTTATTACAGACAAAGGCGGCGGGCCAAGATACACAAATAAACAAGAACGGCGTGAGCGAAGTGCCATAAGATGGCTATAAACAAAGCCAATCAGCGTGCCTTCAACCCACAAGGCATCTGACCGGACCGCCAAGTCTAGTCGTCCACGAAACGGCAACACAGCTCACAGAAGTGAGGCCCTTGGGGCTCACCTTCTTCCTCTGCAACAAAAACATTAAGCAAAGCACCTGAGTACAAAGATTGTCTTTGTACCCGCAAGACTGACGTGTGAACTAGCAGACCTATTCATATGCTACATGCAGGCTTGTCTGGTGGAGGCCATATGGTTCATTTGCAGAAAGCCAACTTTATTTGCAATAATGTAATACAGTTTTAAAGGCAAGTTTGCAATTCATTTTTAATGTTGAAATAACAGTACGGATAATAATACAAAAGAATAGAGATAAAACATCCTAGAAGTGACTATCCCAATAGTCACCACAACAATAGCACGAATCCCAGATTCGTACCACCCATCAAATTTTAATTTAAATGTTGTAGTCTAACTCTCGATAAGCTTACCCAAGCGTGTCCATCACCTAGGACGAGGCTATTCGAATAGTTTTTAACCCTGCAGGGGTGTACCACTGTACCCACACTTGATCGCTTTAAGCCAAAGCACACTTCCGAAGGTATCTTGTGCACAGCTAAGTCCTACGAGACTTTTCCAATATTGTGTATTAACTACGAGCGCTCGTATGGATAGAAATCCATACGCTTACATGGTAAAGCCGAAAGACAACTACCCACTCGAGGATAAAGCTTTTCGGACAACCACTATGCTCCCACCTCCATCCCTCCTGCGACCCCTGCGACCGGGCCAATACACGCCAAAGTACTAGGTCAAGAGAGGTCTCATACCCTCTAGTGTGGTTAGCACGCTTGAAATGCTGGATAACAAAACTCACAAGATGTTCGGTCCTTAATTGACCGGGCACCTTTCGATCCACACCAACAGATCACACAATCTTACCATTGTGCCCGCGTCTAAATCATTTTTGTTTTCATTTTTAGTTTTGCAATTAAACATAGCAGAAATGCTGAAATATAAAGTTATATAAAATTTTGTGTGATCAAGGTTACCGACTAAGTCGATAACCGCCCATTTCTACCGATACTAAGCATGTCTAAGCAATTTGACCGGATCTACTAAGTGACAAGAGATCATCCAGCGACCTCTAATCACAGCAAATAACCTAGGCTCAGGTAGTAGAGGTCAATGTTTTGTCTACAGGATATGCAGCTACGGATTTAACTAATCAATTTAACACAAACTAAGCAATGCATACATACAGCTGAAACAAAATATTAGACTTTAAAATACTGGGATTATCATGATCAAACTGCTTGCCTGGCTGCTGTTGCTCAATTTGTTGCGGAGGGTCGTTCTCGGGGTTGCCGCAAATATCGAATCCTAACGATTGAACAAAACAGCGAATAAGAACGAATAACACCGGCAAAAATCAAAGATCACAAACCAACACCAATTTATACCCAGAGGCTAGACCACCACAAAAAGGAAGAACAAAATAACTGCTACAGAGATGTTTCAAATAGACATGCTTTCAAGTGATAGATCTACCCACTCACTTATTTATCAGGTTAACCACAGAATCAATTCTCTTATATATTTTAAACTTTGGACAGACTTTGATGGTGATTGTGTGCACATCTATTATATAATCATCAAGTTAACACATCAAAAACAACTAGCTACTCCAAAACAACCATTATTAGTTGAGAGCACAGAACCTACAAGAAGGTATTAACAACAATAACTAGTCAAGTATCCAACTATGAGATGCTAAACAAAATTCTAATTGAATTTAGGCTAGAATAAAATTCAGCTACTAACACACCTAAGTATCACATCATCATAAGAAAGGTTATCACAATTCGGATGCTACTACACCAAATCTTAATGTCTTGATAAAGCAAAAATGCAGAGACAATAAAATGAACAGCTAACTATCCCTTATGATCAAACATGGCAAGGAGTTTTGAAATCTAGAATTACTAACTAACATAATCCCTTGCCAAACGCTACTTCCTAAGGAAATCTTCAAGTCTAACAAGACCTAATTAGCAAGTATGAACCAATTTTCGGTTCGACGACAACGCCTAAAATCCGACAACGAGAGAAAAGCTACAGGAAACTTGCACTAAAATACCTTCAAACCTCAATTACTAACTTTGATCATGCATGAGAGTGAACTAATGAACAATCATAAACATGATAAGCGACTAACGCAAACCCTCGAGGAGGTGGGTCCCATCGACCACAACGGCGGGGGAACACAAGGAAGAACAGAGGCTCGGACTGGATTCGGCGCCGATGAAGGAGTGGCGGCGCGGCCGTGGCGACGGCCAAAATGGGTCGCCAGGTCACTGAAGCTAAGGGTGGTCGCGGGGCGGCCGAGATGCACCGAGGTGGCGCGGCCGACGAGCACGGCGGCGGCGATGGGGTGACAAGGTGCGCTGCACCGAGGTAGACAATGAAAATTAGCGCGCATGGGCATCGATGAGTTACGGGAACTCACGGTGTGCTTGGCGGCGACGAGAGGCACCGGAGTGGCTCGGCGGCGAGAGCCGCGGCGGCGCAAGGCGATCAACGGTGACAGGAGCACGGGGTGAACGAGAGGGCGGTGACTTGAGAAGAAAGTCCACGCGCAGCTCCACGGGCGATGAAACCGAAATTCCTTGAGGGGTTTACTTCGGGGATGTGGAACACGCGTGGCGCGGCGATGCCGTGCTCGGAGATCACCGAGCGGCGATAACGCTTCGGGCGTCGCAGCGGCGCTCACGGCTCCTGGAGCTCAGTGGAGAAGAAAGGCAATGGAGACGAAAACGAGGTAGGGAAAACCCTCGTGGGCTTTTGTAGGGGCGAGGTGGCGCGTGCATGCAGGCGGCGAGCCGGCGAGAGCGCGCGGGCGAGCGGTGCGCTGGAGTTGGCGAAGTGACGTGGCGGAAGTGACCTGACAGGGATGGCCCACAAGTCAGCGAAAGAAACGGAGCGGCGCGAGCCAGAGTTGGGTGCGGCGCAAACCAGTGGTTCGACTCGATCGGAAAGATGCTGACCGTTCGATCGCTAATGGACGGCTGAGATCAGTGTATGCATTCGGACAGGTCGGTTGCGCACGCGACGTGGATCGTTCGATCTTCATCGGACGGTCACGATTGATTAGATTCGCGCGGTGCGATTAGTTGGCGCGACCGAGCCATTTAGGTGCGGTCGGGTTTGAGTCGGGCTCGGGTCCGAGCCCGACAAACAGTGAATACTGATTTGAAGTTTTAAAAGGCTGAGAGAGTTTGGAGAATTTTTAGAGGTAGCTCCTGAGCTCCAAAAATTCCGAAATTTTATGGTAGTTACTTGAGACAGAGATCAACATTGCATAAATTTTCCAGAACTTTTTATGCACTGAAAAATTCTGCAGAAAATTCACAAGCATGCTGACCTAGGGTTTGACCAGATTTTCAACTAGTTTGACTTGGCCATTTGAAATAGCAAATAAAATCTAAAAATTGTGAAATAATTCAGGGAGGTAGATAGGATGATCAAGATGACAGGAAAAATATTCCTAGGGTATGATCACAAGTTTGAAGGCTAAGAATGTGCTGACAACAATTTCTATTCACAAGAATTTAATTCTAGAAAATGGAAATTGCTAGGGAAAAATGTAGAAACTTTCAAATGATTTGAAGAGACATCAAAAGTTTTGATTTCTACTCAAAATTTTACATTTGAAATACAAACCCTAAGTTAGGGCTGTTACAAAAACGAACTAGTTTCAATGTTGCTTTCTGTTTTTCTCTATTTGGATCATAAAAGAAAACAGAGTTTGTACATGACAGACTAAATTTTGCTCTTAGTCTTATCAACCCTTGCGATGGTAGATTAGTCAAATTCCACATAACATAACTTGGTCACAAAATTGTATAATATTGAAAAATATTCAAGGGAAGGACATTCAAATTCCTCCAAGAAAAGCAATTCAACACAAAATGTGTGAAAACCATCTAGTAAATATGATTCTGAAAAAAAAGAGAATTAACTCACCTTCCAATACAGTTCCAAATACAATGTTCTAGCCATCAAGCTCTGGGCAGGGCCCGGCCCCGTAGTAACCAAGAATTCAACATTGTGATAATCAGGATTGAGCTTGATGCCATCGTCGTCATCATTCTGTCCAAGGCACAAGGAGAGGGTGTGTCGGGATCCGGATTTACACATCCAAAATTCTCTGTGTATTCTGAACTAATCTCAGATCAGTAGCTAGCTCACATAAGAAATATTAATGAATTACCGTCTATTTATCGATTTAACTAAAAAGATCTCAAAGTAACAAATAGTTATAATAACTTGACCTTATGGTCAACGTTTACTTAACTTCCCACGTAGTGCTAAATAAATAAATAAACTTTTGCAGCGAAATGGGAAACATGGAAAGGCCAATCAACATGTCCACAGAAAATTGACTGGAGAACGTATACTAATTCGTAAAGTCTACACAGAACTTCTTTTCGTAGAATTCTTGAGTGGCTTGATATTCTTCAACTGGGCAACAATGTTTTAAAGTCGTGAGTACATAAAATACTCAACAAGTCGTAGAGAACAATATGCAATTAATATTCATGAAAGGCTTGATAAGAGGAATAGCTATATGGTTCTTTTGCAGAAAGCAAGTATTGACAATAAATACAATAAATAGATTGAAATGCTCAATTGAAAAGAATAATAAATGAATAAATAAATAATTACTTTGAAATAACCAGTGAACCTCCCATTCACTTTCCAACCAAACCAACAAATGAACATCCTATCCACCAAGTGAACATCACATTCACCAAGTAAATCCCCCATTCACTTTCCAACACATTTTTATAAAACTCTAATTCTCGTATGAAATCCTCGAGCATTATCCATAACCAGGGACATGACTATTTAAACAGTTTTAACTTTACATGTGTTGTACAACTTTACCCACAAGAGATAAATCAACTCAAAGTGTCTGACCACACTTCCGCAGGTGTGCGACTAAGTGATTATCACAAGACCATTACAAAGCTCCTCTTTAACCCAATTCTACCCACTAAGGTTTAAACACCGAATGTCATCACGACCAGAAAAGGCCCTCTCATGCCATTGTGAGTATACGTCGATCACATAACTCACACTTCCAAAAATAGAACTAGGCTAAGACATTGCTACTTAGTTAGCTAGGTCCATCCTATACTGGACAAGTGGTTGTACGATATGGTCAAGTTCGATGACACACAATATTAAGTCTTTGACAAGTTTCCCAGAGGAGATTACCCCATCCAAAACAATGTGCCTCACGCACCCCCTTTACTGCAGAATCACTCGACTGAACATAAATCATTTTGTTCAATGAACTAAATGACAATCCCTGCCATGACACACAATTTTGTAATAGTGACATCCCACCACAGTTGTTACAACAGTGATATCACACCATAGTTGCACAACAATGGCATCACACCACAATTTAATATATCATTAAATCAAATTATCAATATTGAATATGTGATCATGAGCCCATCATAACTAAGCATGACTAAGCATATCTACAATAACCCATGTTAGTGATACAAATATTTCCAAATAATATTGACTATCCTATGGTGATAAATGAATCATGGTATTCAAAAAATCAATGGAGGCGTAGTGACAAATATGTGATTAACTATTCCCAAAAGTAGTTGATATAAAGATAGCATACAATTTGATATAAACAATATAATTTTGAAATCATAAGTTCAATATGATCAAATGACTATAACTTATCTTGGATTTGCTCAGTTACCATACTTGGATCTTCAAAGCTTGCTTCTGCTCCTACACCTTGAAACGGATTGTCTAAACGAGAAAGAAAACAATAGGTGAAACACAAATAAATCCAAAATCAAATCAAATCAAATTCAAAAAATATAAAAACCAACTCTAAAAGAAAGATCCCAATTTTAGATGAATTTAGGAACTTGAATGGACTGAATCAGAGTTCGAATGAAGGAGAACAGACTCTTGGAAGATTTGTGTAATATCCCAATTTTCTGAGTTTCAAAACCCTTTTGAGTAGTTTAGTCCCTTAGAAAAATTCACCAAATTTTATTTGAATTTAATAAAGATTAAATGGTACTTTCAAATGCTAAAACAATTTAATG
Organism: Ampelocalamus luodianensis; assembly: GCA_036346255.1. Classification (NCBI taxonomy): domain Eukaryota; kingdom Viridiplantae; phylum Streptophyta; class Magnoliopsida; order Poales; family Poaceae; genus Ampelocalamus; species Ampelocalamus luodianensis. The sequence goes on from CM070632.1 coordinate 33,085,271, forward strand.
TGACTAATCCGGACATCAATTAATTCAAAAACTATTTTATTTGAATTCTTTGTGCTTGGATTTATTTTTGAGATTTTTCTGGAATTTTTCTGAGTTCATTTGCTATTTTTAATTTTCCATTTGGATTTTCAGGAAGTTCTAATACAAATCTATTTAAATCTCAAGAAAAACCTTCGGACCAATTTCGTCTCACCTTGGCCCATTTCCGCCCGCCAGCCCATTTCCCTCTCTCTCGCTCGCCCGCACTTGACCCCACCTATCAGTCGCACACGTGGCGTGTGCGTCACCAACTCACCCTAGCCTTGGCCTCTAACATGTGGGCCCATCTCCGTTACTATTAATTGTCTTCGTCATGGACACAAACTGGACTCTGCCGCCGTGCCACATTCGGACTCTCCCATAGCCCCGCCGCTACACGCTATAAAAGCCATCGGCATGCATGTCAAAACAATTGTCTTGACCCCTGCCACCAATTCCCCAAAGTCTCGAGCCCTAGATCACCGTTATTTCGCCGGAATCGAAGCTTGAACCGTAGCTCCGCCGTTGCTGTTCTTCATCGATTCCAATGCCGCCGATGATCCCCTGTCGTCATCATCTACACCGCCGGATTCGCCTTGACGTGTTCTACCAGGTGCGCACCTTCTTGTCGCCGGAGGAAAGCTGTCGCACCATCTCTCCGTCAAAACCGCACTACTGCGAACCTTTTACGAGCACACAAAACCCCACCAAAGCACTCCACCGTGGGTTAGTCAACCTAAGTCACCGTCGTCCCCTACCTCGCCGTCGACCACCTTGCCGGCCGATCCAATCGCATATGAGCTGCTAGATGTGATTGCCAAGGCACGGTGATGCCAGAGGTGTACCCCGTTTGTCGAGACCCAAAAATGCAATTCTGGACCCTCTGTGTATACTACACTAGTCCAGGATCACGCTAGTACACATAGTGGCAACATCGATGAAATATCATTTCCATATACAAAGATGACTAATAAATAGGCAAATAACAATAAATATCAGAGTAGAGACCTTAAGGTCAAAGCTTACAGTTCATGCCTCAGAAGGCAAATAGCTCAATGAAGCTGCAGCGGAATGTAACGGAATAACTTCAGTTAAGCCCATCCATATGCCCACAGGCAATCGGCTGGGGTGCGCGACCTAGTTCTTCTCGATCCTTAAAGTAGACCTTGTTGACCGACGATTCCTCCACTTCTGTAGATTTGGGCGCAAGTTTTACAACAAGCGTGAGTACACAACCGTACTCACAAGTCATACCACAGAATGCAATGTATAGATGCAGGCTTATTCCAAAGGAAATAGCTTCTGTGGTTATTTTGCAAAAATGCAACATTTGCAATTAAATATGAATAATAGATTGAAAGCAAAATTCAAACAAATAGACAATATTAATTTAACATTTGTTTTCACAAAGACACATAGCCTAATCAAATTCTTTCACACAGCCATATGACTTAAATCACACAGCTGTCCCTTTCCAATTGTTTTATGAAAATCTACCCCTCGTGTGAAATCCCCGAGCATGTCCATGACCGCGACGCGACTATTCGAATGGATTGTTTAACACTCTGCAGAGGTTGTACACTTTACCTAGAAGATGCAATCAACTGGATCAGAGCTGATCACAACAAAACCTTTCAGAAACTTCATCTCAAACATTGATATTCCCAGTGTGCTTTACCGCTAGACCAACCCACATAGAAAGCTAGTCCGACACACACCGCTGGACAGGGATGCGGCGAACCGTCCCACGATGCAACTACTAGGTAGTCACACCTCCACCCTGTCACGAAGCTTAACCTATCCACCTGAACATCAATGATGAGACTCCATAACCTACTAAGTTAGGCCTGTCCCATCAGGCATGTGGTCGTACAGTAAAGCTCAGTTCAATGGCGCACAAAGTTAAGTCCTTAATTGACCAAAGCAAGACTTCCAATTTCTAACTATGCCACACAGATTATTATTCACATGCACACAGCTTCCACCATATCACACAGTATCCACCACTTGCCTCAGTCTAAATCCTTTCCCACCTTGTTGGTTAAGTGCAACACATGCTATCACAAAGTAATAACACATAGCACACACAGTTTTATCACAAAGTTCCATAATCACTTAGTTAAATTTATAATTTCAACTCGGTGATGATGATGACTCATGCATGGCTAAGCAATCTACTCGTACTAACCAACCCACGTTGGTAATACCATAGCACCAACTAAATATGAACCAATCTAGGGTGACAAAAGATTATGACATACAATAGACAAAGTGGATATAACAAATTGGATTAATAGCTAAACCCAAAAGCATTTAAATAATTACTTAAAGTAAATGCAATAATTTGAATCAAAGTAATTTTGAAAACTGGGATTCAATATGATCAAAGGTATAACTTGCATTGCTATAGCAATGATGATCTTATTTTATCTTCAATCCTCTACTTGCTTGATCTTCAGCTCCTTCGGACGAGTCCGGGACTTCGGCGTCTAACGAGAAAGAAAGCGCAAAACAAACTAAATTCAAAAGACAAATCAATAAACTCCAAATTGAAATTGAATGGTACTGGAAGGTAGATTATGAATTTATATGAATTTAGAAACTTGAATGGGTTAAATCGGAATTCGGATGAAGAAGATATTGCTCTCGAAAGATTGGAATTCATATGAAATGATGAAAAAAAAACTCCACAGAATATTCTAAGAATATTCTATTTCGAAAATCAGCCTTTTTCTCTCTCCTGCCATGTGCTACAGTAAATCCTGATTTACTGTTCATCATTTTCCTCCCGCCGAACAGAGGAGTCCGTTTCCTGTACGTGAGCAAACCAAATCTTCCTAATTCCATATCTTTCTCTACGGTGCATATAAAAGCGAACCGTTTGCGCCTACGCATCCGTCTTGATCTCTTCTTCCAATCCCCCATGTTGGTTTCCTCCAAACCGATCTTTTTTCGTCGCAATCTCCAAAAAACCGAGCTCCAACCAAGTTTTTATAGCAAACAAATCCGAAAAATCTCAGAAAATACCCAAAAAATTCCTTGAAAGACAAGGAAGCCAAATAACACAAGTTTTTATTTAATTAATGTTTAGATTAGTTAAATTAAATATTTTGAATTTAGGAAAATTTCCAATTAAGCTTTATTAATTCAAATAAAATTGGTGAAATTTTCTAGGGACCTAAACTACTCAAAAGATTTTTGAAAAGCCAAATTTTGGGACGTTACACCGTTCGCCGCCGATCATCGTCATTCCCGTTGGCGCTGTCAAGCCACCATGGCCATCGATCTCGTCGACGTGGCTGCCTATGTGTCAGCCTCATCATCGCCACGTGTGCATCGTGTCAGCAACCAGCCGCGTCAGCGCCATCTGTACCAAAATCCTAAACCTACGTCAGAATGGATGGACTTAGTCCATGGTGGACCTAGCCACTAACATGTGGACCCTACATGTCAGTTTACTATTCCATAGACCCATGAACCATAGACCGTGAGCCAAACCCCGTGGACTTGGTCCATAGACCAAGTGTCCCACCTGCAAGCCTCTATTCCCTATTTTTTAGAATTTTCTTTTAATTCCAAAATTCATTGCTGGTATCATGCTGATGCAATATTTTGGAATTTCCTTTAGAAAGAAAATTCTGAAAATGTGAAATAGTGTTTTCTTCTCCTTTTCTTAGATTTAAATCTTCTGAAAGCCCGTTCTTCCTCATACGAACTTAGATTGAACCTATTCAAGTTTCTAAATTCATCTAAATTCATGATATACCTTTCTGAGATTTTTATTTATTTATTGGATTTTATTTGTTTCTCTATTTTATATTTATTTGGTTTTTCATTTTCATTTACGAGTAGACGTTGATACTTAGGAGCTTTTGAGGAAGGAGAAGTTGATCAAGGTCAAGACCAGTACCAAGACTTGTTTCAAGGTAAGTTGTACATTTGACCATGTTGAACCTAGTTTTTCAAAATTACTTTGGTTCAAACTATTTCATGTTGTTTCAAGTATTTAATTTTTGAATGTTTTGGGCTTAGCTATACACCCATTTGATTATATCCACCTTGCTCATTGTATTACCTTGATATTTTGTCACCCTAGTTTGGTTAATTATTAGCTGGCATTATTATAGCACCAAAGTGGGTTGGTTAGACACGAATAGTTTGTTTAGCCATGCAACAGGTTATTGATGTCATTTTGAGTTGCAAATGTAAACTTGACTAAGTGAATATGAAACTTTATGTAAAAACTATGTGTTGTGTGCTATTACTCATTGATGGCATGTGATGAACTTAACCAACAGGGTGAGAAAAAATTCAGACCGAGGCAAGTGGGAAGAATTTTAATAGGGTGGAACTTCGTGCTTGGGAAAGTATGAATCTTAGTAATTTGGTTAGAAATTGGGCAGTCTCGCCTTGGTCAATTAAGGACTCGACTTTGTATGCTATTGAACTAATCCATAATTGTATAACCACATGTCTGGTATGGGACATGCCTAACTTAGTAAGTTACGGAAATCTTGGCATTGACTACTAAAGCATGTAGGCTAGACTATGTGCCAGGATGGAGATTTGTACTACTGTGTCGGGTCACACTTATGAGTGGTTCGCCGTCTCCAGGTTCAATGATGTGTGTGAGACCAAAGCACTTTTTAGGGTTCATACAACGGTAAAACACATCGGGAGGGTCAATTGTCAAGATCAAGTTTCAAAAGGTTTTATTATGATCAGCTCCGATCAAGTTGATTGTATCTTGTGGGTAAAGTATACAAACCTTTGCAGAGTGTTAATCAATTTATTCGAATAGCCGCGTCCACGGTCGTGGATATGCTCAGGGATTTCGCACGAGGGGTACATTTTCATAAAATGCACTTGGGAAGGGATAACTGTATGGTTAAACTCATATGGTTGTGTGAAAGAAATTTATTAGGCTTTGTGTTCTTCGTGAAAATAATTGTTAAACTACTATTGTTTATTTGTTTTAAATTATATTTTCAATCTATTATTTGTATTCAATTGCAAGTGTCGCTTTTACAAAAATAACCATACAAGCCATTTTATGTGGAATAAGACATCATCTATAATTGCATTCTGTGGTATAACTTATTGAGTACTCGGAGTACTCATTCTTGCTACAATCATTCAGCTGAAGTGGATAGTCTTTGCCTGTTTTCTTGGAGGAGTTTTACGAGGAGGGTGATCGTTAGGTCTTGATCGTAGTCGGTTGCCTGTGGCAAGTCAATGGGTTCCCGCTGGATTTGATTCTATTCCGCTGCCATCTCTTTATTTAGTGTCAGTTCTACGTGGCCTAATAAGTGTAAACTCAACCATAAGGTCACAATCGTTATTTATTATTCAAATCAGTCTTTTATTCTTATATTCGTCTTGTGTGGAATGATATACATCTATGTTGATACTATGTGCACTACCGTGATCCTGGACTAGTGCATTATACACATAGGTCTAGATTTGCATATTTGGGTCCTGATAGAGGTGGTATTAGAGCCATACTAGCTGTAGGTGTTAACCTTAGTTAGATCGACCGTCCTTAAGAAATTCAAAACTATTTTCTAAAACAAAAATTAACTTGCAAGATTAACGAAATACTTGACTTCTCTTGACTCATCTATTGCTGAAAGTCTTCCCTCCGCTGATTTTAATTTGGTTCTTATATTTTGCCTGCCTTTGTTAGATGGCACAGCTTCACACCTATGGAGACTATACTGGAGGTTTTGCTGCTGAGTTGTGAAAGATTCTACAAGCACTTGGAGGATTTGAGAGGCCACTTTACCGAGGCACCAACTGGATGGTGAATGGCCGAAATCGTGGTGTGTTGTGTTGACTAACTATCTACACCCAAGAGGATACCAAGGCCATTCGTCTGTAGGATCGAGGAGGCCAAGTAGAGGGGGGGTGAATAGGCGGTTTTAAAAATTCTTTTGGCTAAAACCTTTTCTATTGCGGAAGCTAATATCAAAACAATTTTGCACAATTAAAACCTAAATCAACTAGTCTTTACTAAGTGCACCAACAATATAAGACTATTGAATGATATCAATCATACAAAGATGAATAAGCAATTTAATTCTACAAAAGTACATTGCACAAAGTAAAGCAGAGGAGAACAAACCACAATGACACAAGGATGTTTTACCGTGGTGTTCGGAGACTTGCCGATCTCCCTAATCCACATTGAGGTAAGCCTAAACCAATTGGACCGGCTCCAAAAATTAAACCAACATCTCCGAGGTAAGTCCAACCACTTAGACCAGTTCCAAATGAACCAACACCTCGATCCACTCGGGGTTGCTCTTCCTCCACCCCGGAGATGGTGAGCACCAAACCACTCACAACCACCGGGCCTTCTCACAAGCTTCTTTGAGAAGATCACCGGACAACGACACCTCCACGCCATCTAGGTGTCGGCAAACACCAAGAGTAACAAGTCGAAGACTCTCACTTGAACTAATCAAGTTTCTAAGCTTAATGGATACACAATCCACTACCTAATACAAAACATGCACTTAGGATTTTCCTCTCAAAGCTCACTAAGTATAACACATGCACAAAAGAGAGGAGAGGGCTTGCTCTTAGCTCAAAGGAATGTATATGGCACCAGCAACCTTGCCCACAACCGGCCAAAGTGGGTATATATAGCCCACACATAAAAACTAGCCTTTGGGGGAAAGTTCTGAGAAAATCAGTATGAGTTGTAGTACCGCCGTTCATCGGCCGGTACTGCCGCACCCAGCTCAACGGTCGGAACAGTAGCAAAAGACGCTGTGAACTAGCCGTTGCAAAAGCGGTGCCGTACTACCACCAAGGAACATGTGGTAGTTCTGCTCTCCAGTAGTTCCGCAAAGACAACACCAGTACTACCGCACTTCCAAGAGAGCAAAAAGTGTCTCTCTAGAAAATATGCACTGCTTAAACTTCAGTGCTACCGAGGTGCGGTAGTTCCACTCAAAGAACTCCAGTCATACCGAGACCAGGTTTACGACCACGTAGGTCTACGACCACGATCAGGTCCACGACCATGTTCACAAACAGTTTTCTCGTTTCACGACTAGTGTCTCGACCATGCGGTCTCTGACCATCGTTCACGAATAGGTCTCGACTCATCGTTCACAAATAGGTCTATGACCACTGTTCTACGACCAATGTCTAGGACCACTATCTACCACCAGTGTCTTCGACCACTGTCTACAACAAATGTCTATGACCACTGTTCACGATAAGGTCTTTGACTACTGTTCATGACCAGTTGCGGTAATACTGCCAGCAGCCTGCGGTCATACTACCAGAGACTAGAAAACAAGGATTTTGCATCCTACTTCAACTCAATTTGCAAAACACATTGCCAATTGATGTGCGATGCAAACAAGGGTTAAAGGCGAGATTCTCAACAAGTTGCAAAACACATTTACCAATTTTTAGAATCACACGACAAGGAATAAGGTACATGGACTTAAACTATTTGCAAAACACATTCGCAAACTAAAGTCACATACGACAAGGATTTAAACATGAGCTTCAACTATTTGCAAAATATATTCGTAAATATTGGCAACATGCTAACGAGAACTAGAGCAAGCACAACGAGCTATCAACACATGACTAACTCAAGCTACTAGTCAAGACCCATCTTAATAGTACGGCGACCTATACTAGCAATCCGGTCTCCAACCAAACACCAAGACCGGTAAAAGACCAGGAACACATCCTTAGCCCTAGCTAGCTATACCTTTGCCTTGCACATTTACTTGAAGCTTGATGACGCACATCTCCACTTCAAGATCGGGTCATTAACTTGATAATCATCAACGCATGATGATTTCCTTCACTTCGGGATCTTGACTTGATGCTCATCAACACATGACGACATCCTTCATCCTGAGTCTTGATATGTATCAACACATGATACATCCTTCACTTAATCTCCATGAACACATGATGTGTCTTCTTTTGACTTGATGATTAACTCATGATCATCTCCTTTTCGAGACCTTGATACACATCAACACATGATACATCCTTTACTCCAAGCTTTTAACTTGATGACGATCAACTCATGATGTCATCCAAAGTCTCAATCATCTTGGAACATAACCTATTCATCCAACTCCTGGAAAAACGTTAGTCCCATAATATGATTTTCATTAATTACCACAATATACCATTAACTCATAATGGTGGGACAAGATACTTCAATCTTTCCCTCTTTGGTAATTGATAACAACCATCATAATTACAAATAATTGAGTGTAAATTGGTATGAGTATATATGAACTACACAAGTTGTATATACTCAAAAGATATGTTTCAAAGTAAAGATCCTTAATTTATGTGGAAAGAGGAATATGGATCAATACTAATGAAACAAAAAATATAGAGTGAACTCTCTCTAAATGTGTGCATACACAAATGTGTAAAGAAAATATATGCACATATTTAAGTTAGGCTTTTGGTAGAGTTCAACCTATATTTTGGATCCGAGCAATGCAATAAGGTATAGGAATATATATGATGTCGAATGCATACCTCTTTGATTTTCACTTTTATATCTAATGGAGACTAAACAATAGGTATAACAATAAGTGTTAGTCTCACAAATAAATTTATCATTAATCACCAAAATACTCCATTAACTCATAATAGTGGGTCTAGATTCTTCATCGTCTCATGAGCATCACCGTTTGGGGGATCATCTTTGATGAAGGGACCCAGGAGTCTTCACGTCTTGCCATCCTATGAGTATGCAACATCTACGCTGATGATTGAAGGGTTCAGTCTTTTGCCTTCATCCTCACGCCTCCGTAGTGGATCGTCCAGCCCGTTACCTGTCCACCGATGGAGAAGAAGATGCTACTGTAGTTCACCTTGCTCACTTTGTCGCCGCCTAGGAGGAAGCCTTGGAGACTACTACAGCAGAGGTATAGGAACCTACGAGATGCTACAGCCTACAGAGGAGAGGATTGTAGAGCTGGAGGAAGCTTTGTACGCTCAAGAGCTGCTTATACGTCTACCTGAGGAGCTAGAGCTGGTCGTGCTTGCACCTGAGCCACCTATTCCTGTTGCACCAGTTCGAGGTCATCAGGATCAATTCGCGAGGATGTCTGCTCGTGCACCAGCCTACGGTAGGGAAGAGCGCCATCGTGGTTGTGGAGGTTACCTCAGTGCGTGAGGCAGCCGAGAATTAAGCTTCGTCAATTGAGGCTCAGTGTGTGAATGACGCGCCAGAGTAAGATTAGGAGTGTCATCCTTTAGACGTTAGATTGTGTGTTATGTTAGCTTTATTTTCTTATGTGCAGTATGAGCTGCAAGAGCCCTTAGCACTTGTTGTAGCCATGCTAAGACCCTTAATAATATAGTTGTTTCAGATGTGTTCTTTGTGTCATGTTTGTTGGGTTTAACCTACCCCTGATTAGTTCTTAACTTACCTTGTGCTTGCTACCTTATATAATCCCTTGGAGCTTCCACTAGATGGTTCAGACTCGCAATGCCACTGCTAGTCAACCAAGAACCAATGGACCTAATAGAGCAGAGGGAAGTGAACAAACCCCTGTAGGAGCAGTTCCACCTTATGCATCGCCAATAGATTTGCAGAATTTTGGAGCGTTCATGGCCGCCCAGACTCAGATGATGTATTCAATGATGAAGCAGATGCAGAAAATGAATAATAACAAAGCCAACAATAATGCAGCACCAGTTGCTCATAGTCACCATGGACAATCTAATCTATGAGAGTTCATGAGGACTCGCCCATTGACTTATTCTGGAAGCGTTTCGCCAGTGGAAGCTGACGATTGGTTTCACGTGATTGAAAGGAAGTTGTTGATCACTCAACGTAATGATCACAAGAAGATTCTCTATGCTACCCATCAGAAGGAAGGCATTGTGGCTGAATGGTGGGAGATTTTTCGTGCCGCGCACGAGACTCCATAGAACATTACTTAGGAAGAGTTCTCTACAACTTTTCGCCAGTACCATGTGCTGGAGGGAATTATAGACCTAAAAAGGATGAGTTCCATGCACTTAAGCAAGGAGGTATGACAGTGTCTGATTACCTCAACAAGTTCCCTCAGCTTGCACGTTACGCTGTAGAAGATGTCGCTACCGACAAGGCGTGATAGAGTTGTTTCCTAAAAGGATTGAACACCGAACTGCAAGTCAGTTTGATTGCTCATACTTTCTTGGACTTTTAGTTGTTAGTCAACAAGGCCCTCATCCTTGAGGATAAGCGCAGGGAGTTGGATGAAAACCGCAAGCGTAGAATGGCTCTACAGGGAAGTCATCACTCTCAGCAGAGACTGAGGACAACTCCTTAGCAGTTTACTCGCTTTGCACCTCAGAATTCGTTTAAGACACCTGTACTTGCACCAGCATCTCGTCCAGGTGCTCAAAATTTTTGTAATTGTACTTTAGTCAACTCCAATCCAGGGCATTTCTCTAACTATTATCCTTAGAAGGGAGCGGTGACTCCAGTTCATTTTAACCTTAGAGCTATCACAGCCAAAATGCCAACAGCAGCCAACAACCGAGGAGCACCTCAAGTTGCAAGTCAATCGGGAGGAGCACCATAGTCCGTGGTTAAAGGCCGTGTCAACCACGTCACCTTGGAAGGAGCTCAGGAAGCACCCAACGTAGTACTGGGTAAGTTTCTGGTTAACTCAGTACCTGCATCAGTTTTGTTTAATTCTGGAACTTCACATTTGTTTGTTTCTTGAGTTTTTGCAAGCAAGAATAATTTAGAAACTATGCACCTTAAACATGCCTTGTTGGTTCAGTCGCCTAGAGTAGAGTTAAGCTCTAAGTTGGGATGTTTAGGAGCTAAGTTACTCATTTCTAGAGTTGAGTTTCTAGCCAACCTCATTATCTTAGACACACATACTTTAGACGTCATACTTGGTATGAATTGGTTGTCAAAGCACAAGGTTGTGTTAGATTGTGGCCGAAGGGCTGTAACAATCGAAGATACTAATGGAAAGAAAGTGGAGTTTCTAGCCACCACAGTGCGTGATGGACATCTAGTGATCAGTAGTCTAAAGACCGTATCCTTGGAGGATGTGCATGTTGTTAGAGACTATCCGAATGTTTTTCTAGAAGATTTGTCGGGAATGCCACCAAATCATGACATTGAGTTTGTTATTGTGTAACACCCCAGGCCAACATGAGTCTGGAATGCTACTGAAGAAACATTAAACAAATCTAAATTAGGACAATTTGTTAAATTTCGGCAGAACCTCCTTTGTATAGGTAACTATACGGAGGTTCCGACAGATAAAAGAATATCATAACTAAATATTCCAACATCCAATATCATCACTAAGCATTAGAAATAGGCGAATCAGCTAGAACATATTCAAGGATATCCAAAATACATTACTCCTCATTATTACAAATAACCCGATGCATGAGGCATAACCATAATCAATATTTAAGCAGTTTGCTTATTTACTAAAAGACATTCCAAAATTTAATCAAGTTTTAACGGTGCGTGGCAGTGTGTGAATCCAACTCAAGTCTACTCCCTCCCATGCATGCCGATCTCGCAACAGGTACCTAAAAACACAACAAAAGCAAGAGTGAGCCCAAAGACTCAGAAAGTACCAAAAAAGAATCATTAACCTCACAATTACCGCAACAACATTCAAATCCGAAGCTTTACTCGGAAACATAGCTCATGATATATGAATGCAAATATGCAATGCATCTTTTTTCTTCCACTCTTTTTCGCATTTCACCAGTAATACGAGATATGCGTGTAACACCCTGGCTATTTGGAAGCCAGAATGCTACCTAAGGATCTAGCATGCAACCTTATATTGGAATAATTTTCAACAATAAATCATCAACAAAGCTAAACAGTTCAACATCAAACGAAACATGAACGGAAACGTAATAATGGATCCATTTAGATAATTCTATCAACAGATAATCAATGAGCGTAAATGATTATTTAAACGAACTCAACGATAGAGAAGGAGTCATCCCAAACTGAATTTATTTATTACAGTCCATCAATTAATGAAAGAAGAATAGTGATAGTTACATTATTGAAACTAAAGCAAGTGAAGTGTGTTGAGTAGTGCTTGTCTACTCCTCCCAAGAGAAACTTCATCAACGATCACCTAAAATAAATAAATAAACAAGGCAAGGGTGAGTCCACGACTCAGCAAGTACAATGGCTAATAGAATAGGCAATCAATATGAATAAGACAATCTCGTCACCACTCGAACATACAACAAGTGATTATTTATGTTGATATGAGATGAATGCTCAAAATCAAGGAATTTGGACTGCACACATGCATATCGGTATAGCGGTGATACACCCGTCGGTGTTCCTCAAGCCCGCATCTTAACAAAAATACGGGGATCCACTTCCCGTATGAAGAATGTTTCATACGGTATCCAACACCGCCCATCCCGGAATTAATGGGACTTGCGCACCCATCCTGGAATTGATGGGCTCTCATGCGCACCCATCCCGAATTGATGGGCTCACTCATCCACTCCGTGGATGGTAAATGACAATGAATGCATGAAATGACTTATCGAATGAATAATGACATCATCTCCAATCATGGATTCAACACATAAGAAATATCATAGACAATTCATCATCTCTTGTGTCATAAGACATCACAACACAATCACATAAACATTCATCAATCACAAGCAATAAGATAGCAATGCACTTGCCTTCGCGATGCGACGCGTTAACGAAAAAGGTGATACTCCTAAACTCGAGGCTTCACCGCCTAAACAAGTAAAATAATTTCAATAAGAACAAAATGTACCCAGCACTACTAATCAACGTTCTACAACGCTTCCACGGTGACTCAAGACTTAACTACAAAGCCTAATCTGAAATATCAACAAATCAGTCACAACCGATACTGGACAGCAGCACGGTGAAAATCATATCTAATGATCTGGAACTCGAAATGAGGTGAATCCAATTTCTATGGATTCATAACTAACATATCTAAAATTCTCAAGTTGACAAGATAGACCAATTCGGCCAAATTAATATGCTATTGAACAGATGAACTTTCAGAACAGAAATCTGCCTAAAGAACAAATAGTAATTACTAAACCGATCAAAACTTTTAATCTACAACTCCGAATTAAGTGTTCTTTACCAATCTAGAAAGGTTACGAAAAATTCAACAATAACCTAGTTGGGTGGAATCTCTGATTTTTCCTTTAAGTTAATCTTATTCTTAGAGACAAGTTGACAGTTCATTATTATCAGAGTTCTGGACAGTAGAGGTAAAACGACCATAACTTTTGATCCGTAAATCGGATTCAGGTGTTCTTTGCGTTCACTGAAAACTAAGAACATTATCTACAACTTTCTAGGAGATGGAAACCCCCAATTCGGAATCTAATAATCCCTTAAATAATAAACAAGACGACTGCAGAATCTCGTCAGGATTTCGGGACAGCAGCACTAAAATCAACATAACTTTTTAACCGTAACTCGGAATTGAGTGATCTTTACGGCTACTGAAAGATAACGACGGATCCCACATAACTCTAGGAGATGGGATCCTCAAATTCTGCATCTAAATACACGAAATTACCCACGTAACAATCTGGACAGATTCAAAATTAATGCTGACAGACTTTGATTCAAACGATTCTAATCGGAAACACTTCTACGATTAAACAAACAACAACAACCGACGTTCGTTACCCTTGGAGAACCGCTAGAGATCACTGATCAAAACCCCTGAAGAAGATCTTGTAACACCCTGGCTATCCGGAAGCCAAGATGTCACCTAAAACATCTAACATACATCCATAATGCGGAAGAATTTGAAATAAGTATATCAACTAAAGACAGCATTAAGATAAACAGGACATGGTGAAGGTATCCTTCCTTCACCTTCTAAGTTATTTAATACTGATCATCAATAAAGAAGGTTCACACGCAGTAATAAATCAACATCCATGTGGAGAAGGTATCCTTCCTTCACCAATTATAATTTAATTATTACAGTTCATCATTAACGAATGTAAGATAGAACTAAATTTAATCTTGAACATGAATAGGATGATGTGAACGAGTAGTGCGTGTCTACTCCCTCCCAAGTGAGCCAACATCAGGGGTTACCTAAAATAAACAAACAACGCAAGAGTGAGTCCATGACTCAGCAAGTACATTTATCAATAAGATAATCATTCAATATGAATAAGACAAACTCATCATCAGGTTCGATCACATCACAACTGATTACATATGAAGACATGATATGAATGCTCAAAATCAAAGGAATGGACTGCACTCATGCATATACCGGTATAGCCAGTGAAACACCCGTCGGTGTTCACTCAAGCCCGCATCTTAACAAAATGCGGGGATCCACTTCCGTATGAAGAACGTTTCATACGGTGTCCAACATTGCCCATCTTGGAGTTAATGGGTCTTACATGCCCATTCTGGAATTAATGGGTCTTTCAAATCCACTCCGTGGGCGAGACATGACAATGTCCAACACTACCCACAATGGCCCCACTTTAGTGGATGAAACATGGAATAGTGGGACTTGCAATCCACTTTTTTTCCCCTGCAGCCGTCGTGGATGAAACATGCATAATGAATGCATAGAATGAAATCAAGAAATTAAAGAATATTGAAAGACATGATAACAAAACATGGATTCAACACATATGAAGGAACATAGACAATCCATCTTCTCTCGTATCATACAAAATCACGTAATTTTGGACCTCTGTATGACCATATAAACATTCATCAATCACAATCATTAAGGGTGGCAATGTACTCAGGGAGTCTCACCAACTAGCCTTTCAATGAAGTCTTAAAGTCCTCTTGTGAGGTCTTGATATGTTTAAGCAAGAGGGTTAAACATAGAAGTTCATTGATAAGGTTTGAGTTCTCAAGTTGAATCAGCGTGGTGCATGGTAGGTCTTAGGCCAGATTTTTGGAATTGGAGTTGATTAATGTGATGTTGTCTTAGGATAAATATCTTTGGATAGTGACAAAAGTATGTTCATTCGAATTAGGGTCAAAAGAGTTATTAAGAAGTATGGAGCGATGAAATTTGGTTTGATCACTATGGGTGATAAGTTTGGCAAGCTTCTCTGGTAGATTGGGATTTGCCGGACGCAACAGATTAAACCAATCCTTTGGGATGGATAAGTCCAGAAGGTGTTAGATTAGTGTCATAGTGGAAATTTATCTTGGAAGTTATCTTTCATGGATAAGTACTGATCATATGTAATTGCTAGGTGCAATTATAATGTATCAAGGAATGGTGTTGAGCATCGCTAAGAGATGAACTGATGGGATGTAGTTAGCGATCTTTATTTACTTGATGGTGGAGTGGTAGGATAATAGTGTGTCTTTGATGAGAGGGTTGATCATTAAAATTGTTTAGGTTGTTGAACTGGTTGGATTACTTGATCACAATGGATAAATCTAATTGTGTAGGAAGGGAGAGATCAGGATGTATTTGACTGTTGTCCTAGCGGATAATAATCTGGAAAATTGTCTTTAATTGGTTGCTTGATGGTCTCATATTTGCGGTAGGAATGCGATAGAGAAATGATCATAAATTCTCCTATGACTATATAATTCGTTAAATGTCTACGATAACCGCTAGATTGGAAGTTGTGTACAAAATGAGTGTGAGCATTGCTAATAGGTGAAGGTTGAAAAGAAATATGATTTATTCATGTGTGTCTCTTGGGGAATGTGACTTGTGGCGCATGCCCTTGTTAAAAGAGTTGACGATAAAGATTCTTGTTAATAGTTTATTATTCTTGATGTTAATAAGATTATGCAGAAAGGGTTGTGAAGTGGGACTTGCAATCCATCTTTTGTGTTTGAGATCAATGCTATTTGACTATTTCTCTTGGTCTCGTACTCACTATGAGAGTAGTGTTTCTCGTGTGTTAAAACTTGTATTTGCTTACTCTTTCTGTTGAGAAAAGATTATCCGATTTGGGTTGCAAGGCCTTATAGAGTGAAGTGGATGAAACATGCATAAGATTACGATATTGTGGATTGGAAGGGTCTCCTGCACAAGTGTGGATTTTGTGTTCGTAGAACATAGATTTGAGGTCTGCGATTTAAGAGAAATGAGTTAATCGTCATGCGATGATTTGGGGTCCTATGGTTAAAGAGAAGGTTAAACTCCTAAAAGAAAGATTGTGGGAAAGGTGTGAACTTGGATGGTGAGATATTCTCTTAGTTCTTATTTGAACCGTGTGTTTATCTTTGGATGTCGCTTACAAATTGAGTTAGTTCTTGTTGGTATGTGTGACTCCTTCGATTAAGAAAAAAGTTAATCTGGTTTTTGAGTGATTTAGCTTTGGCTTGTGTGACAATTATTTCTAAAATGCCTACTTGAAAAAGTGGAAAAGTTTTAGTGGTAGATCCATTGATTTTGGATTGGGCTCTTCTAAGGCAAGATAGTTTTGAGTTGATTGCATTATGACTCCTTTGTTTCATTGAGTTCTTGAGATAAGTGAGTTGGTAGTCGATTTCTTTGTGCGCCCTTGTTAAAGGAGATTATGCTTGCATAGGTAAAGGGATCGATCGAGAGTTGGAACAAGAGTTCCGTGTGTTTTGTGCGAGATGGTGTAATTTGGTACCAAAAGGACGTGAATGCATAGAATGAAATATTCGAATATTGAAAGACATGATAACAAAACATGGATTCAACACATATGAAGGAACATAGACAATCCATCTTCTCTCGTATCATACAAAATCACATTACTTGCGGAGTAATGGGCAATTGGTCCACATGACCATATAAACATTCATCAATCACAATCATTAAGGGTGGCAATGTACTTGCCTTCGCGATGCATGACAAAACATGCGTTAGTCGGCAAAGGTGATACTCCTAAACCCGAGGCTTCACCTCCTAAACAAGTAAAATAATTTCAATAAGGACAATAATATACCCAGCACTACTAATCGGCGTTCTACCCTGCTTTCCTGATGACTCAAGTCATTCTTACAAAGCCTAAACTGAAAACAACGATTTCTGCCATAAACTGTATCTGGACAGCAGCACGGAAATTAACATAACTCAATGTCTGGAAGTCGAAAAATGGTAAACCCAATTGCTGTAGATTCTTAACTGATCTATCTACAAACCTCTAGTTGACACGACAATCCAATTTGGTCAATTTAATAGGTTAAAAAATGTTTGAACGTTCAGTACAGACTCAGCCTACAAAACTTCAGCAGAAATATTCAGTTGACCATAACTTTTATGTTATAACTCCGAATTGAGCGTTCTTTAACAATCTGAGAAGGTTATCGAATTACCTACAATAACCTAGTTGGGTGAACTTTCAGATTCTTTCAATTTCCCTATCATATTTTAGAAAAATATCCAGACAGATTATTCTCGTCAGGTTTCTGGCAGCAGCTATTAAATCGAACATATATTTTGATCCATAACTCGGAAGCAAGAAAACTCAGAGGCTATCTAAACCTGACAGGGTATACTTCAATTATCTAGGAGACACTAAGTTCAAATTCTGCGATTAACAATTTCTTACACAATTTACAAGTTGACTGCAGAATCTCGTCAGGATTCTGGACAGTCAAGACTAATTCTATCATATCTTTTGACTCAGACCTCGGAATTGAGTGAACTCGGTGGCCAATGAAACTTAAGAGCGAGGCCGAGATATCTCTAGGAGACCAGCTCTTCAGATTCTGCTTAAAAACTACCTAAACAGCCTCTTCAACCTACTGGACAGGATCGATCTTATTGAAGACAGACTGGAATTTATCAATTCTACTCGCTCCCACAACGAGCAACTTCTAGAAATCACAAGAACACCCCGTTACCTTTGACGACGTGTGAGACGACGCTGATCGAGCCTCGGAGAAGACGTTGGTGGTGATTCCCCTTCTTCTTCTTCTACAGCCCGCAAAAGCTTTCCCCGTTCCTCGCGAAAACCGGCAGTGAGAAGGGATCAACTCCGCAGCGAGGATGTCGTCTTGAGGGCCAGCACCATGGGGAGACGTCGGGGAGGGGAGGAGGCAGGGCGCACAGGGTGGGGAGACCAAGGGGCGGCGGCCCAAGGGGAGAGGGAGAGGGAGAAGTGGGGGAAAATTAGGGTTTCCCCACCCTTTATGTTGGTTGGCCACTAGATGGGCCTATGGGCCCCATGGCTGCCCCCCCTTGGCCCATGGCCCACAGCCCCCTTGGACCTGTGGCCAAAGGCCTCGGGCCCAAAACTGATAGAAACAATCAAAAGTCAAAATTTCTATTTAAAGAAATTGAATTCTTGAATTCTCTCTAAATGGAGACGGAGTATTACAGATCTCCTCTTCTCCTTTCCCCTTTCCTCCTCCTTGTGGCCGGCTAGCTGCAGCAGAACTCGAAGAGATGGTAGCAATGGAGTTTGAGGGGAGGGAAAGGATATCAGAAGGGCGGCGCCATCAGTAGCTCTGATACTCAAGCTAGGGTTTCCTCTTCTTTTATAGGTGGTCGGCCCTTCTTGGGCCTCTGAGCCAAGGCCCGAGGCCCGAGTTGGCGAAAACCGCATAATCCCCTTTCCCGATGTCTAAATCTCTGTTGGATACTTCCTTTGCAAGAATAAATCTAAGGTATTACATTCTACCCCCTTAACATGATTCGACCCGAATCTACACACCGATCTACCCAAAAGAAAATTGGCGTGGAATTTTGACAACGATAAACATGTATCCGCCGTTAACAAATTTGATATCGCTCTTGAAGCGAGGCTCCAACTCCCAAGTGGCCTCTCTCTAGACTAATGAGACCAAAACGACTTGACGTAAACCAACGTCCGCCTTAACACTCGTCCTTACATTTCCGGTACACTCATCGAGCGAGACTCAAAGGTAAGATCCGACTCAATGATTAACGTCTTTAACGAAACCCCAAGCTTTGAATTGCTTAGCTACACTCTTAGCATCGAACATAACAGACGTTGCGTCGTCGCGTATGGACCCAAGGCGGTCAAAGCGATATACCAACTTCCTAATTTCTACAACTATCGAAACGAACCAACACACTTGGATCAAACTCCCCTTTCGTACAAGAACACAAAACAAAGTCCGAACCACCCCTCGGTACACGTCCGTGCGTCGAGTGCAAGCACATATGCCATGTCGTATGTCCACTTCAGACCACACGCGCCATGCGCCATATGCCCATGCCCTGTCCCACACGCTCATGCGGCGAAGGTGGATGATAAAAAAACTCTTCATCTTACGAGGTCGCCTCCTTTAAACAAGAATGCACAACATAAATGGTTCTTAAACCACCGATTCACAAAGAGAATCCAACTAGAAATAGAGAGTTCTCATCGTAACCACGCAATACTAATTCTCCAATAAAAGGCGGTTTACGATTGAATACCATGAAAGCCAAAGGAGAAACCACTCGAATAACCAAACCAAATACCTCATTTGGTTTGCCCGAATGGAAAGACTCAAACATGCCAAGAAAGTACCAACCCAAAGTGCGGAAGATACGATCGATGACTCAAAACTCAAACAAGAAACAAGAAAATGCTTCACCCCGAGGAAACGTTTTTTTGCGATCTGTCTTTAGAAAATAAATCTCTCTCGAATCTTGGAATTGAATTCATCGCTACTACACGAGCTTAAACCTCATAATTAAATATCCTCAAATTATACTCGAACTGAAATACATCATCCACACCATAGTGGGAAGACTCTATCAAATCCACCGAATACTCTAGGCAACTCATTCTACTCATGAAATTAATTTGATAGAAGGCACACAAAGCACCACAAAAAAAATAGATTCCATGCAATCATATTACCTCCAACTTCCAAGAACAACAACTCAAAATCCCCAGTGCACACGCTTATGTACTACACCCGAAGGGTTCTATCAATGATCATTCTACTTCTCAGGAACAACAATTATCTAATTTGTATATTTCTTTACACATAAACATTGGGTGACCAGAGGTCTAGCACAAAAATGTAAAGCCCAAATTTAACCTCCAAGACCTCTACAATGAATTTCTCTTATATCTGATAGTGAAATCATCGGATTAAATCTCTAATATCCCCACAAACCTAACATACTCACTCATTGGCATCATCAGGAATCATCCACACATTATCGTAATACCTTCCAATTGCGTTACTCAATAAAATTGATCAATGTTTCCATACCTTCGATAATCCCCAACCTTTCAACATGAATTGAAGTTCTAGAATTTCGTTATACTATAGGTTCTACTCGTCATGTAACTGCTCAGATTTACTTCGAAGCCAAACATTCCATTTGAATCAACTTTCCTCCAAGAGTTATAAGTCAAAACCAATTCATCTTCTACTACTCCTCCAATAGCTTGGTAGCAAAATATCACCACTACCCTTATTTAAACCACCACCAAACAGTTGACAAAATACGCTTTGTAAAACTTTGCAATACAAATCGGTTGATCCTTCCTCAAAAGAAAGAGACGAACAAGGTCAGGTTTTGTTACACAAGAAAATGTTGCTCCTCACAGCGAGAACGAAACCAAAAGAATTAACTGATAACAAAGATCTTAGAGAAATGAAAGTGAGTTCACAGCTGAGGGCACACACCACTCAAAAAGGAAATAGCAAATAACAACCATTAAGAAAAGACATTGCGATTGAAACTCAACATCTCTTGAGCGGAAAGAGCAGAAAGTTTAGGAACGATTCCAATACCCACAAGTTACAAAACTTGAATCAAATTTTCAAATACTCCTCTGCACTCTTTACTTTAACACTAAAATTAATCTTTTGACTAGCAACACTTTGCCACAATGAACAAGATAGGTCTTTAGTCCAAACCTCAAGAACTAACTAAGAACCAAATATAATTCTTCAACACGTCATAATTGCTCAGAACAGTTCAACTACACAAGAAACATGAGATCCAACCGATCTCACCACCAAACTCAAACATTTTCATTTACTGAATTTCACCAAAAGTAAGCAGACTATTCTCCTCTTAAAGGAACTAACATAATTCTCTTTGATTGCAACCTTACATTGCCAACTCAGACCAAAGAGCCTTTAAGATTAAATCACACGAATCTCTTAAGAAGCAATAGGACAATTCAATACCTCAATTTATTTAAAACAATTTCAGCTACCAGATGAATCATGAGCTCTAAAATATCACGAAAGCTAAACTTGAAATATTCTCATCTGAACGATATCACCAAAGGCGATCAAATTACTACCAATATTAACATCAATTTTCACAACAACATTTAGAAAACACATCGAAAGACCCACGTGAAAAAAAATGAGTTGATTCTTTCTCAAAAGGAGAGGCAAATGGAAACAATTTTTTTTCACTAACTAGAAGATCATTTATCACTCGCAATGAACACAGGACCAAGGAAAATAATCAATTAGACAAAGAACTCGGAAAATATAAGACGATACCACATTTGAGGACATAGACCTCACAGGAAGAGATTATCAAACCTTAATAGATAATAACAAACGGACAATTAAGATCAAATCGTGTGAATCACTTAAGAACCGATAGAACTTTGCGACCCGTCGCTTTACTCGACAAACTCCCAATTACCACATAAATCTAGAACACCAAAAGATTATGAAAGCAAAACTTGAATTACTCTCTTTAACGCAATATCACCATAGGTAATCAAATTACTATGAAAACTAACATCAATCTCACATTCTGACGATTTTATAACAACGACAACATACCCTAGTACCAAGAATCCTCAAACTTTATTACTCCATCCTAAAACTTCCTAAAGGAAACACAAACCACATGGTTGAAACAAGTTTATTATATCAAGATTATGCTAAGCAATAACAATATCACAAGGCACACTATCAAAGACTACTTACGAAAATTCGTCTACTCAACTGATGGTGTTGCTCAACACCTCCATCAGCACTCATTTAACAAATGATGATTGTACTAATCATGGGTGTACATACGGTACTAATTCCATTTGCAATCACATAATCATCTATAAACATAGATTCAACAATTCACCTTTGTTCAGAAATCATTTCAAAACAGGGTTAATGATTCACTAATATAATTTTCTATCAACAAGGTTTCATGAATCGATACACCAGCACCCATCTGGTTATTTGTACAGGTTTCGATAATTTTAGCATATCAAGAAATAGGTAAATCTAACACCTATGAAAGATCCATAGGTTTTGAACGGATATGGACAATCTTTTATTTAAGATACACCATGTATCAAATACAAGGACATCACAAATTCATCAATTTCACTTTCATGGATGGTAGTTAAAGAATAATTGATTTTCACTATGCTAACAACCCAATTTGGTAACTCATACCGTAACAATTTATTCGTTTAGTTATAACATCTCATTTTAAGCATGATAAGACATCACAAAAGGATTCTAACACCTTCCTTCAGTAAAAGAAAGACTTTAAACCTCAACGCTCGAAGTAATCCAAAAGAAACACATAAAGCCAAAGCTTTCACATGTTAACGAACTGGCAATAGAAAACTTTCATTATTCAAACTATCAAACGAATAAATGAGTCATTCTTTTCCAATGAGAAAGAAGGAGCAACCATGAAATCAACAATCTTGCCAATTGACAATGGTCACAAGTAGTAACAGCAACTCAACAGTCGAAAAGCACTATTTGTTTCAGAGAACCAATAAGGATCTATTGAAAACCATAAACTTTCATGAACCACGAACCCAGGAGAAATTCATCAGCCACCACAGGGCAAGAATCGCCAAATTCAGAAATCAAGGAAGAGAACAACTCTCTAAAGCACTTCACGCTTAACACCTGAAACTATGGTACTCGGGGTCACTACTCCTCTAACCACGTACTACGAACAGTGGTGTAACCTGGTGAATCCCAGAGTAACAACCACGACCTCCACTTCTTATCATCCGTTATTGACACGCATAATCAATTATGAGTATACATATGATCATCTCATGACAATCATAGAATAAATTCACAGATATAATACATCACATCATATCATAGATTAACAGCAAGAAGGATAGTATATAAGCAATTCAACAATTGCTCAACAGATGAAACATAACAATAGAGATGCGGAAGCAATGGATTTCCCAACCCCACCTATTGTGCACAGTGTGTCATTTTAATAACTTAATTACCACGGACCTGAGGCCCGCTCTGATACCAACTGTAACACCCTGGCTATTTGGAAGCTAGAATGCTACCTAAGGATCTAGCATGCAACCTTATATTGGAATAATTTTCAACAATAAATCATCAACAAAGCTAAACAGTTCAACATCAAACGAAACATGAACGGAAACGTAATAATGGATCCATTTAGATAATTCTATCAACAGATAATCAATGAACGTAAACAGTTATTTAAACGAACTCAACGATAGAGAAGGAGTCATCCCAAACTGAATTTATTTATTACAGTCCATCAATTAATGAAAGAAGAATAGTGATAGTTCTGTTATTGAAACTAAAGCAAGTGAAGTGTGTTGAGTAGTGCTTGTCTACTCCCAAGAGAAACTTCATCAACGATCACCTAAAATAAATAAATAAACAAGGCAAGGGTGAGTCCACGACTCAGCAAGTACAATGGCTAATAGAATAGGCAATCAATATGAATAAGACAATCTCGTCACCAGCTCAGAACATACAACAAGTGATTATTTATGTTGATATGAGATGAATGCTCAAAATCAAGGAATTTGGACTGCACACATGCATATACCGGTATAGCCAGTGATACACCCGTCGGTGTTCACTCAAGCCCGCATCTTAACAAAAATACGGGGATCCACTTCCCGTATGAAGAATGTTTCATACGGGTGTCCAACACTGCCCATCCTGGAATTAATGGGACTTGCGCACCCATCCTGGAATTGATGGGCTCTCATGCGCACCCATCCTGGAATTGATGGGCTCACTCATCCACTCCCGTGGATGGTAAATGACAATGAATGCATGAAATGACTTATCGAATGAATAATGACATCATCTCCAATCATGGATTCAACACATAAGAAATATCATAGACAATTCATCATCTCTTGTGTCATAAGACATCACAACACAATCACATAAACATTCATCAATCACAAGCAATAAGATAGCAATGCACTTGCCTTCCGCGATGCGACGCGTTAACCGAAAAAGGTGATACTCCTAAACTAGAGGCTTCACCGCCTAAACAAGTAAAATAATTTCAATAAGAACAAAATGTACCCAACACTACTAATCAACGTTCTACAACGCTTCCACGGTGACTCAAGACTTAACTACAAAGCCTAATCTGAAATATCGACAAATCAGTCACAACCGATACTGGACAGCAGCACGGTGAAAATCATATCTAATGATCTGGAACTCGAAATGAGGTGAATCCAATTTCTGTGGATTCATAACTAACATATCTAAAATTCTCAAGTTGACAAGATAGACCAATTCGGCCAAATTAATATGCTATTGAACAGATGAACTTTCAGAACAGAAATCTGCCCTAAAGAACAAATAGTAATTACTAAACCGATCAAAACTTTTAATCTACAACTCCGAATTAAGTGTTCTTTACCAATCTAGAAAGGTTACAAAAAAATTCAACAATAACCTAGTTGGGTGGAATCTCTGATTTTTCCTTTAAGTTAATCTTATTCTTAGAGACAAGTTGACAGTTCATTATTATCAGAGTTCTGGACAGCAGAGGTAAAACGACCATAACTTTTGATCCGTAAATCGGATTCAGGTGTTCTTTGCGTTCACTGAAAACTAAGAACATTATCTACAACTTTCTAGGAGATGGAAACCCCCAATTCGGAATCTAACAATCCTTTAAATAATAAACAAGACGACTGCAGAATCTCGTCAGGATTTCGGGACAGCAGCACTAAAATCAACATAACTTTTTAACCGTAACTCGGAATTGAGTGATCTTTACGGCTACTAAAGATAACGACGGATCCCACATAACTCTAGGAGATGGGATCCTCAAATTCTGCATCTAAATACACGAAATTACCCACGCAACAATCTGGACAGATTCAAAATTAATGCTGACAGACTTTGATTCAAACGATTCTAATCGGAAACACTTCTACGATTAAACAAACAACAACAACCGACGTTCGTTACCCTTGGAGAACCGCTAGAGATCACTGATCAAAACCCTGAAGAAGATCTCCTCTTCTCCTTTCCCTTTCCTCCTCCTTGTGGCGGCTAGGCTGCAGGAGAACTCAAGAGATGGTAGCAATGGAGTTTGAGGGGAGGGGAAAGGATCTTAGCGGCGGCGCCATCTGTAGCTACAGTACCCCAAGCTAGGGTTTCTCTTCTTTTATAGGTGGCGGCCCTTCTTGGGCCTCTCGGCCAAGGCCCGAGGCCAAGGTTGGCGAAAAACTGCATAATCCCCCTTTTCCTGATGTCTAAATCTCTGTTGGATACTTCCTTTGCAAGAATAAATCCGAGGTATTACAATGCGACCGTCGCCGCATACCATGCCTATGCTCGCAAGCACAAGGACCAATTACCCAATACTCCGCAAGTAAAGGGGACCTCAAGCCCACACTCCACAAGTGTGGGGACCTCAAGCCCGTCATATACATGACGGGGATCTCAACAAATGCTTGGTCACCACGTGACCAAGTCTTCATTTTGTCAACATGATGCATATGCACAAATCATGAATCATCATAATCATACCTTCTCGGCAACATCACTTATGAATTTAACTCATTCATACTTCTATCATTCATATCATAAGTATTTACCATCTTTAATCAACATATCACACTATCAACCAAGCATAGCTAATATGTATTAAAACATAGCACTCACTATCAACCAATCCATAATTACTCTATCAAGCAGAGTACTTGCCTTAACCGTGCAGGGACGAAAGGCGCGAAGAGGGCGCTGCCCCTGGAACCAATCCCTCACCTGAATATAAATATAAAGCTTGCTAAGACAACCATACTGAACCAAAACTTAGCCAAAAGTGCAACAGCAATCGCTACACTCTTAAGCGCATTCCCAATTCCAACTCCTAAAGTTCAATTTGTCCCATCTGTGGACAGCTATAATCTAAAATTCATATCTTTTAGTAAAGGAATCGAAATGAGGTGTTCTTGGACTTCATTGAAATCTTATCAATTTTCCAAACTAAACCTAGTTGGTGGGCCTTCCTGATTCGGCCATCTAATACCTCTATCATACCAATTAACAGAACATCGATTTCACGTCAGGTTCTCTGGACAGTACACTAAAACTATCATAACTTTCAGCTCGTTTGTCCAAATTTTGCATTCTTGGGCTTCCTTGAAAGCTACGACAATTATATATAACTTTAGTCATACTGAGATCCTCTACTTTTCCATTTAACTGATCGTTCAAGTCAGATTACTAAAATCTATCAGAATACTGAGAGATTCGCAGAACAGTAACACTAATAAATTCATAACTTCTACTACAAAGGTCCAAAATAATGCGATCTAGCACTTCATCCAAAGCTATTGACGTCCTATACAATACTCTAGGAGATGCCCAGAACTAAATCCGTACTTAACTACATCAAAACGACTATCTAACGAAATCTGTCCTAAGGGGACCATAATTACCGATCTTGATTAACTATCCAAAAACGCATCAGATCAATGGGGAATTGAGTTTACCCTTAACAAATCGTAGGGAGACGACGAGCCACCCCTACGAAGAAGATCCTCTCCCTCTTCCCCTTCCCCTTCCTCTTCTTCTTCTTGGTCGGCAGCACCCGATGGAAACAGCGCAAGGAGGCGGGCGCTCATCATTCACGGGGTATTGTAGCATGGCAGCCATCAGAGCACGCCGTGCTCTGATACCACCCCTAGGGTTTCCCCCTCCTTTTATTGGTGGCTGGCCCCTCTTGGGTCTCTTGGGCCATAGCCTGAGGCCCAGGTTGCCGAATAATTGCAGAAACCCCCTCTAATCCTCTGTTAATTTTTTTCTAGTTGGTCCTTCCCTCTAATTCTTTCTTTTCACTTAAATAGACTTGGGGTATTACATATTGATTTAGTGCTTGGAAAAACACCAATTTCTAAGAGACCCTATCGGATGCCAGTCGATAAGTAAGTTGAAATGAAGAAATAGATTGGAGAACTTCTTGAGAAAGGTTTCGTGAGACCTAGCTCATCGCCTTGGGAGTGCTAGTTATGTTTGTCAGAAAGAAGGATGGAAGTATGAGGATGTATATCGATTATCGTACCCTCAACAAGGTTATCATCAAGAATAAGTATCCACTTTTCTAGATAGATGATTTGTTTGATTAGATGAAAGGAGCCAAAGTGTTCTCAAAGATCGACCTACGATCAGGTTATCATCAGTTGAAAATTTATCCAAAGGATGTACCAAAGACTGCTTTTTCTTCACAGTACGAACATTATGAGTGCCTAGTAATGTCGTTTGGTCTGACCAATGCCCTGTGTATTTCATCAATATGATGAATAAGATTTTCATGGAATATTTGGACAAGTTTGTAGTAGTATTCATTGATAACATTTTGGTTTATTCCAAGACAAAAAAAGAACATGCTGAGCATTTGAGAACAATACTTGAGAAACTTAGAGAGCATCAGTTGTGTGCTAGGTTCAGCAAATGTGATTATTGGAAACGAGAAGTTGATTTTTTTTGGTCATGTTATGATAGCTAAAGGAGTAGTAGTTAATCCTAGTAAGGTTAAAGCTGTGTTACATTGGGAGCCGCCAAGACACAGTGACTCAGGTTCGCTTGGAATGGTAGGGTATTATCACCATTTCATTGAACATTCTAAGCCTCTTATGCTATTGTTGAAAAAAGAGAAAAAGTTCGCTAGGACTCCAACTTGTGAGGAGTGTTTTTAGGAGTTGAAAAAACGTTTGATATTAGCCCTAGTGCTAGTTCTACCAGATATTCAGAAGGATTTCGATATCTGTTATGATGTTTTGCGTCAATGATTAGGTTGTGTTCTGATGCAAGTAGGAAGAGTGGTTGTTTATGCATCGAGACAACTGAGACCTCATGTGGAGAATTACTGTACTCATGATTTGGAATTAGTTGCTATTGTGCATGCATTGAAAATTTAGCGTCATTATCTTATTGGTAATCGTGGTGAGATATACACGGATTATAAGATTTTGAAGTATATTTTCACCTAGTCTGACCTGAATATGAGACAGAGAAGATGGTTAGAATTAATGAAGGATTATAATATCGAAATTCACTACCATTCCGGTAAAGCCAATGTTGTGCCAGATGCTTTAAGTTGTAAGAGCTAATGTAATGCTTTGAAGATGAAAGAGAATTGCCCAGAACTTCATGAATAATTTCAAAAAATAAAGTTAGAAATTGTAGCCGAATGATTTGTGCCAGTTTGGAAGTAAAGTCTACATTGAAAAGATAGATTCGTACTGCCAAACTAGATGATGTTGTGATTAAGGATATTAAGCTCAAAATGGAAGAAGAAAAATTGAAAGATTTTCCTAAGGATGATCAAGATACGCTTTGGATCAATGGACGTATCTATGTGCCTGACATTTTTTGTTTGAGATAGCTGACTTTAAGAGAGGCTCATGATTCTAAGTATTCTATTCACCCTGGAAGCACTAAGATGTATTAGGATGTCAAGAATAAATTTTGGTGGCCAAATCTAAAGCGAAACGTCATAGAGTTTGTTGCCTTGTGTGATGTGTGTCAGAGAGTAAAGGCAGAACATTAAAGACTAGCAGGTTTGTTGCAGCCCTTGAAAATTCCAGAGTGGAAATGGGAAGAGATTGGTATGGATTTTATCACCGGTTTCCCAAGACTTAATCGGGTTTTGATTCAATTTGGGTAATAGTGGACCGTTTAACGAAAGTTACACATTTCTTGCCAGTCAAAACCACGCACTCAGAAGATCGCCTTGCAGAATTGTATATGTTGAGGATTGTCAGTTTGTATGGTGTGCCCAAGAAGATAGTGTCAAATCGAGGATCCCAGTTCACCTCACGTTTCTGGCAGAGTTTGCATGATGCTTTGGGGACTCATTTAAGTTTTAGTACTGCTTATCACCCTCAAACGGATGGGCACACTGAAAGAGTAAATCAAGTGTTGGAGGACATGTTGAGAGCATGTGCTCTAGCTCATGCTACTAGCTGGGATAAGAGTTTACCTTATACATAATTCTTGTACAACAATAGTTATCAAGCTAGTCTGCAAATGTCACTATTTGAAGCTTTGTATGGTTATGCCTGCGGAACCCATCTGAATTGGAAAGAGACAACCAAGCGTTTGGTGTTTGTACAAGATGTCATTCAAGAGGCAGAGGACCAAGTGTCTATGATCAGAGAAAGATTGACGATAGCCCAGTCCAGGCAGAAGAGCTATGCTGATAATCGTCGCCCTGATCTAAGCTTTGAGCCCGAAGATTTTGTTTATCTTTGAGTTACTCCTCTTAAAGGTGTTAGAAGGTTTCGTGTCACAAGGAAGCTTGTCCCTAGATATGTCAGCCCTTTCAAGATTGTGGAGCACCGATGAGAAGTTGTTTACCAGCTTGAACTACTATAGTCATTAGCTGGGGGTACATGATATCTTTCATGTCTCGTAGTTGAAGAAGTGTCTTTCTGTCCCTTGGATTCAATTGAGTTGAAAGAAGATCTCACTTACAAAGAACAACCAGTTGAGATTTTGGATGTGGCAGAACGTTTGACCAGAAGCAAGGCCATTTGTTTTTGCAAAGTTTAGTGGAGTAATCACTCAGAAAGTGAAGCAACTTGGGAGCGTGAAGAAAAGCTGAAAGCCGAGTTTCCTAGCCTTTTCTCTAGGTAGCCTGAATCTCGGGGTTGAGATTCATTTAAAGGGAGAGGTTTGTAACATCCCAATTTTTTGAGTTTGAAAACCCTTTTGAGTAGTTTTGTCCCATGAGAAAACTCACCAAATTTTATTTGAATTTAATAAAGCTTAAATGGGACTTTCAAATGTCAAAACAATTTAATGTGACTAATTTGAACATCAATTAATTCCAAAACTATTTTATTCGAGTTATTTGTGCTTGGAAATATTTTTAATTTGCCATTTGAATTTTTTGATATTTCTAAAATACAAAATCTATTTAAATCTCAGGAAAAACCTTCAGGCCAATTTTATCTCGCCCCACCCATTTTCCCTATCTTTTGGCCCATTTCTGTGCACCAGCCCATTAAGAAACTCAGCATGTAATTAAGAAATTATTCCATTGTAATTGATTTAGTAATTAAGAAATTATTCCATCTGTGATTGTATCTACTTTCTTGTTTTCAAAGGGCATGGCTAGCATTTCCTGAGGCTAGCCAAAAAACAAATATTTTTTAGCTATAGAAGGAACTATCATAGGCGGTTTAGTTGAATAAACTGTTTGTGATATGTATCACAGACGGTTCTAAAATAGAACAGTTTATGATATAGTCGCATATCACAGACAGTTATATTATGGAATCGTCTGTGATACTTATCATAGACAGTTCTGGAATATAATCGTATGAGATATAGAATATCACTGATGGTTCTTTAAGAGAATGGTTTTTTAAGAGAACCATCTGTGATATCCCTTTATTAGTTGGGCCCCGCTAGGGTTTGCGCCCTTACTCCTAACTCGCCCGTCCTCCTCCCCAGTGCCCTTACTCCTCCATCCGGTTCCCCGTTACCCTTCGCTGCCGCATCTTCCTTCACGCCCGGATTTCCACCATCACGAAGTCCCCTCCTCCTCTAGTTCTTCAGTGCCACGGCGCCACCGTACCCTCCTCCCCTTCTGCTCTTCTTCTCCATTGTCGCCCACCTGTCGCTCGATCTCCTCGGTAAGCCCTCGCCTAGCCTTGATTCATTTCACATTCTTTTCCCCTAATCTGTGATGTAAGCGACCGAATCTTTCTGCAAGATCCCGTCCATTTCTTTTCCTGCATGTGTGCATCCATTCTCATATACTGCTCTTTGATTGATGTATTATGGAATTGGCACTTCAGGTATCCTGACTTTGGTAGCTGGTGAACTTCTCTGTAGTTCATATTCTTGTGCTTGTAGATTTTTTTGTTGATCTTCCTATAATTATTTTTGTTTCATGAATCATCACCTATCTCTCTTAATCCACACTTCTCCCCTATAGTCATAGTATCTAGAAACTTGTAACCACTCAAACTTTTACACTGTTGATTCACATGCTATTACCACCACGTATACTTTTAGGCTGCTGCATTGAAATTAGCTTTAGGTGAAGTTCTATGATTTCTACCTTTCGTTTTTCATCTTCCCTTGCCGCCTTTCATTCTCATTTTCTATTGCCATATCATTAGCACATTATGTAGTACCAGTTTATGCAATGTTCTATATATTAGCAACTTCAATTAATCAACCTTCTGCATTCCCGAAAAAATCCGAGGTGTTCTATTAAATAACTTTCCATCTCTTTCCCCATCCTTTTTGAACTCTATTTCTCATGAGAATTGAATTGCACGGCCTGTTGCGTATGCATGACCTTAAGGCTCAAAACAAGAATGAACATAATCTTTGATCGATTTCTTTATATGAGGTAACATTTTTTCTTGTGGATTTTGCATATTCTAATGCAGTTTGATTTTGTGGAGATTATGCACTTCTTTTTCATTGTAAGTAAAATAATTCTCCATCTTTTCCCATAAAAACTGCACTCGAATGTTCCCATCTCATCAAAGATAATGCAAACTGTGTTGAGCCTTACTGTCATGCGTAGGTAGCAGCCCTTGCAATCGTATTCTCATGATATAGAGAGTTCAAAATGGATGGGGGAAGAGATGGGAATTTATTAAGTAGCACAGTTGGGATTTTTTTGGGATTTTGGAAGGTTGATTAAGTGGAATAGGTTCGAATATGGAACATTGGAAAGGTGGGTGATTTATCTTAGAAGTAATTATATGAAATTATATATTTTTTATTGGTATTGCTTCTCAGAGTTAGTAGCAACTATTCACCACGATTCATCTAAATTGTTTCTATTTTTGTTGGGATTCACCAAGGTTATCAAAAGGAAAATACCTACTGAATTAACCTATATCGAATTCACTTGGTAATCTCTTATGTTACAAAGTTTATTGTGTGGAGGGCATCTGTAGATTTCTTTCTATGTTGAGTTGTATTACATTCCTAGTTTTAGATAAGAAAATTTTCAATTAATCAAATTTCTTTTGTATTTTGCTGAAAAGTTTCCATAGATAGCAAGTAAACGAGATGATATCTGCACAGTCTTCACCGCTGTCATCGACATCGCCCAATGCGTCTGGCTCTCCGATGAATGGGATACCTAAGCGAGATGGCAGAGGAATATTGAAAAGGCCCTGCGTATCCGTTGGGGTCCCTCAGCATCCCAAGAAAGCAACGGCAGCATTCCAGACCACCCGCGGGATAGTTGAAAGGGAACGGGTCCCCGTCACCACACCAAGCTAGAAGTCTCTGACAAGAGAAGAGAAAGAGCGGCTATGGGATGAAATTTCAAGGTCGTTCGAGATCCTAGCAAAAGTCTAGGGACTCGTGCGATAGCAAGCGTTCCTCGCGATGGCAAAAGCGTGGAAGATCTTTAAGATCACGCTTGTCATGGAGTATGTGAACAAGGATCAGATGCCCTTCACGAAGTATCCTTTCGTGTCGCCAGATACATGGGACGCCTTTATGAGGATGAAGATGACGATCGAATTTTAGGAGCGAAGTGTGGCGCACAAGGCTATCCAGAAACAAAACACTCACCCCCATAGACTTGGCACCGCTGGGTACGTGAGTAAAATCCCGCAATGGAGGAGGGAGGATGAGGAGGCAATCCGGTCGGAGGCCTCCCCGCCATTTGCCAGGATCACATAAGAGCTCGACTAAAATTGGTTAAGAGCGAGGTCATCAATCATGTCTTCGAGCACCATCTCTTTCATAAACTCAGCAGATGAAGAAGTGTCCCAACATCTAGTAAGATATGCCGAACTCCCTAGTTGTTAATAAGCCCATAACTTCATAGGGCCTAAAATAATATGATAGCCTCTTGCAGCAAACGTTGATTACCGAATCTTCCCAAGGCTCCTTCAAAGTAGTTAGGGAGAGGGATGTACTATCCATGGCCTTGGGAAACAAGGAGCATACGGGTTGCATGTGAGGCCTTAGGGATTACGTACCTTGGAGGCAGAGATTCCCACATGACTCCGAGACGTATAGGAGTAGGAAGAGATCCAAGGCCGAGTATGAGGAACTGTTGAAACAGGGGATTCGTGCAGAATTTCGAGGACAGATAGCATCATTGGAGGACAAACTAAATCAAGTCCTCAACCAGTCGTGAGCCACCTCCGTTATTTTGGGAGCCAATCCCCCTCAACATCGGAGTAGCTGCGTGTCCACGCCACTTTTTGAATATAGCGACGTCCAATTACCTATCGACGACATCCAAGTAATGTACATCTCTGGAATGCTACATTGATAGACATGTTAGATGCCTTAGCTAATGGTGTATCGTTATGAGGAATCCACGTTGTGCAACCTTAGAGTCAGGCTTGTTGGCTCCATTCCCGTTGAGGCTGGGCGGGGGATCGCATATCCATGCCCTACAGGGACATTGGTGCATGTTCGTGAAGGTCCAGGTGGGCATAGTACATGACATTTTCAGGGCTGTCCCACTTGAGAAGCCCCCAAAAGATGAGATCATGACAGTAGGGGATGGAGTCCACACATTCATCTAGTGGCCCAAGAGGGACATCGCCTTGGACCCTTCCGTGTCGGCCTCTCCCCAGCATGAATAGTTGGCCTCTCCACATGACCATCTACAGCCTGTGGCCTCTCCGACCCTTCCTTGGAGTCCCCACGTGCCCATTCGTCTCCCGTGAAGACCACACCAAGCATATACGAACAATGTGCCTATTTGTCTCCTGTGAAGAACACATACCAGCGTGTCATAAGACCAAATCGAAGAAAATCAAGGTGCCTCAAAAGCACTAGACATTCTCGATAGGAAAGCCATTAGTCCTGGATATGCCACTAGGAAGCCTTGGAATGGGTGCCGCTAGTTTGCATGCGTGGTACATGGGAAAGACTAACAAGACGAGGACACAACGCCCTACAGGTTTCACCATCAAGTACATGGCCGGGCATTTTCTCCACGAGCCCGGCTTCTTCGTGGTGGGCTTCGACGACTTGTTCGATCTCTTCAACCTCGACGCCTCACTTTTAAGATGCTGGACACTGTAAGTGTGTACAATTACAATTTACATTCATATAATACCAATAATTAAATGCCATAACTCCTTGCTTATGTATAGATACATGTTCCTAGAAGCCAAACAAAGAAAATAACTAGTTGGTTTTCTCGACCCACACTTGATCTCTGAGCAATGCATCAACGACAATGCATCCTACGTCGAGGATTACGTAACAACTGGACTGCATGCTCACAGAGACAAGGAGTACATACTTCCACCATACAACTAGGTGTAAGTGCTTCACTCATTGTTATACTCATTGATTTGTACTTTATATGCAACACGAACTTAGTTTTAAGGACTACAACAGCATACATATGTAGGTGGCACTAGATTCTAATTGTCATTGTGCCAAAGTGGAATAAGGTAATATACCTTGATTCCCTAATCAAGAGCTAGCACGACTTCACACTAGTGCAACAATTAATCGACAGGTAAACTCATTTCATCCATAAATAACTCTATGTACCCTTCATTTGCAATGACTAAGGCTAACTTTTTCTAATTGCGTAGGCCGTTCGCCACGTACATTGCCCAAGGAGGGAGACACGTGGAAGGGAACACCACACTGCGACATGTGACGCAATTTCTGGTACCCACTAGTACACAATAATCCTATATCACACCTCGTAATGATGCCTCTCAAGTTGAACAAACATATGTATATAATTCTATTTTTGTTGTGCCACCAGTAGCTACAGGGCAATGTATATGGATTCTATGTTTGCCGCCATATGCAAGAAATCATGGGTGGTAGGCCCAAGGATCCAAAGGATTGTCATTCTCACAGTAATTATTTCCTACATATTAATTAATATATATAACTTCTTACGACTTTACTCTTCCTAGCGATAAGGAATCAACATCTGTTTAAGTACAGTCCAACTGAATGAACTCTCCGAAATTCGAGGACAGATCGCCACCTTCTTAATGACAGAGATCATTGTCCCAAAAGGAGAGTTTCATGCGGCTGAGACTGAATAAATTTTTTAATGACAAACAATGTTTTCATACTGTATCTGTGTAAACATGTTGTAAAAATATTATGAAAATTCATCTATAATCAATCTGTAAATTTGTTTATGTGTGATATATGTGTTTCTGTGATTGATATATGTGTATCTGTGATATATCTATGTATTTGTGTATTTGCTTGTATTTATCATCTGCATATTGTTTTCAAAGGGCATAAACAGAAAAATTTCGGCCATCACACATGGTTCTATCAACCAACCGTCTGTGATATGTAACCCGTCATAAACTGTTGGTAAACACAACCATCTGTGATGGCCGACATATCACAAACTATTTTGTGGTCGAAGCCGTCTGTGATAGTTGTCATTCACAGATGGTTATTTATACGAACCATTTGTGTTGTGACTTATCACAGACGGCTCAAAAATTGTCTGTGATAATCGCCTGTTATCACCGACGCAATAAATCAGACGGTTCAGAAACTGTCTGTGATGAAGGTTTAGAATTGTCTATGATGACCCTCTATGTGGTAGTGTTCCTCTTCTCTTCTCCTTCCTCTTCCCTCTTCCTTCCTCTTCCCCTTCCTTGCTGATCCTTGGCAGCAAAGAAAATCAACCACACCAGGTTTGCTTGCAGCAGAGAAAAAGCACAACAACAGCTTTCTTTTAACACACACACACACACACACTCTCTCTCTCTCTCTCTCTCTCTCTCTCTCTGGCAGCAAGCGGTTGGCAGGTCAGCATGCATGCAGCTTCCTTGGCATGAAGGCATGTATGCAGCGAGAGAGAGCTTCGGCTGAAGCTTTCACCAATAAGAAGAAAGAAATGGAGAAGAAATGGGAGGTTGTTGTGGATTGGATCGAGTAGGGTTAGCACTCTCGTAGCCAAAAAAAGGCACGGTCCTGAAAAAAATTGATGCTTTCTCTCCCGACTCTTTCGAGTATAAGCAAGACTATTGTGTTTGAGACTCTATTTCACCCGTTCATATCGATTGATATCCCGTTTTCATGTTTCATTTCCCGAGTGTAATATAAAACACTCGGTAAAGTTACTTCTCCCGAGTGTCATATGAAACACTCGGAACCTTCTCGAGTGTTTCCTTCCGGACACTCGGTAAAAATCACTACTACAGAAAAGTTCTTCATAGACGGTTCAAAAACATCATCTCAGATGGTTTCATGACTGGTCTGAGTCTATGGGTCAGTGATGACATGAGGTCATCACAAACGGTTTTATCATCACAAACGGTTTTTTGAACCATCTATAATGCATACTATCACAGACGGTTATTAACTCAGAACCGTCTATGATAATCGACTATCACAGACGGTTTGTAGATAAAATCGTGTGTGATAGTCGACTATCACAGACAGTTTGTAGATGAAACCGTCTGTGAGAGATGATGCATCACAGACAGTATGTCCTAAGGAACCGTTTGTGATATTCTTTTGTATTGCTAAATATATTTCTGTTTATTGGCTAGCCTTTGAAACAAGCTGAAACACAACAAGTAAATATATACATCCAATTCACATTCATTTCAGAAAACAAACACATCCAATTCACATTCATTTCAGAAAACATGCACATCCAATTCACAAATCAATTAACTAAAATTAACCATTCATGTACATTTACACACATGTACCGTTAAGTTCAATATTTTATCCCAATCAAGTTCAATCTACATTGTGCAACTTCCCATCTAGATTAATGACCTCACGGTTCAAGAATGACGCAAGCTGACCTCAAATGTTTATGAGCTGGCCCTGTTCCAACGCAGTTTCCGCGATGGTCGCAACCTGTCGCTACAAAGATTAAATTCGTGCATATATAAATTAATAAGTATGAAATAATTATTGCAAGATTGACAAACCTGAGAATCATTGGTCATCGCGGAACCGATGAGTAGTTCCTTGTTGTAGCAAACATAGAATCCACAGAGGTTGTAGGCCAACGGCTGCTGGTGGCATTGCAAAAATAGAATTGGTTAGTTCGAGAGGCATTACTGTGAAGTGTTATATAGGATTAATGTGTACTAGGAATATCGGGAATTTTAGAACGTGTCGCAGGGTTCCTCCCTTGCATATCCCTCCTTTTGCAAAGTACGTCTTGAACGACCTACGTGATTCCAAAAACTTAGCCTTAGCCATTGCAAATGAAGAAAAGACTGTACAATAGAGTTATCTGTGGAGAAAATGTGTTTACCTGTTGATTAATTATCAAACAACTGTGAGGTTGTGTTTGGCTCTCTGTAGGGAATCTAGGTATATTACCAAATTCCGTATTGGTATAATTACAATTAGAATCCAGTGGAACCTATAGAGGTATATCGCAATGGTCATTAAACCTAAGTTCGTGTTTCTTATAAAGTACAAATCAACAAGTATAGCCACTAGTGCAGCACTTACTTTGGGTTGTAGGGCAAAAGTATGAATTGCTTATTGCGGTGAGCCAGTAATTTTAACATCCCAAGTATTGGCTTGTGTTTCAAATGTAAGAAAATATGTAGAAATTAAAACTTTTCTAACATCTTGTATTTCTTGTATGTTCTGAAAAATTCTTGTAAAAGAATTATGAAAATACAAAACCACAAGTCTGAGTCAGACTTGGACACAGACCCGAGTCCGACCTCCAGGTCTTGGTCGCACCGAGCCGCCTAGCCGCGTCGGACTCGGGCAGTTGGGCGCGT
The DNA here is from genome assembly GCA_036346255.1 of Ampelocalamus luodianensis. Taxonomy (NCBI): domain Eukaryota; kingdom Viridiplantae; phylum Streptophyta; class Magnoliopsida; order Poales; family Poaceae; genus Ampelocalamus; species Ampelocalamus luodianensis. Next base: position 33,123,182 of record CM070632.1, read on the forward strand.
GGGTTTTGGCCCTTGGATCTCAATCCAACCACCCAGGTGCTTGGGTCCGTGACTTAGGGTCCGACTCAGCCCTCTCGTGCACTTCTGGCTTGAGCCGCTTTCTATCGCTGACCGGTGGGCCGACACCGCCTCCTGGTCATCTTCCACCTCTAGTCGCGCACCTATGTCTGTGCCGTAGCAAAGTCAGCGGGGAGAGCAGGGCCTAGTCACCTCACAACGACTCCCAACATTAAATGTTTGCCAGAGCTTGCCCTCTAATGTCTCGCTCCCAACTGCTCCCATCTTCTCGGTGCTCTTGGCAGCACCTTGACCCGAGCTCCACCTTGTGTTGTTGCCGTTGCGCAACATTTCCCTCCCCTCGGCTATTTAAGCTCCCAAGCTCCCTTCTTAGTTTCTTTTCAGTACCTCAAGCCTTACCTAGCTTCCTTCTTGCTCTAGGAAGCTCAAGCCACTCAATCGCCCTCGGCCGCCATTGTTGAACCTTGGAGCCCCTATCGCCGACAGGTGCTCCAGTGGCCCCTGGCTCCTCTTCTAGCATCGCATCGCTCCTCTTGACCTCTTGGTCTGGTCCCTTAACCTGGTTTGGCTTGTGCTAGCAGGGAGCAGCTGAATCGAGGTTCGGGTCCTGTTTCGCCGAAAATCGTCGCCTTCGTCCTCCTCTCCGGTAAGGTGGTTCCCTCCTTCAAATTGTTGCTCCGGATCCTTCTGGTGGTCCTTCGGGAATTGACCCCCACCGTTCTTTGTCCCTCTTTTGCTCAGGAGCTTTTCCCCGCGTCATCTTCCTCCACTCCGGCTGCGGTCGTCGTCGCCAAGGCTCCACCGACCTCCCTTGGACCTCCTCTGGGCCCAGGTGAGTTCACATTAGCCCCCTCAAGCTCAAGCATTAGATAGTTTAGCTCGTAATTGTCTTTTCGCGCGTTGTCGGTTTTCACCATAGATTCTCCTCTGACCTCCTCCGGCTCGCCGGCGTTGTGGGCCGCCGCCGCCGTCGAGGTGGTCACCAATGGGTGTGCAATAGTGTTGCGAACCCATTCAGGTCTTGGTTTGGCGCGGCCGTGCCCCAGGTCGCCGCCGGCATGCCGACGGGCAAAGCCACGGTGGTCGGTGCCGTTGTCGTACCTCCGACAAAGTCCCCGACCTCCTGGGATTCCATCGTGGCCGTTGGAGGACCTCCCCGTGTTAGATCCTCACCATAGGTCTTTGTCTGCGAAAACTTAAGTCCTAGGACCTCCCGGTGGTGATCTTCGCCGATCATGAGCTCTTCAAGTTAACCTTAGCCGTTAGATCTCTCCTGCAGCAGTCTTAATGCCAGGACCTCCCGCTATCTGAAATCCTGGCCGTTGAAGACCTCCGTAGGTTAGATCCCAGCCGTTAGGATCACACTCCTCCTTGGGGTCCTCTTTGCAAAAAGACCACCCCTGTTCCTTGTAAGGAAAACCTTAGGACCTCCCCCGCTTAGATCTGGACCGTTCAGAACCTCCCCAGGGAGATCTGAACCGCCCAGACCTCTCTCTGTTAAATACTTGCCTTGCAGGACCTCCCCGTGGAGATCTTGACCGTTAGGACCTCCTCGGTGAGATCCTAGCCGTCCAGACCTCCTTCCGCATAGATCTTGACCGTTAGGACCTCCTCGGTGAGATCCTAGCCGTCAAGACCTCTCACTGTGAAGCTTATCTCTTAGTGTAACACCCTGGTTATTCGGAAGCCAAGATGCCACCTATTTACTCTAACATTCAACACAATGCGGAAGAATATAAATAAAGTATATCAACTAATAGCAGTATTAAAATCAAACAGGACATGGTGAAGGTATCCTTCCTTCACCATCTACATTATTTATTACAGTTCATCAATAATGAAGGTTCACATGCAGTAATAAATCAACCGTAATGTGGAGAAGGTATCCTTCCTTTACCATTTAGAATTAATTATTACAGTTCATCAATAATGAATGTAAGATAGATTTAATTTAATCTTGAACTTGAATAGGATGATGTGAATGAGTAGTGCGTGTATACTCCCTCCCAAGTGAGCCAACATCAGGGATTACCTAAAATAAACAAACAACGCAAGAATGAGTCCATGACTCAAAAAGTCTGATGAAAAGAACAGAACACATATACGAACAAGACATCATCATTAAAGAATGTGAACATACACCGAATGAAAACTTACGAATGCATGAAATGAATGAATGTAATCAAAGGATGGACTGCACACATGCTTATACCGGTATAGCTAGTGACACACCCGTCGGTGTTCACTTAAGCCCGCACCTTAACAAAAGTGCGGGGATCCAAGTCCCATATGAAGAACGTTTCATACAGGTGTCCAAATCTGCCCATACTAGAATTGATGGGTCTTACGTGCCCATACTGGAATTGATGGGTCTTCCTATCCACTCCTGTGGACGGGACATGACAATGTCCAAATCTGCCCACATTAGAATGGTGGGACTTACAATTCACTCCCGTGGATAAGACATGAATTATGGATGCATTGAATGTATATGAACAATGAAGAACATCATCTCATAGCATATTTTCAACATACACGAAAGAACATAGACAGTTCATCATCTCTTGTAACACAAGGTGTCACAACATAATCATGTAGGCATTCATCAATCACAACCATTAAAAGTAGCAAAGTACTTGCCTTCCGCGTTGCGACGCGTTAGCAGGCAACGATGATGCTCCCAAACTCGTAGCCTCGCTGCCTAACCAATTAAATAAATAAAATGAGAACAACAAGGTACCCAACACGACTTAATATTCTACAATACCCTCTTGAACACCCAAGAGATAGCCATAAACCCCAAATCTGAAAAAAAAAACAGGCAGCACCCCAGAATCGCATCTGGACAGCAGCACGATATTGGCCATAACTATTTACCTGGGACTCGAAACGAGGTGACCACAGATCCTACTTAAACTTAACGAACATATCTACAACATTCCAGTTGACGAGATAACCCAATTCGGCCAAATTAAATTGCTAACAGCTAAATGAAACAGCAGAACAGAAACTGTGTGAACAATTAAGACAGCAGAATTAAAACGATCATAACTTTTAATCTACAACTCCGAATTGGGAGTTCTTTATCAATATGAAAAGTTTATGAAATTATCTACAATAACCTAGTTGAGAGGAAACCTTGATTCGTCCATTAACATACACATATTTTAGAAGACAACTTAAAAGATAATTCTCGTTAGAAATCTGGACAGCAGAAACTAAAACGATCATAACTTTTGATTCGTACGTCAGAATCAAGTGTTCTTGGCGGCTACCGAAAGCTAAGAACAATACCTACATAACTCTAGGAGATGGAAAACTCAAATTCGGAATCTAAGATCACGAAACAGACCACGCAATATACTGGACAGAACCAAACTAACGGCAGAAACAATTCGATCCAATCAATCTAGTGAAATTCGCATCTAATAAGAACATACCAGCGAAGAACGCTCTTTGTTACCCTTGAAGACTCGTATGAGACCGTTGAATCCTTGCGAGGTTCTCCTGTCCCCCACTTGCCCTTTTCTTCTTCCTTAGCCGACGGCAAAACTCAGGGCTCTCCTGTAATACCCCGAAAGTGTGTTAAGCATTAGTCGGGAAAGATTAGAAGTTCGGGAGAGAATTAAACGTAATTGCGGGAAGGATCAATCGGAAATTGCGTAGTACAACAGTTAGAGAGGGGGGATTTTGCTGTTTCCAACCCAACTTGGGCTTGGGGGGCCCAAGGGCCCAATAGGTGGCCGCCAAGGAGGGGGCACTAACCTAGCACCCCACTTCCCCACTCCTCCTCCCCTCCACCTTGTGGCGCCACTCCTCACCTCCCCTCCTCCATCTTGCGCCTCCCTAGCACCACCCTCCATGGCTACCTCACCTTGCGCCTCCTAGCATCTCCCTAGTCCCCATGGCAGCCGGCCAAGGGAAGAAGAAGGTGACCTCCTTTTGGGTGGCGGCCAAGAAGGAAGAAAAGAGGAAGGGAGAGGAGAGAAGAGAAGGAAGAGGGTCACCAACCGACTTGCGATCCTCAGCTGTACCAAGGGTAACAAAGACCCTTCCCCGCTGAATCTTTTGTATTAGATGCGTTTATGAATTCGTTTTGTGGATCGGTCGCCGATTGCTATTAGATTGCGTTCTGTCCAGTTTGTTGCGCGGCCAGTTTCATGTATTTAGAGGCCGAATTAGGAGTTTGGATCTCCTAGAGAGTTGTAGGTTATGTTCTTAGCTTTCGTTGGCCGCCAAGATCGCCCAAATCCGATTAACGGTCTGGGAGATATGAATTTTCTAGTGTTGCTGTCCTGTGGTTCTGTCAGTTTCTGGCAGTCTGTAGTAATGGGTTAAAACTGCTATTTAAAAGGAGAATCATGGGATCTCAGAATAACGAAAATTGTGGGTAATTTCTGTACCTTTTCATAGAGTTAAAGAACACGAGATTTGGACTTTCGTAGCAAAAGTTATGGTGGTTTTAGCGTACTGTCCAGAGAACCCGACGAGAATTCTGTCGTCTGATGGTTGGTTTGATAGGGGAAGTTAAGGGCAGAATCAAGAGGGCTCCCCAACTAGGTTTATTTAGGTAATTCAATTACCTTTTCAGAAAGTCTAAGAGCATCTTAATTGGACTCCTGAGCAGAAAGTTATGTATTTTAGAATTTGGCTGTTTTCAGTGAGCACCAAAGCGATCGCTAGAAATTAGAGGTTTTGTTGACACTTGAGAGTTAGCGAGTTTTGTTGTGTTATTATTTATCGTTTGATCCAGCATGTTGGTCTTAGATTGGGGTACCTTTATGTTCAGGTGGGGCGCGGTTCGGGGCAGCACCCTCTTGGCGTCTACCGTTCTCGCACGGTTGAGGCAAGTATTCGGGCTATTATATGTGTATGTTTGTTTCATGTGTTTGTGATGTATCTTGATAGTATAGCCATGCTTGCTGTTATGAGATGAGTACCGTTTACCTTGATGACATGCTAGTATAGTTAAAAGGATCCACTGTATGTTATTATTGATTACATGTTAAAGAGAATTTGATGTATTCTTGCTTATGAATATGTTATCATGGTGCATATGCATGTTGTGAGCATCTGGTGCCTTGGTCACGTGGTGACCCAGCACATCTGATTGAGGTTCCGTCATGAAGATGGCGGGCTTGAGGTCCCCACATTCGTGGAATGTGGGCTATGAAATAAAGAGGTCCCCATCATTAAGTGATGGGCAAGGTCCCTATACATGTGGTGTATAGGCTCTTGGTCCCTGTGCGGAGAGGCACGAGCAAGGTATCTGATGTGATTTGTATACCCGCATTCCAGTAAAATGCGAAAGAGATAAAGTTCAAAGGAGCATTGCATAGTTTGCATATCACGAGATATTTGGCTATAATTAGTGTAATGAGATTGTGGTTTCTGGATGCTATGTTTGAGTTCATGTTGTTTATAGCCTTGTTGATACTTAGCGAGTCGTTGGGCTCACTCTTGCTTTAATGTGTTTTAGGTACCCATGGCGGAGCGATATGATCGGGAGGAGTAGATGTGGATGCACTCACTTTATCACATTCTTAAAGCGTTCTTTGCTTAGTCCAAATTTAGAATTAAATGAGCTGTTTAAATAACTCCCATGGGTGGCGTGGTTGAGTTCTTGTTTAGTTGTAATAATGAGGTTACTAGCCGTAGTTGGTTCTTTTGATATTCATGCATGTTTGGAATAAATTGATTATGAGGATTGAGTTTATGCCATGTGATAGTATTCAACTCTCAGATTTGCTGATTAAACAAAGGAGACTCTGCCGAAAATTTGTATTTGTGTTAGAATAGTTTATTTCCAGTAGCATTCCAGGCTATTTGAGAGCTGAGGTGTTACAGTTGGTATCAGAGCGGGCTGTAGGTCCGTGGTGAGTAGATTATTAAAAAAAAAAAATGTTAATGTTAATCAACTTAAAAGTTTGACACACTGGTGCACAGTAGGATGGGGATGGGCCAATCTTTGCATTTACGTTTCCGTTATATCGTTTTGATTATTGCTGATATGAATTGAGTTTGGCTGCTTATTAATTAATTATTATGATTATTATGAGTGGGAATAGTCGTTGTTGAGAGGTTACGGTCGTGGTTGTGACCCTGGGCTTTACCAGGTTACACCACCGTTAGTGGAGTGGGATTAGAGAAGTGCTACCGGATATCTTGAAATGCAGTGTCGATAGTGAGAATCTTTAGAGGAGTTGTTCTCTTCCTTGAATTTGAATTTGGTCAACTCTTATCCGGTTGCGATTGTTGGGTTGCTTTGAAATTATTGGTGTGTGTCCATTGGCTTAATTTGTCCCGTAAATCAATTATTGTTTTTCTCAACCGTTGAGTTATTCTCGCGATTATTGAACTTTGCTAATTGTCAAGATCGACCTTTGTGTGGGAGTTTTGTTTTCTTATTGGAAAACTTGACCTATTTATTCTCTTGATGTTTCTGGTTAATGAAAGTTTTCTTTTGCAAGTCCTTTAGTACATGAAGGCTTTAACTCAACATATCTCTCTTGGGTGTTTTGAGTGTTGAAGATTAATGGTTGTGTTATGAGTTATCAAGTTGAGTCCGCAGTGTGTGCATGATCGATCTTAACTAAGATCCTTAACAAGGAAAGTTGATTAAGTGGAGGTTGTCCTCTAGTAGTTCTTGATGGGCTGTGACTATGAGTATGACAATATTTAGTTGGAATCAATAGAGTTATTAAGAGGTGTGGTATATTGATGACTTGGTCTAATCGTTAGGATCGTGGAATCAGGTAGATTTATTGGATAACACAGAGTAATGTATCTCAATGGATTAGCCTACTCATTAGTGATGGTTATGTTAAGAATGTGTTTGAGCGATGCCTTAGAGGATATCAAATTCGAAAATTTTCATAAACTGATTATTTGATGATCATACATAATAGCTAGATTGAAACATGTATATTGCATTAAAGGAATGTGGAGGTAGCATGTTGTGAAACCTGTTGTGCAGAGATGAGATTATTAAATGTTGACTTTGTGTTTATAGATGGTTATGTGACTACAAATAGAAGTAGGACCCTTTTCGTACACATGATACATACGATTGACAATTGTTAATGATAGTTGGGCGGGTGTGAGTAACACTAATGGTTGAGTGGATGAATGAGTAAGTGGCCTTTGATAGTGTGCTTTGCGAAATTATTATTTGATAGTATGAACTAGATAAAATAGGTTTGTTTCAACCTTGTGGCTTGTGTTTCTTTTGGAGAAATTCATGATGGGATAAGAGGCTATGATGAGTCTCGCTAAGAGTGTATTGTTACATTACTAGTGCGATTGTCGATGAGGGATTATGATGATAATATCGAATGTGTGGTATAAAGGACTGGATCGCTCGCGGATATTGATTAATTGAATATGTTTCTAGTTCGCGTTTGTGATCTTCGGACCTCATGTTGATGTGATAGCTGAATTTGTTTAGAGCAAAGTGACGTGTTGAGAGGTTTTATTAGTTCCTAAGTGGATTAGGTGTTGTGAACTTCAAATACTCTTTGTCGAATTGCCATGGTGATCTTTGTAACCAACGAAAGTCGAGTGAAGTAGAAGTATTTGAGATTGAAGTAAAGTTTCATAACTTGCAGTTATTGAAGATTGTCTAAAACTTTTGTTCTTGCCCATAAGAGTTTTCCGAATTCTAAAGCGGTGTTTTATTCTCGTCGAGTGTGATATTCTCGATTGTGGGGCGTGCGCCTCAACTTTGATCATATGTTTTGGTTTTGAAACAGTTTTATCGATTGTTTCTCTTGATCTTGTAACTCTGTAAGTGGTAACGTTTTCCTTTGTGCTGAAAATTTATTTCTAATTGCCTCTTCTTCAAAGAAAGGTTAACCGAACTCTTTTGCAAAGTCTCTTGGTTGTGATTTGGCATCTAGATAATGGTGGTCTAGTAGATGGTTTGGTGAACCTTAAGGTGTCAAGTTGTTTGAGAGGCTTGGAGTAATAAATCGATTTATTAGAATAATCCTTAGAGAGGGTTTGAGTTAAAAAGAATATTTGTCTTTGGAGCTAACATATTTCGTTATCGCAACTAGTAGGACCTATAGCGAGATGTAGTCCAAGATTTGGTGTTCTTTTGACCGAACATTACAAATAGCAAGTATGGAAATCTGGATCGGTTTATTAGAGTGTCGCAATTGGATACTTAGTAGTATTGTGTAGAAGAGTTTTGATGGTGAAGTTAAAGAGAGTAGCGGTGTAGAAATCTATTAGACATGTTAATGATGGGATAGCGAGGATTGTTATGTAATTGTCAAGTATAACTTGGTCTCGATGATGAACCCTACGGGAGTTGGATTATCTCTAAAGATAGCACGGTCAAGAACATAATCATTTATTAATGTTAGTGACTGAGTATGTTTGAATCTTGATCAATCGGTTAAAGTATTGTGAATGGGTATATTGTGGTCGTGTAACTGAATTTGATGGATATGGGTGAGAGAAGGTCTAAGGATGGTGAAATAAATTGCTTTAGGTGGTATCTGATTTGTGGGGAATGTTGATATTAATAACTGAGGTTATTGATTGGGCTGTGTGAATTTTAGTAAACGAATCTGAGGATTTCCCTATCTTTTATATGAGAAGTTAGTTGCAAGAGTCTTGGGCGTTAAATATGGACTTTGCAATGCTATGCTAGAACTTTGAGTCGCCCAAAGATTATGTGTAGAAGAAGTAGAATAAGGGTGGATTGCAAACAGTGGGATGATCATTGATAACACCTTTCTGATGTAGTACATGAGAGTGTGTGATGTGAAATCTAAGATGTTTGTTCTCAAAAGGGTTGAGGTGATATGATCGTGTGAGAGATCTAATTTGGGGATACTTTAAGTGCCATTTGTCAAATAAACTCGATAGTAAAGAAATCGGTTAGAGAATGTTGTGTGAAATCATCGGTCCCTCTTCAAAGGTGTAGACAAAATGTTTTGATTTGGGCTTGGCGTTGAGATCGCCAAGTTAAAAGTAACAAGTTAGTGTCTTGTGCGATGATTGGGATTCCATAGCTTGAGGAAATTTTTGGTCCTAAAGAAAGCGTTAATTTGATGCTTTCTCAAGAAGTGAATCTTTTCTGATTCTCGTTTGAGTTCGTCTTTATTGATCATTGTTTTTCGTAAGTTGAGCCATGAGTTTATGACGGACGTTTTTATAAATTGAGCTTGACTTTATGTTGGCTCGTGTGGTTCTTATCTATTCGAAAGAATAAAAGAAATGATGGATTTGGGTATTCGAGTGATTTCTCTTTTGGCGATCGTGGTGTTTATTTGCAAATTTTCTAATTGAAGGTGGAAAGATTTTCGTGATAAATCTTCGATTCTGAATTTGACTTTTTAGTACCGAGTTGGTAACGTTTGGTTGCGTTGAGAGTCCTTCATTTTCAGTTGGGCTATGCCGTAAAAGAGTGTGTTTAAAGCGAGTATTGTTGTGTGTTTAGTTAAAGGAGGTGATCTTTGCTTTAGTGAGGAGTTTAATTGAGAGGTGGAACACGAGTTACGTGTTCTATGTGCATGTCGTGTGGTTCGGTATCTTTGGGAGGTTTAACCCAAGATACATTGGGTTGTTTTAAGCTAGTTGGCGTATCGCGGGGTATCTCTCGAGTCCGTGCGCGAGTCGTAACGTCTTGTATGTTCACGGTGTTGAGTGAGATCTTACCTTGAGTCTTGTCAGATGAGTATACAAAGTACCGGGTTGAGCGTTAGTTCGAGGCGTCGTGTTCGTCATTGTGTTGTGGTATTTTGATCGAGGAGAGGTTACTTGGGAAGTTGGAGTTTTGCGTGCGTGAGCTTTAACGGTGTTGTTCACATCGGGTATGTAGTTACCGTTGTTCGTTCTCGATCGGGGTTGTTCTTTCGCTTAAGCGTGTTTAGATTCGGGTCGAATCTGTTAAGAGGTAGAATGTAATACCCGAAAGTGTGTTAAGCATTAGTCGGAAAGATTAGAAGTTCGGGAGAGAATTAAACGTAATTGCGGGAAGGATCAATCGGAAGTGCGTAGTACAACAGTTAGAGAGGGGATTTTCTGTTTCCAACCCAACTTGGGCTTGGGGGCCCAAGGGCCCAATAGGTGGCCGCGAAGGAGGGGGCACTAACCTAGCACCCCCACTTCCCGACTCCTCCTCCCCTCCACCTTGTGGCGCCACTCCTCACCTCCCTCCTCCATCTTGCGCCCCTCCCTAGCACCACCCTCCATGGCTACCTCACCTGCGCCCCTCCTAGCATCTCCCTAGTCCCCATGGCAGCCGGCCAAGGAAGAAGAAGGTGACCTCCTTTTGGGTGGCGGCCAAGAAGGAAGAAAAGAGGGAAGGAGAGGAGAGAAGAGAAGGAAGAGGGTCACCAACCGACTTGCGATCCTCAGCTGCACCAAGGGTAACAAAGACCCTTCCCCGCTGAATCTTTTGTATTAGATGCGTTTATGAATTCGTTTTGTGGATCGGTCGCCGATTGCTATTAGATTGCGTTCTGTCCAGTTTGTTGCGCGGCCAGTTTCATGTATTTAGAGGCCGAATTAGGAGTTTGGATCTCCTAGAGAGTTGTAGGTTATGTTCTTAGCTTTCGTTGGCCGCCAAGATCGCCCAAATCCGATTAACGGTCTGGGAGATATGAATTTTCTAGTGTTGCTGTTCTGTGGTTCTGTCAGTTTCTGGCAGTCTGTGGTAATTGGGTTAAAACTGCTATTTAAAAGGAGAATCATGGGATCTCAGAATAACGAAAATTGTGGGTAATTTCTGTACCTTTTCATAGAGTTAAAGAACACGAGATTTGGACTTTCGTAGCAAAAGTTATGGTGGTTTTAGTGTACTGTCCAGAGAACCCGACGAGAATTCTGTCGTCTGATGGTTGGTTTGATAGGGGAAGTTAAGGGCAGAATCAAGAGGGCTCCCCAACTAGGTTTATTTAGGTAATTCAATTACCATTTCAGAAAGTCTAATAGCATCTTAATTGGACTCCTGAGCAGAAAGTTATGTATTTTAGAATTTGGCTGTTTTCAGTGAGCACCAAAACGATCGCTAGAAATTAGAGGTTTTGTTGACACTTGAGAGTTAGCGAGTTTTGTTGTGTTATTATTTATGCGTTTGATCCAGCATGTTGGTCTTAGATTGGGGTACCTTTATATTCAAGTGGGAGCGCGGTTCCAGGGGCAGCACCCTCTTCGCGTCTACCGTTCTCGCACGGTTGAGGCAAGTATTCGGGCTATTATATGTGTATGTTTGTTTCATGTGTTTGTGATGTATCTTGATAGTATAGCCATGCTTGCCTGTTATGAGATGAGTACCGTTTACCTTGATGACATGCTAGTATAGTTAAAAGGATCCACTGTATGTTATTATTGATTACATGTTAAAGAGAATTTGATGTATTCTTGCTTATGAATATGTTATCATGGTGCATATGCATGTTGTGAGCATCTGAGTGCCTTAGTCACGTGGTGACCAGCACATCTGATTGAGTCCCGTCATGAAGATGGCGGGCTTGAGGTCCCCACATTCGTGGAATGTGGGCTATGAAATAAAGAGGTCCCCATCATTAAGTGATGGGCAAAGGTCCCTATACATGTGGTGTATAGGCTCTTGGTCCCTGTGCGGAGGGCACGGCAAGGGTATCTGGCGGACGGTTGTATACCCGCATTACGGTAAAATGCGAAAGAGATAAAGTTCAAAGGAGCATTGCATAGTTTGCATATCACGAGATATTTGGCTATAATTAGTGTAATGAGATTGTGGTTTACAGATGCTATGTTTGAGTTCATGTTGTTTATAGCCTTGTTGATACTTGCTGAGTCGTTGGGCTCACTCTTGCTTTAATGTGTTTTAGGTACCCATGGCAGGAACGATATGATCGGGAGGGAGTAGATGTGGATGCACTCACTTTATCACATTCTTAAAGCGTTTGCTGCTTAGTCCAAATTTAGAATTAAATGAACTGTTTAAATAACTCCCATGGGTGGCGTGGTTGAGTTTACTGTTTAGTTGTAATAATGAGGTTACTAGCCGTAGTTGGTTCTTTTGATATTCATGCATGTTTGGAATAAATTGATTATGAGGATTGAGTTTATGCCATGTGATAGTATTCAACTCTCAGATTTGCTGATTAAACAAAGGAGACTCTGCCGAAAATTTGTATTTGTGTTAGAATAGTTTATTTCCAGTAGCATTCCAAGCTATTTGAGAGCTGGGGTGTTACATCTCCCTTCTTCTTTGCTTCGGTCAACGCTTGGGCAGCACCAATGGGGAGGAGGAGGTGGAGAAGATGGGAGGGAGAGGAGGGGTGGGACAAGGGGAAGAGAGAGTGGCGGCTCTAGGGGGAGGAGGCACAAGGAGGGAGGGGTTCTAGGGTTTTTAGCTGCACCCCACATGGGCCTCCAAAGTTAAAGGCCCGAGGCCCAAGTTCGGAACCTTTCTTTCTGTGCAGCGAGTACCTCGGAGGTCATAACTTTCTCTCCAAAACTCGGAATGGAGTTATGCTTGTCTTCAAATTTAGCTAACTTATAGTAATTTAACTTCCTAGTTGTGGAGTTGTTCTGAAAATTCAGTCTTCATTATGAAATTTGCCTTGGAAGTTGACTCAGTTGCGGACCTTGATTCTCTGTACAGCCTACCTTGCGAGCCCCATATCTCAAACATCAGAACTCAAAATTAGGTCAATAAGTACTCTAAATTGTACTATGAAAAATGATCTACAACTTTGTAGTTATAAGGTTTTCCAATCGAAGCCGTACTATTCGCGAAAATCACGTTGCAAGATGATTACTGATTCTGTCTCGTTTCTTTGCGAGGCAAAAAAGGAATCTCTCAATCTCCTTATTTTCTCTGTAACTAAACGGGATATTACATTCTACCCCCCTTAAACAGAATTCGACCCCGAATTCTACTCGAAAGAACACCAACTGAACTTAATAATCATTAACACGTGCTCGGCGTTAACAACTCGTTAAAGCTCGCACATGCGAGTTTCGAGTCCAAGTCTCATCACGCTCGGATCGACGTGACCACACCACCAAAACGTATACCAACGTCTTACACCTCAACACTCGTCTCGATCTTTACTGAGTTCTCTCAACACACAGACACAAATGTAAGGTCTTACTCATTGGCCAACGGCTCTAACGAAAACTCAAGTTTTGGACCTCTCACGTACTCACTCAAAGCCTTGAACATACCAAATGTTGCGTACACGCGTATGGACCGAGACGGTCCTAGCGATCGCCAACTTTCGAATCCCCGCAATTAGCAACAACAACCCAATGTACCTTGGGCTAACCTCCCCTTTGGTACCAAACCACACAACATGCGTATAGCACACGAAACTCGTGTTCCACCTCTCATTCGAATTCTTCAGCGAAACGAGGATCACCTCCTTTATCGAGAGACACACAACAGAACTCGCTTTGAACAAACTCTAATAAAAACAGGGTTAACTAAAAGTAAAGGATTCTCATCGCAACGACGCAATGCCAACTCCCCACCAAAAGGGTCAAATCCAAAATCGAAGATTCATCACGAAAACCATTCCACTTTCTAATTAGGCAGACGAAAGCCAAAGGAGAAATCACTCGAATAACCAAATCAATAATTTCTTTTCCTCTTTCTGAAGTGATAAGAACCACATATGCCAACATAAAGCCAAGCTCAAAATGCGCAAGACATCCGTCATAAAACACATGGCTCAAACAAGAAACAAGAGAGTGTTTTAATATTCGAGAAAACATCACTTTTCAATTTCTCTTTTAGGAATAAATTTTCTCTCAGATTTTGGAATTACAATTCATCGCATAGTACACTAACCCATCTCTCTTAACTTGGCGTTTTCAAAGCTATGCTCAAATCGAATTACATCATCCGCACCTCTGTAGAGAGGCTCCATCGCCCCATAGAAACAAACACTCGACATCTCCTTTACCGTCGGAATTAATTTGACAGATGAATCCCAATGTATCTCAAATAGATCTCACGCAAACACATCACCTCAAACTTTTAAGAATGAACAACTCAGAATTCTCAGCACACACACTCATGTACTATGTCAAAAGGGTTCTATCAATAATAATCCCAACTTCAAAATTTGCACTTGCTCTGTTTCCTCTACACAATCGTTGGGCCACCAAAGATCTAGCATAACATATGCAAAGCCCAAATTTTAACCTCCAAGACCCCTATAAAGAACTTCTCATACAGAAGATAGGGAAAGCCTTAGATTAAATCCCTAAAATTCTCACAATCCAAACATACTCACCAACATGGAATATTTTCTCAACCAAACTGTCTTTAGAACAATTCTAACTCTTAGAGAGTTAGTCACTAAGTCCAAGTCATACCTGATATTAACTCAACAATTCCTCCCAACTCAGTAGTTGTCATAACAATCAGATTTCTTCACAATTCTATCCTCATTAAGCTATACCATCACAATTCTCCTACACAACCTCGTGAGGTACCCAATCAGGATACTCTACTAAACTGATCAAGATTTCTATTCTTTCAACACTTCTAATGTTCCACTCAACATGAACAAAAGATCTTGAACCACAAATCACTATAGGGTCTACTGGTCGCAATCAAAGCAATCAGTTTAGTCTCCAAATATAACATTCCATTTAGGTGAAAATTCTATCCAAGAATTATATCACAAATTCAAACCATCCTCAAATACTCCTCAATTACCTTGCAACCCAAGGTCTCACAACAACAATTAATAAACACTTTGAATGACCCCTGTGAAACGAATTGGTGGATCCTTTCTTAAAAGAAAAGGCAACTGAAAACAATTTTGACCTCATACAAAAGAAACATTTACCACTCATAGAAAACACAGGACCAAGAGAAATAGTCAATTAGGCAATGAACGCGGACAACAAAAGGGAAAGTCAACAGTTGAGGACATAAGTCCCACAAGAAGAGAATTCCAAACCTCAACCAATAAGAATAAATAATTTCTTTTGAACCTTGAGAAACTCTTAAGCAGCCAATCAACAAAGCTAAGCACGCTTCGAATAACTGCAAGCTACAAAACTTGCATCCAACTCCAAATAACTCTACCGCACTCTTTACTTTAACAAAGAAACAATTCTTTTTAACTACCACCTCACTTGCCATATCTAACAAGAAGTGCTTGTAAAACCAAATCACCTCAATCACTTAAGCACCAAATAGAACCTTCCAATACGTCACTCACTCAAACTGATTCTAGTTACAACATAAATCATGGAGCCAAAACATCACGCACACAAATATCAAAACCTTTAATTTAAACCGCATCACGAAAGTTTCCAAGTTCTTTTATTTAGAGAACATTCAACAATATCATCACATCCACATATTGATAATCATACTAACAAACACTCATTTAACAAGTAATACACTCATTTAACAAGAACATCCTTATTTAACAACATAATCATCCACAAATAGTTAAGCATTTGGCTAGAATTTCATCGTCTTTATTACAACATGAGTTGATGAACCAAGTGCATTATTGTGGTGCCGCTCTACCCATCCCATGAATGCTCAACAATCACCAGAGGGGAAACAAGGTGAGATAAAAATCTCAAAGAAGCAAACTATTTAACAAAGCTAATCGGACTACAAATAAATATACAACATCATTAAAGTATCCATATGTCCACATCCATAATGTGAATCCACATTCATTTACAAGCTAATTAAACTACAAAGATATTAAGCATCAATATCCAATTCTCATAATGAACACAATTATAGCCTCAACCATATTTACTACCAAAGATAGTAAAATATTAACAACAAAATCTTGATCAACTCAGCTTCATATTATTCACCACTACCACTACCAATGACAATAGAGTATTAACATGTTTTACCTCATAACTTTACTATTTCTCACATCCACAATCGCTATCAACGATTACCACAAGAGAGAAGAATCTCATGCCACAATCACAACCTCTACCATACCACAAGGGATAAACCCCATTCCACAACCACAACCACATTACTCATTCCACAAGAGACTCTCATGAGTCAATTTCCACATTGCAACTATGAAGTTACGTTTGATTGCAAAATAAATTCACCTCAATATCTTGCATAAGAATGCAAATGATCTTTCCACAATGTAATGCATATGTATGTTATGCTCCACCGCACCTTTACCCAACAAGGTAAAGGTATGCATCGTATACTGACAATGCACGATGTTGTACCGTCTGGTCGCGGCTATAAGCGCGACATCCACAATGCAAATGTCATGATATGTCATGAATGATATGATATGATAATCATAAACCACAAGAATTTAACCACGGAGATCAACAACGTACTCATCATGAATATTTTCTCATAATCCACATGTGTCTCATTAAGCACAATACCAACGTGTCATAAGACCATTACCACATAACCCACACCCGATTCACCAAGATCAAAATCAATCGATCTAGATGAAACTCTATCACATAGACCACCACATGATCATCATGAAAATAACCACAATGAATTATCAACATGTCCACCTTGAGTTTATTCTCATATTCCGCATTTGGCTCATTACGCGAATTACCACAATACTACCCAAACTCATCCAAACATAGCAATTGATTAATATCTTGCTACCACATTCTTACTTAGAAAACATGTAACCATGGCATATCATTTAACACTACGCCAATCATGCATAGTGCAAGTAGTAAGAAAACGGGTTAAACCGTAGCACAACCGCTACATTTACTTGCCTTCCACGATGCGGCGCTGTTAGCGGCAAAGATGATACTCTAAACCTGAGGCTTCACCTCCTAAACAGGTAAAATAATTTCAATTAAGACATAATATACTCAGCGCTACTAATCGGCATTCTACATCGCTACTTGACGACTCAAAACGAGTTTACAAAGCTGAAACTGAAAAACAACGCTTCTGCCATATACCGCTCCTTGACAGCGCACGGTAATTGACATAACTCATGAACAGGAAGTCAAAAAGAGGTAAACCCAATTTCTGTAGATTCCTAACTGACTAATCTACAATACTCTAGTTGACACGAAAAACCAATTCGGCCAAAATATTAGGCTAACCATTGTCTGAACTTTCAGTACAGAAACTGCCTACACAATCGAACAGCAAAACTAAAATGACCATAACTTTTAATAGGTAACCTGAATTGATCGTTCTTATCAATCTGAAAAGGTTATCGAATTACCTACAATAACCTAGTTGGGTGAACTTTCAGATTCTTCCAATTTCCTATCATATTTTAGAAATATCCAGACAGTTTATTCTCGTCAGATTTCTGGCAGCAGATACTAAATCGACCATAACTTTTGACTCAGACCTCGAATCGAGTGATCTTCGCGGCTACTGAAAGATAACGACATAACCCACATAACTCTAGGAGATGGAATCTTACATACTATCATATGACAATTTCATAAAAATACGCATGCAGACCACTTATTAAATTTATCCATTCAACTATTAATGAGGATCAATATTCCACCTTATGTTCAGAATTCAGAACATAGTATCTTTAATCTTCAATAATATAGGATACATAAGACAAGGTTTCACAAGTCAATACATCTACTTTCATTCATTTCTTAATACATATAACATCAGTTTAGCATGGCAAAATTAGGTGAATCAAACATTTGAATAAGTTCATCAAGTATCTAATTAGAAGACATATTCAAGCTTAATGTTTACTACAGCAACATTTGAACGCATCCATATCTTAACCACCTCTAGCGATTAGAATAACCGAAAGATGGCCTAGATTCCAATTCATCTAATAAATTTAGTAGATTACTCGATCATAAAGATCAAATCGGTTCAACAACATTTCCACCCTTCTTAACAACAATAAGTTCTTGAACAGATACGAACAAACTCTTATCTAAATTTTTCATCATGCATCAAATACGACGACAATTCACAGCAATCAATTTCACTTCCATGGATAATAGTTAAGAATAATCTGCTTGCACAAAGCTAGTAACCCAATCAGATGACTCTTACCACAACGATTAGTTCATTTAATTAACATCCTTGACTTAATCATGACACGACATCACTTAAGGATTTTAACACATTCTTTCAGAAAAGAGATATCACACTTGAATACTCGAAACAATCCAAAAGAAATACGTAAAGCTAAAGTTTTCACATGTTAAAGAACTTGCAACAGAAAACCTTCAGTATCCAGAATACCAAGCGAATAAAGGAATCATAATTTCTAATAAGAAGGGCAGAACTCCCATGAAAAGATCAACCTTGCTGATAACCGACGTTCACACCAAAATCAACAATAGATCAGCAATCGAAGAACAAGTAGTCAACTTATGGAACCAAGAAAGACCAATGAAAGCTCATCATGAGAACTATAAACCATTACTCAAGAAATCTTCATCAACCGTAACTAATACCAGAACTGGCCAAATTCAAAATCAAGGAAGAGAGTAACTTTTCTAAAGAAACTCGACATCAACACCCAACTACAGAATGGGGGTAAGTACTTCTCTAATCCCTACCCGACAAAGTGGTGTTGTGCAGCGAAACCTGGACAACATCCATGACTTCAACTTCTCAACGTCCGTTACCAATAAGCATGACCGTTATAATCAATTATGAAAATATAGGATCATCTCATGACAATCATAGAACAAATTCATAGATATAAAATATCACAACATATCATAAATTAACAACAAGAAAAATAGTACAGAAACAATTCAACAATTGCTCAACAAGTGGAACATAACAAAGGAAATGCGGAAGCAATAAATTTCCCAACCCCACCTACTGTGCATAGTGTGTCATATTAATTTTTTTATTAACCACGGACCTAAAGCCCGCTCTGATACCAACTGTAACACCCTGGTTATTCGGAAGCCAAGATGCCACCTATTTACTCTAACATTCAACACAATGCGGAAGAATATGAATAAAGTATATCAACTAATAGCAGTATTAAAATCAAACAGGACATGGTGAAGGTATCCTTCCTTCACCATCTACATTATTTATTACAGTTCATCAATAATGAAGGTTCACATGCAGTAATAAATCAACCGTAATGTGGAGAAGGTATCCTTCCTTTACCATTTAGAATTAATTATTACAGTTCATCAATAATGAATGTAAGATAGAATTAATTTAATCTTGAACTTGAATAGGATGATGTGAATGAGTAGTGCATGTCTACTCCCTCCCAAGTGAGCCAACATCAGGGATTACCTAAAATAAACAAACAACACAAGAATGAGTCCATGACTCAGCAAGTACAGTGAAAAGAACAGAACACATATACGAACAAGACATCATCATTAAAGAATGCGAACATACAACGAATGAAAACTTACGAATGCATGAAATGAATGAATGTAATCAAAGGATGGACTGCACACATGCTTATACCGGTATAGCTAGTGACACACCCGTCGGTGTTCACTTAAGCCCGCACCTTAACAAAAGTGCGGGGATCCAAGTCCCATATGAAGAACGTTTCATACAGGTGTCCAAATCTGCCCATACTGGAATTGATGGGTCTTACGCGCCCATACTGGAATTGATGGGTCTTCCTATCCACTCCCGTGGACGGGACATGACAATGTCCAAATCTGCCCACATTGGAATGGTGGGACTTACAATCCACTCCCGTGGATAAGACATGAATTATGGATGCATTGAATGTATATGAACAATGAAGAACATCATCTCATAGCATATTTTCAACATACACGAAAGAACATAGACAGTTCATCATCTCTTGTAACACAAGGTGTCACAACATAATCATGTAGGCATTCATCAATCACAACCATTAAAAGTAGCAAAGTACTTGCCTTTCGCGTTGCGACGCGTTAGCAGGCAACGATGATGCTCCCAAACCCGTAGCCTCGCTGCCTAACCAATTAAATAAACAAAATGAGAACAACAAGGTACCCAACACGACTTAATATTCTACAATACCCTCTTGAACACCCAAGAGATAGCCATAAACCCCAAATCTGAAAAAAAATAGGCAGCACCCCAGAATCGCATCTGGACAGCAGCACGATATTGGCCATAACTATTTACCTGGGACTCGAAACGAGGTGAGCCCAGATCCTACTTAAACTTAACGAACATATTTACAACATTCCAGTTGACGAGATAACCCAATTCGGCCAAATTAAATTGCTAACAGCTAAATGAAACAGCAGAACAGAAACTGTCTGAACAATTAAGACATCAGAATTAAAACGACCATAACTTTTAATCTACAACTCCGAATTGGACGTTATTTATTAATATGAAAAGGTTATAAAATTATCTACAATAACCTAGTTGAGAGGAAACCCTGATTCGTCCATTAACATACACATATTTTAGAAGACAACTTAAAAGGTAATTCTCGTCAGAAATCTGGACAGCAGAAACTAAAACGATCATAACTTTTGATTCGTACGTCGGAATCAAGTGTTCTTGGCGGACACCGAAAGCTAAGAACAATACCTACATAACTCTAGGAGATGGAAAACTCAAATTCAGCCTCTAAGATCACGAAACAGACCACGCAATATACTGGACAGAACCAAACTAACAGCAGAAACAATTCGATCCAATCAATCTATTCAAATTCGCATCTAATAAGAACATACCAGCGAAGAACGCTCTTTGTTACCCTTGAAGACTCATATGAGACCGTTGAATCCTTGCGAGGTTCTCCTGTCCCCCACGTCCCCTTTTCTTCTTCCTTAGCCGACGGCAAAACTTAGGGCTCTCCCTTCTTCTTTGCCTCGGTCAACGCTTGGGCAGCACCAATGGGGAGGAGGAGGTGGAGAAGATGGGAGGGAGAGGAGGGGTGGCGCAAGGGGAAGAGAGAGTGGCGGCTCTAGGGGGAGGAGGCACAAGGAGGGAGGGGTTCTAGGGTTTTCAGCCGCACCCCACATGGGCCTCCAAAGTTAAAGGCCCGAGGCCCAAGTTCGGAACCTTTCTTTCTGTGCAGCGAGTACCTCGGAGGTCATAACTTTCTCTCCAAAACTCGGAATGGAGTGATTCTTGTCTTCAAATTTAGCTAACTTATAGTACTTTAACTTTCTAGTTGTGGAGTTGTTCTGAAAATTCAGTCTTCATTATGAAATTTGCCTTGGAAGTTGACTCAGTTGCGGACCTTGATTCTCTGTACAGCCTACCTTGCGAGCCCCATATCTCAAACATCAAAACTCAAAATTAGGTCAATAAGGACTCTAAATTGTACTATAAAAAATGATCTATAACTTTGTAGTTATAAGGTTTTCCAATCGAAGTCGTTCCAGTCGCGAAAATCACGTTGCAAGATGGTTACCGATTCTGTCTCGTTTCTTTGCGAGGCAAAAAAGGAATCTCTGAATCTCCTTATTTTCTATGTAACTAAACGGGCTATTACACTTAGGACCTCCTCGTTCAAATCTGGACCGCTAGGACCTCCCCTCGGGAGATCTTAGCCATCCAGACCTCCCCTTGTGAGTGGGCCTTAGGACCTCCTCCTGGAGCTCTGGGCCGCTAGATCCAAATCTGAAGGCCACGACCTCCTCAGTGCGCAAGGAGGTCCTTTGCGTGCGCTGTGCGATCGGTGCTCTGAGGTCGTTGGATCTCGCATCAGTAGTTCCGACCTCCCCAGTTCTGTCATTTCCCTCAGACCTCCCGAGAGCTCCAAATTTTTAGAGTTTTTAAATGTTCTAGATTTCAAAGGTGCATAACTATTTTATTTCAACTCCTTTTTGAGAAATTCAAGTTGTGTTAGCTTTGTAGTAGAATGAACTTTAAATTGAGTATGATTTTGAACTCTTTTCTGTAGCAGAAAATAGTATAAATGTTGTTAACTTGTTTCAACCTAAAATGTTGTCTAAAATTCATTGAAATTTGTAAAATACATAACTAATTCTCTGTAAATCCTTTTTGAGTGAATCCAATTCTGATGGCTCCCTCTAATGATAAGCTTGCTGCTAAAATTGACCTTAGGCATGTCACTATTTTCAGCAAGAGTTCATATGCAATTTAGTTTTGTTCATTTTTATAACTTGAAAAATCATAACTAAATCATTTTCACTCTAATTGAAGTGAGACCACTTGTGTTAGCCTTAAAATGTCAGTAGCCACCTATCATCAATTTTTTAGGTTCAGAAAATCTCTAGAAAATTATTTATGAACAGTAACCTCATTTAATTGCATTTTTCCAGCTGAGCAAACTTGTTTTGATCATAACTTTTTCATTAGGAGTCCAAATCAGCTGGTTCTTGTTTCTAAATTTGCTATAAATCATGCTCTTGCTGCTGTAAAATTTTCAGGGCATTTGGAGCATTTTTGTTTTAGAGTCTTTTTCGTTTTCGTTGTTCTTATCGGTTTTTTTTCGCTCTTTCGGTAGGTTCCGACGATTGTGCTATCCTTGAGAGTGATCCTCAGCAACAAATTGAGCATTTGCAGCCAGGCAAGCAGTTTGATCATATCCACTCAATCCCATTACTTTTAAAATATAATACTTTGTTTTACTTGTATGTATGCATGCTTTTTGTGTCAATGATTAATTTTGCGGAACAGAGGTAGCTAATCCTATTGCATTGTTTCCCTTAAATTGCTCACCCCTACCACAACCATAAGTTATTATTCTCACTGGTGAATTAGAGCCCGGTAAATGATTTATGGTCTTTTATTTGTCTTTACGATATGACGCTTAGCAATGCTTAGATACCGGTAGAATTGGGTGGTTATCGACTTACGTCGGTAACCTTGATCACACAAAACTTGCTATTACTTATGTTTCATACCTGGAGTTTTGTTTATTTGTGCAAACCAAAAACTAAAAACAAAATGTTTTGGACGTGGGTGAAACTGGGTTGTTTCTTGGTGGGTGCACGGGTTCAGCGTGCACGGGGGGGCTGTGGTTCATCAGGCTCCCCCAGGTTTGAAGGATGTCACCCATGTCGTGTAAGGACTGAGTTACTTGTGTCACTAAGCCAAGCGATATTTGCGTGCTAACCACACTAGAGGGAAATGGGACCTCTCTTGACTAAGTACTTTGGGGGGTGTTAATTAATGAGTCGCGTGGTGGGTTGCATATGGGGTATATGCAACATGAACATGTTTGTGGGGAGGGGAGCACCCGCCGAGGCGGTGTCTCCTGCTCCACGTATGGGTCCTTGTGATCCATATTTCGTAGGCAGATCACTAAGGGTTAACCCACATACGTGCGACTCTTGATTAGCTCATTCCATTGGAAATGTCTCGTAGGACTTAGCCGTGCCGGCATACCAAAGGTAGTGTGCTTCATCCGGTGGCAAAAAGACGGTCTGAAGTGTGGGTACAGTGGTACACCCCAACAGGGTTTTTGATCTATTCGAATAGCCTCTTCCTAGGTTATGGACATGCTTGGTAAGGTCATGCAAGAACTAGACTACAACCTTTTTAAAACTTAAAATTTGACATGGGTGGTATGAAGGGGTACTTCATGCTATGGTTGTGGTGACTATGGGGCTAGTCACTTCCAGGATTGTTGTTGTCATCTATCTATTGTTATATTTGTCTCCTGGTTATTTGAACAATAAAAATGAATTGCGGACTTGCTTTCAAATGTATTACATTATTGCAAATAAAACTTGCTTTATGCTGAAAATAAGTCCAGAGCCTCCTCCACTTAAATAAAGCTTGCATGTAGTTATTTATAGTTTTGTTATCTTACACGTCAATCTTGCAGTACAAAAATAATTTTGTACTCATCCGCTTGCTTAATATTTTTGTTGCAGAGGAAGAAGGTGAGCCCCAAGGGCTTCCCTTTTTGTGAGATGTGCTGTGGGTTTGACGACTAGCTTAACGGTCCGGTTGGTTGCGTTGTGGGTTAAAGGCACACTAATTGGCTTTTGTTTATCGCCATCTTATGGCACCTTTGCTTCATTGTTTACTTGGTTATCAGATGGTATTTGGCCTGTCGGCCCCTCTTTTGTAATAACTTATTATTATGTATGTCTTTTGAACTTGTGTTATGCTTCGGTTCTATGTGAATGGATGGAATTGATTCACAATTTTGTAGCGGGGTGTGTATACTACATTTCTGGGAAGTATACATATCTCGAGGCTTGGTTTATTTGATTTGTAATGTTAGGACCAAGTGGATGGTTAAGCATTACAAGCCAAATAAATCGGGGTCCTCACAAAGTTGGTATCAGAGCCATTCCGACCGTAGTAACCCAAGCTTGATCGTCTTTAGGATATTTTGGAAAACTTAATTTCGAAGTATCAAATGATTTATGAAAGCTTAAGTAAATTCTCAGATTTTATTCCTTACCTATCTTAGCTTTCTTCTCTCATCTTGCTCTAATATGAGTTTTAAAGAGTTGTTTCCCTTTCCTTCTTCTAAAAAGATAGTCATTATCGTTTAAATTGGGTTTTGGGAACCAATGAGTTTGGCAAATTGAAGTGTTAGCCGCCCTTTTCATGGTTTTGAATCTTCCGAAGTTGAAGATTTCGGCTAGGATGCTTGGATGCAAAATCTGGACATCGATCATTCAATTTCCGGATAGCAAGCTCAAAGGTTCTAAATAGGGTAGAAAATGAGAGGTTAATCAACTAAAACTTGTGGGAATAAAAGGGTAAGATGTGATACTAGTTAGCTAAGTATCTAACACTATTTTTGCAGCCCTAACCTTGCTCTTGATTAGTGTTAGACTTGATGTAGTGTGCTGAAATTTTATCTTCTCAACCAATTACTCATTCGTTCAATACGGGTTAATTGTGTCGAGAAGTTGAGTTTTGGTTTGGTGTTTCTTTGCTGTTTTGGAGCCTTTTGGAAGCATTTAAAGTTTATATTAATTTGGTTTTCGCCTAGGTGATATCTCATTCCCTAGTCGTTAGCTTTTCGCTTTCATCAACTTCAAGTTTCAAGTGTGTTGCTAACCCAAGTTAATGATAACGCTTTGTTTCCAAAACCTTTTTAAGGTTTTTAAAATGAAATAGAACCATTTGGTTTTGATGAGAGTTCAAAACTTAACCTAAGTTTTCGAAAGAGTCCTAACTGACTAAAACAAACTTCAACAAATCAAATCTGGAATTTCCTTGTGTTGAGTGAGTTCTAAAACTACCCAGGCCTCCCTTTTGGTTCTGTCTTCTCTAAAACTCTCTTTTGATAACCCTTTCTCTGGATTATCCATACCGGGTCAACTCAGTGTTACCGCTATGCGATATTACCTCCGTTCAATTTCACACCGCTTCATGAGAGAAACAAGCTCTTAGGAACATGGGTTCTGAAAATCCCTTACCGCCGTGTAGCAACGGTGCTACCGGAGGTGTGGTGGTACTGATTCTTGGGTACTCGCAAAGACCAGTGTTTGAACCTCTTTATACCATATGAGACCTCCTGGATCTAATCCGAGCCATTCAGACCTCTTGTTGATTCAATCTTAACCGTCAAAGACTTTAGCATATGAATTCATTACCATCCGGGCAAGACTAATGTTGTTGCAGATACAATTAGTCAAAAAGGTGTTTTGCAATGCATTGTTACTCCAGGAACTGCAGCCTGCCCTCCTCGAAGACTTTTAGTGTCTCAACTCAGGTGTGGTTGAGCACGGGTCTCTTCTCGCCTTGGTTGTGCAACCAACCACGTGGATCGAGATCAAGTCGGCTCAACAATCGGATCTTTGGAGTGAACCGAATCAAGCAAAATATCCAGGCCGAAAGTCAAGTTCAGTTACTTTGAGATCGATTGTGTGTAGCTCAACCAGACAGAAGAGCTATGCGGATCGTTGTCATCGCAAATTAAGCTTTACTTCTGTGGCCTAAATGTCCATAGTCCATGTACGAAGCTAGCTACAGAGGGATGGCTCCGTATAGATAGTTAACCGGCCGAGGTTTCATTCGTTAGTGGAGTAACCAGACAAATTGCTCCACCAATTAAGAATGGCCATGGCCCCTCTAAGATAGCTAGCTGTGGAGGGATGGTTCCGCCTAGTTAGTTAGCAGGCTGAGATCCCGTTGTTGGCGGAACTGACCAGACAAATCGCCCCACCAGCTAACAACGATCTTGCACCACCACCCATAGAATCAAGAAGAATCTCTCAGTCTGTCAATCCTTGTTATATCTAAACCTAGTAAGTTTTCCCCATGTCGACTAAAGTGGCACCTTTTCTACCGATCAAAACCAAGATTCGTACCGGTCACTTGGCTGAGCTTTATGTCTCAAGGATCGTAAGCTTGCAAGGTGTACCGAAGACGATAGTGTTGGATCATTTCTCTGTTCCCTTCTCGATTTTGGCATAGTCTGCAAGAGGCTATGGGAACTCGTCCTGCTTTCAGTTCAGTTTACCATCCTTAAACCAATGGTCAGACTGAAAGTGCCATCATCATTCTGTTGTCAAGGGCAAGTTAGCTCCTCGATATGTCGGTCCCTACCGCGTCATCGAGAAGAAAGGAGCTGTCGCCTACAAGTTGGAGTTGCCTGCTGCACTGGCAGGGGTACATGATGTGTTCCATGTGTCCCAGCTAAAGAAGTGTCTCCGTGTTCCAACTGAGGAAGTTCCGTTGGAAACTCTTGATGTCCAAGAAGATTTGACCTATCGTGAGCACCTTGTTCGCATACTCGAGGAGGCTGAACGAAGAACTAGGAATCGTTCCATTAAGTTCCTTAAAGTTCAGTGGTCAAACCATTCCGAGGATGAAGCTTCATGGGAGCGAGAAGATCGTCTTCGTGCGGACTACCCCTCTTTCTTTTTCGAGTGAACCAAATCTAGGGACGAGATTTTTGTAACGGGGGGAGGTTTGTAACATCCCCATTTTTAACTTGTGGTTCAAATGTAAGAAAAGGGGTAGAAATTAAAACTTTTTCTTACATCTTGTAATTCCAGTATGTTTGGGAAATTCTTGTAATAAGAATTATGGAAATACAAGCCACAAGTCATTTTTTTTACCTTAAATCTTGCCTTTCCAAAAATCCTCTTGTCAAATCTTGTGATCATGCACCGAAAATATTTTTCCTTAGTGCTAGCGTTGATAGGTGACCCCTCTCAAAAATTTCACAATTTTTCGAAATTGTTTGAATATTTTTAGGGGCCAGTCAACCTTGTTTGACTTGTAGTCAAACCCTAGACCAGCACATTGTATAATTTTTGGAGGAACATGTACAGCACAAAAACCTCTGGAAATTTTATACAAGGTCAATATCTAAGTTATCAAACTTCTGTAAAAATTTCAGCATTTTTGGAGCGAGTTTGCTACCTCAATTTAATTCTCCAATGTTCAGCTTCCAATTTAAAACCCTGGTCTGAGTCAGACTTGGACTCAGACCCGAGTCCGACCTCCAGGTCTTGGTCGCACCGAGCCGCCTAGCCACGTCGGGCTCGGGCAGTTGGGCGCGTCGGTTTTGGCCCTTGGATCTCAATCCAACCGCCGAGGTGCTTGGGTCCGTGACTTAGGGTCCGACTCAGCCCTCTCGTGCACTTCCGGCTTGAGCCGCTTTCTATCGCTGACCGGTGGGCCGACACCGCCTCCTGGTCATCTTCCACCTCCAGTCGCGCACCTGTGTCTATGCCGGAGCAAAGTCAGCAGGGAGAGCAGGGCCTAGTCACCTCACAACGACTCCCAGCATTAAAT
Organism: Ampelocalamus luodianensis; assembly: GCA_036346255.1. Classification (NCBI taxonomy): domain Eukaryota; kingdom Viridiplantae; phylum Streptophyta; class Magnoliopsida; order Poales; family Poaceae; genus Ampelocalamus; species Ampelocalamus luodianensis. The sequence continues at coordinate 33,150,780 of CM070632.1, forward strand.
GTTTGCCAGAGCTTACCCTCTAATGTCTCGCTCCCAACTGCTCCCATCTTCTCGGTGCTCTTGGCAGCACCTTGACCCAAGCTCCACCTTGTGTTGTTGCCGTTGCGCAACATTGCCCTCCCCTCGGCTATTTAAGCTCCCAAGCTCCCTTCTTAGTTTCTTTTCAGTACCTCAAGCCTTGCCTAGCTTCCTTCTTGCTCTAGGAAGCTCAAGCCACTCAATCGCCCTCGGCCGCCATTGTTGAACCTTGGAGCCCCTGTCGCCGACGGTGCTCCAGTGGCCCCTGGCTCCTCTTCTAGCATCGCAGCGCTCCTCTTGACCTCTTGGTCCGGTCCCTTAACCTAGTTTGGCTTGTGCTCGCAGGGAGCAGCTGAATCGAGGTTCGGGTCCTGTTTCGCCGAAAATCGCTGCCTTCGTCCTCCTCTCCGGTAAGGTGGCTCCCTCCTTCAAATTGTTGCTCCGGATCCTTCTGGTGGTCCTTCGGGGATTGACCCTCACCGTTCTTTGTCCCTCTTTTGCTCAGGAGCTTTTCCCCGCGTCATCTTCCTCCACTCCGGTAGCGGTCGTCGTTGCCAAGGCTCCACCGACCTCCCTTGGACCTCCTCTGGGCCCAGGTGAGTTCACATTAGCCCCCTCAAGCTCGAGCATTAGATAGTTTAGCTCGTAATTGTCTTTTAGCGCGTTGTCGGTTTTCACCATAGATTCTCCTCTGACCTCCTCCGGCTCGCCGGCGTTGTGGGCCGCCGCCGCCGTCAAGGTGGTCACCAATGGGTGTGCAATAGTGTTGCGAACCCACTCAGGTCTTGGTTTGGCGCGGCCGTGCCCCAGGTCGCCGCCGGCATGCCGACGGGCAAAGCCACAGTGGTCGGTGCCGTTGTCGTACCTCCGACAAAGTCCCCGACCTCCTGGGATTCCATCGTGGCCGTTGGAGGACCTCCCCGTGTTAGATCCTCACCATAGGTCTTTGTCTGCGAAAACTTAAGTCCTAGGACCTCCCGGTGGTGATCTTCGCCGATCATGAGCTCTTCAAGTTAACCTTAGCCGTTAAATCTCTCCCGCAGCTATCTGAAATCCTGGCCATTGAAAACCTCCGTAGGTTAGATCCCAGCCGTTAGGATCACCCTCCTCCTTGGGGTCCTCTTTGCAAAAAGACCTCCTTGGGGTCCTCTTTGCAAAAAGACCACCCTGGTCCTTGTAAGGAAAACCTTAGGACCTCCCCCGCTTAGATCTGGACCGTTCAGGTCCTCCCCAGGGAGATCTGAACCGCCCAGACCTCTCTCTGTTAAATACTTGCCTTGGAGGACCTCCCCGTGGAGATCTTGACCGTTAGGACCTCCTCGGTGAGATCCTAGCCGTTCAGACCTTCTTCCGCATAGATCTTGACCGTTAGGACCTCCTCGGTGAGATCCTAGCCGTCAAGACCTCTCACTGTGAAGCTTATCGCTTAGGACCTCCTCGTTCAGATCTGGACCGCTAGGACCTCCCCTCGGGAGATCTTAGCCGTCCAGACCTCCCCTTGTGAGTGGGCCTTAGGACCTCCTCCTGGAGCTCTGGGCCGCCAGATCCAAATCTGACGCCACGACCTCCTCAGTGCGCAAGGAGGTCCTTTGCGTGCGTTGTGCGATCGGTGCTCTGAGGCCGTTGGATCTCGCATCAGCGGTTCCGACCTCCCCAGTTCTGTCATTTCCCTCAGACCTCCCGAGAGCTCCAAATTTTCAAAGTTTTTAAATGTTCTAGATTTCAAAGGTGCATAACTATTTCATTTCAACTCCTTTTTGAGAAATTGAAGTTGTGTTAGCTTTGTAGTAGAATGAACTTTAAATTGAGTATGATTTTGAACTCTTTTCTGTAGCAGAAAATAGTATAAACGTTGTTAACTTGTTTCAACCTAAAATGTGGTCTAAAATTCATTGAAATTTGTAAAATGCATAACTAATTCTCTGTAAACCCTTTTAAAGTGAATCCAATTCTGATGGCTCCCTCTAATGATAAGCTTGCTGTTAAAATTGACCTTGGGCATGTTACTATTTTCAGCAAGAGTTCATATGCAATTTTGTTTTGTTCATTTTTATAACTTGAAAAATCATAACTAAATCATTTTCACTCTAAATGAAGTGAGTCCACTTGTGTTAGCCTTAAAATGTCAGTATCCACCTATCATCAATTTTTCAGGTTCAGAAAATCTCTAGAAAATTATTTATGAACAGTAACCTCATTTAATTGCATTTTTCCAGCTGAGCAAACTTGTTTTGATCATAACTTTTTCATTAAGAGTCCAAATCAGTTGGTTCTTGTTTCTAAATTTGTTATAAATCATGCTATTACTGCTGTAAAATTTTAGGGAATTTGGAGCATTTTTTTTTAGAGTCTTTTTCATTTTCGTTGTTCTTATCGGTTCTTTTTCGCTCTTTCGGTAGGTTCCGACGATTGTGCTATCCTTGAGAGTGATCCTCAGCAACAAATTGAGCATTTGCAGCCAGGAAAGCAGTTTTATCATATCCACTCAATCTCATTACTTTTAAAATCTAATACTTTGTTTTAGTTGTATGTATGCATGCTTTTGTGTCAATGATTAATTTTGTCGAATAAAGGTAGCTAATCCTATTGCATTGTTTCCCTTAAATTGCTCACCCCTGCCACAACCATAAGTTATTATTCTCACTGGTGAATTAGAGCCCGGTGAATGATTTATGGTCTTTTATTTGTCTTTACGATATGACGCTTAGCAATGCTTAGATACCGGTAGAATTGGGCGGTTATCGACTTATGTCGGTAACCTTGATCACACAAAACTTGCTATTACTTATGTTTCATACCTGGAGTTTTGTTTATTTGTGCAAACCAAAAACTAAAAACAAAATGGTTTGGCCGTGGGTGAAATTGGGTTGTTTCTTGGTGGGTACACGGGTTCAGCGTGCACAGGGGCTGTGGTTCATCAGGCTCCCCCAGGTTTGAAGGATGTCACCCATGTCATGTAAGGACCGAGTTACTTGTGTCACTAAGCCAAGCGATATTTGCGTGCTAACCACACTAGAGGGAAATGGGACCTCTCTTGACTAAGTACTTGGGGGGGGTTAATTAATGAGTCGCGTGGTGGGTTGCATATGGGGTATATGCAACATGGACATGTTTGTGGGGAGGGGAGCACCCGCCGAGGCCGGTGTCTCCTGCTCCACGTATGGGTCCTTGTGATCCATATTTCGTCGGCAGATCACTAAGGGTTAACCCCCATACGTGCGGCTCTTGATTAGCTCATTCCATTGGAAATATCTCGTAGGACTTAGCCGTGCCGGCATACCAAAGGTAGTGTGCTTCATCCGGTAGCAAAAAGGCGGTCTGAAGTGTGGGTACAGTGGTACACCCCTGTAGGGTTTTTGATCTATTCGAATAGCCTCGTCCTAGGTTATGGACATGCTTGGTAAGGTCGTGCAAGAACTAGACTACAACCTTTTTAAAACTTAAAATTTGACATGGGTGGTTTGAAGGGGTACTTCATGCTATGGTTGTGGTGACTATTGGGTTACTCACTTCCAGGATTGTTGTTGTCATCTATCTATTGTTATATTTGTCTCCTGGTTATTTGAACAATAAAAATGAATTGCGGACTTGCTTTCAAATGTATTACATTATTGCAAATAAAACTTGCTTTATGCTGAAAATAAGTCCAGAGCCTCCTCCACTTAAATAAAGCTTGCATGTAGTTATTTATAGTTCTGTTATCTTACACGTCAGTCTTGCGAGTACAAAAACAATAATTTTTGTACTCATCTGCTTTGCTTAATATTTTTGTTGCAGAGGAAGAAGGTGAGCCCCAAGGGCTTCCCTTTTTGTGAGATGTGCTGCGGGTTTGACGACTAGCTTGGTGGTCCGGTTGGTTGCCTTGTGGGTTAAAGGCACACTAATTGGCTTTTGTTTATCGCCATCTTATGGCACCCTTGCTTCCGCTGTTTACTTGGTTATCTGTATGGTATTTGGCCTGTCGGCCCCTCTTTTGTAATAACTTATTATTATGTATGTCTTTTGAACTTGTGTTGTGCTTCGGTTCTATGTGAATGGATGGAATTGATGCACAATTTTGTAGCAGGGTGTGTATACTGCATTTCTGGGAAGTATACATATCTCGAGGCTTGGTTTATTTGATTTGTAATGTTAGGACCAAGTGGATGGTTAAGCATTACAAGCCAAATAAATCGGGGTCCTCACAACTTAACTGTGTCGGCATACCCTTGGAAGTGTGCTAATCTTGTGACTTAAAGGCGGTTTGAAGTATGGGTACGATGGTACACCCCTGCAGGGTTAAATCTATTCGAATAGCCTCGTCCTAGGTTATGAACACGCTCGGATACGCCCCCATGAGAATTAGACTACAACCTTTTTAACTAAAACTTGATGGGTGGTACGAATTGGGGATTCGTGCTATTTTTTTGGTAGCTATTGGGTTAGTCACCTCTAGGTTGTTACTTATGTTACTTATGGTTACCTCGCTGTTATTTCAATGGTTAAAAACAGATTTGACAAATTGCCTTCAATCTATTACATTATTGCAAATGAAAATTGCTTTATGCGTCCAATTAACCATATAACTATCTCCTTTGTTACAACTTTCATGTAGCTATGTATAGCCTTGTTACTTGTAAGTCTTGCGAATACATTTTTGTACTCAAGTGCATTGCTTTGTTGTTGAAGAGGAGGAAGTGGATCCCCAAGGGATCGATTATTGTGAGTTTTGCTGCGGTGGGTGCGACTAGCTTGGCGGCCCAGTTGGTTGCCTTGTGGGTTATGGCTAACCGGTCGTCTTTTGTTTATAGCCAGCTTATGACGCTTTTGCTTCCGCTGTTATATGTAACTCTTATGTCATTTGGCCGATTGGCTCTTTTGTAATAACTCTATATTATGTATGTCTTTTGCTAGACTTAGCATTGTATGATGTATGGAAATGATACATGATTTTGTAAAGATGTATGTGTGCTGCAATTCTGGGAAGCACATGTCCATCGAGGCTTAGGATATTTAATTGGTAATACTAGAACCATTTGGAGGTTAAGTATTACGAGTTAAATACCCCAGGTCCTCACAAAGTTGGTATCAAAGCCATACTGACCGTAGAAGCCCCTAGCTTGGTCGCTTTTAGGATATTTTGAAAGACTTAGTTTCAAAACTATCAAATAGTTTATGAAAAGTTAAGTAAGTTCTCAGATTTTACTCCTTATCTATCTTAGCTTGATCACCTTACCTTGCTCTAATTGAGTTTGAGAAATTGTCTTCCTCTTCCCTTTCCCAAAGATAGTTGTTATCGATTACTTGCAGTTTTAGGAAAACCAATGAGAGTTATAACTTGAAGTATGGCTGTCTTTTGGTGAAGATTAGGAGCTTCTGGAGCTAAAAATTTCGGCTAGGAGCTTGGATGCAAAATCTTGGCCGCAAGCATCAAATTTCTGGACAGCAAGCTCATGGTTTCTAGATAGGGTAGATAATGAGAGGTTAACTCAACTAAAACCTGAGGGAATAAAAGGGTAAGATGTGATATTAGTTGGCTAAGTATCTGACACTCCATTAGGTGGTTTTACCTTGCTCTTTAGCTGTGTTAGATCTAGAATTGAATTCTGAAATTTTATCTTCTCGACCGATTACTCGTTCTTTCAATACGGGTTAGTCGTGCCGGAGAGTTGATCTTGTGACTGGAGGTCTTGTGTTGACTTTGTGCTTGTTTTCAAGCTTTTGGAGTTCATTTTCTAGATGTGTTAATTGTTTTCCTTGCCTTCCGTTTTGGGTTTGTTGCTAACTTACCTTAGTGGAACAGGATGGCTGGAAGGACTCGCAGTGGTCAGAGTCAGCCAGCTGGTCATGATAAGGAGCTCCTGCCTCCTCTGACCATGGCTGAGGTTCTCGCTCAAATCGAGCGCAATCGTATGGATCAGACGTGGATCTTGGAGGTTATCGCGAGGAATACCTCCACTCCCTCTGGTGCCTCCAGATCTAGGAGAGGTGGTGGACATCAGTTGCGGGGGGTGTGTAATACCCTAAAATAGGATTCGGAGAAAACCTAAAGATTTAAAGGAAACGAGTAATTAGAAATCGATCCAGGAGAAGGACCTTCTGGAAAATAATTAAAAGGGTGGGAGAAGAAGGGTTTAACGCAAAACTAAGGCAACTGGGCTCAGGCTTGACCCATAAGGCCTTTCGGTGGCGGCCAAGGGAGGCACCCTTTTCTCCCCAAACCCTAGCCGCCCTACCCCTCCCCTCTCCCTTGCGCCCCTCCTCCCCTAGGCAGCCGCCTCCCCCTTGTGCGCCCCTCCCTGGTCAAGCACCTCCCTCCCTATGTCTCCCCGCTGTCCGGCAAGGCGCGACCTCCTCCCGCTAGTCGTCCAAGGAAGGAGAAGAAGGAGGAGGAGGAGAGGAAATGGTGGTGGTTCTTGGGCGGCATCCTGGTCATCAGCGTTCATCAAGGGTAACCCCGGATTCCCCCGAGTAGATGCATCTTTTGATTGTTGTAGCAATGTCGGTATTTCTGTCTCCTCAGAACAGATCGCGTTAGACAGACGTTTTGATGTAGTTAAGTGCGGATTCAGTCTTGGGCTTCTCCTAGAGAGTTGTAGAGGACGTCAATAGCTTTCGATGAAGTGCTAGATCATATTATTTGGACCCCTGTAGCAAAAGTTATGAATTTATTGGTGCGGCTGTTCTGCAACCCTGTTAGTTTCTGGACAGGTTTTAGTGATCTGACCTTTGCGATCAGTTAAAAGGAGAATTAGAGGATCTAAGTATAACACAAGTTGTAGATAATTGTCGTAGCTTTCAGGGAAGAACAAGAACGCGAAATTTGGGTAAACGAGCTGAAAGTTATGTTAGTTTTAGTGCTCTGTCCAGAAAGGGTGACGTGAAATCGATGTTTTGTTAATCAATTTAAAAGTGATTTTAGATGGCCGAATCAGGGAGGCTCACCAACTAGGTTTAGTTGGAAAATTTGATTACCTTTCAATGAAGTCCAAGAACACCTAATTTGGACCACTGTACGGAAAGATATGAATTTTAGAACTTGACTGTTCACAGAGGGCATTTCAGTACCTAAGAAAGCGGGGTCGAGATCGCGTTGAAATCTGTTACTTGATGTGTTCGCTTATATAATTCATGTTTTTCGTTGCTGGGGTCTTAGTTTGTATTCTTAATGTATTAGGTGGGGGATTGGTACCAGAGGCAGCACCGTCTTCACGTCCTCCATTCGCACGCGGTTAAGGCAAGTGCATTGGTTGTTACTTGGTTGTGATTGATTGGCCATGTTTGTATATTTTCGATACATGATAGTGTAGCAAGATTGCTGGCATGTTGATTGTTTCAAGTATGGTGGTTGCTCCAAGTATGACTATGCTTTACTATGGTATGATGTTGTCGTCTTTTGGTAAATTGATGATGAGTAAAAGATAAGCAAGTGCATTGGTTGTTACTTGGTTGTGATTGATTGGCCATGTTTGTATATTTTCGATACATGATAGTGTAGCAAGATTGCTGGCATGATGATTGTTTCAAGTATGGTGGTTGCTCCAAGTATGACTATGCTTTACTATGGTATGATGTTGTCGTCTTTTGGTAAATTGATGATGAGTAAAAGATAAGCAAGTGCATTGTGGTTTGATTGATTGGCTATATTGTGTGTTATTTGATATATGGTTGCATAGCAAGATGGTATACTTGATGAATGTTTAAGTTTGGTTATTGCTCAAATGATGCTTATGCTTTACTATGGTTCAATGTGGTAGTCTTTTGGTAAGATTGATGATGAATGAGAGTTGAGCATTTGCATATTGAGAACATATTGAGGCTTGGTTACGCGGTGACCAAGTATGTTTCCCTTTGAGAACCCCGTCATGAATGTGATGGGCCCGAGATCCCCACACTCGTGGAGTGTGGGCTTGAGGTCCCGTTACTTGCGAATGCGGGCAATTGGTCCTGTGTGTGCGCGCAGATAGGCATGGGTATCTTGGCGTGATCGCATACTCGCATTACGTGTAATGCACACGAGAAAGTTAAAGATAAAGGTTCCTTGAGCATTGCATTTGCATATGAGATGTTCTAATGTTGATCTCCTTTATATGTATGTTGATGTTATAGTTTCTTTATGTACTTGCTGAGTCTATGGACTCACTCTTGCTTTTATTGTTGTTTTAGGTACAGAGCCAAGAATGACATGCATGGGGGGAAGTAGACTGCTAGTCACACACATACCACATGAACTAAATAAAGTTGAATGATCTTCAGAACGTGGTTGATTTTAGATTATTATGTTTTGTCTTATGCAATGGATTAAATGTAATAATGATGAGTAGTGGAACTTCATACCTCTCTAGTTATGTTAGACACTTAACATGTCTTTGTTTATCTCTTGATGTCTCTAGATGATACTCTGCATTACCGGTGTAATGCACACAGAAAGTTAAAGATAAAGGTTCCTTGAGCATTGCATTTGCATATGAGATGTTCTAATGTTGATCTCCTTTATATGTATGTTGATGTTATAGTTTCTTTATGTACTTGCTGAGTCTATGGACTCACTCTTGCTTTTATTGTTGTTTTAGGTACCCAAGCCAAGAATGACATGCATGGGGGGAAGTAGACTGCTAGTCACACACATACCACATGAACTAAATAAAGTTGAATGATCTTCAGAACGTGGTTGATTTTAGATTATTATGTTTTGTCTTATGCAATGGATTAAGTGTAATAATGATGAGTAGTGGAACTTCATACCTCTCTAGTTATGTTAGACACTTAACATGTCTTTGTTTATCTCTTGATGTCTCTAGATGATAGTTTAGTTAATACATGTATTATTCAGATGTTGGAACCTCCGTGTAATTAACTTTACAAGGGAGGTTCGGCGAGATTTACTAAAATTGCCTTGATTAGAATTATTAGGGTTTGTTTAGTAGCATTCCGTGCTCATGTCGAGTGGGGTGTTCGAGTTCTGATTGGTATCGAGGACCCCCTCGACGCAGATGACTGGTCCGTGCCGTTGAGACCTTGGATTTACAACCTAGGCAACTTGAATTGCTGAAATTTTGTAATGGTTAATGAACTTATAAACTGACACACCGGTGCACGATGGGATGGGATGGGTCAAGCATTGCATTTACGCATCTGTTGAGTTGTATTAATGATTCCTGTTTTGAGATGATCTGATATATCTATAGTATAATACTATGGTTATTATGTGTGGGGGTAACCCATGTTGAGAGGTGGAGGTAGTGGTTGTGGTCCTGGGCTATACCAGGTTACACCACTGTTCGTGGTATAGGAATAGCGAAGTATCCACATGAGAGATCGTAGTACAGGCGTTTGGTAGCGAGTAGACTTAAAAGAGTTGTTCTCTTCCCTGAATTTGAATTTGGTCAACTCTTATCCAGTTGAGATTGATGAGTTTCTCTTGGGTTATTCATTCTTGTGGTTGATAGGTTACTTTGAGAAAAGTTGATGCGTTTCCATTGGTTTACTTTGCCCCTTAAAGCATTTATTGTTTTCCCAACTGTTGAGTTAATCTTGCAAACTTGAATTTGGTTAATTGTAAAGATTGGCCTTTGTGTTGGAGTTCTGTTTGTCTTATTGGAAAACATGACCCATTTATTTCACTTGATGTTTTTGGTTAATAAAAGTTTCGTTTTGCAAGTCCTTTAGTACAAGAAAGCTTTGAATCAATGTAACTCCCTTGGGTATTTCGAGTGTTGAAGTTGAATGGTTCTCTTTTATGAAAGAAAATATTAAATTCTTTAGCGATGTCTTCTTGTGGTTAAGATGGAGGTTATAAACAAAGAAATTGATGGGAATGATATGTGTTATCAGGTGAGGTCTGCAGAGTGTGTGCATGATCGATCATAACTAAGATCCTTCAAAGGAAAGCTCATAAATTTGAAAGTGTCTTGTAGTAGTTCTTGATGAGCCGTGGTTAAGAGTACAACTATACCTAATTGTAAACCGTAGAGTTAACAAGAAGTGTGGAACATTGATGAATTGAGTTGATCATTAAGAGTGATACATTTGGTAAACTTCTTTGGTAAATTGGATTAACGGATCGCAATGGATTAACCTAACCGTTTGGGATGGTTAAGTACAAAAGGAGTTAGATTATTGTGTTAGTGGATATTAATCTTGGAGTAACCCTTGGTGGATGTTTAGTGATTGTATGTAATTGTTAGGTGCAATTATTGACTATTAAAGTTTGGTGTTGAGCTTTATTAAGAGAAAAATTGATGGGATTTAATAGATGAACAATAATTACATGATGGTAGAACTATCGGATAATAGTATGTCATTGATGGAAGGGCTTTGGAATAACCTTTTAAATTGTGTAGTTAGTTCCCTCTAAAATAAAGTGGTCGTTGTAGTGAGGGTGTAAGAATCAGTATGCACTCATTTGAGGATGAGATGATAAAGGGGTACGTAACATTTTGGTGAGCCTTGGTGGCTAATAAGGGAAGAGTTGAGGATAACGAATCTTGTTAAGAGTGAATTATTCTTGGTGTTGATAAGACTGTCCACAAGAGATTGTGACGCGTCGGAGTGGTGATGATTCTTCTAGAAGAAAAAATAAGTCGATTGCTTTTAGTAGTATCGGATAAATGAAATGTTTGGAGTTTGGCATTCTTGATCCTTTGGTTGTTCATGATTTATGTCGTAGATGATATTAGTTTGACCAATGAGGCGTATTGGAAGGTTCTATTTAGTTCTTAAGTGATTAATGTGATTTGGTTTTAAAGGTACTACTGTTTGGGTTGACAAGTAATGATGTAATCAAAGAAAATTGCTTTAATTGTTGTGGAAAATTAGTACCATAAGCATTTGAGGTTGGGGTTGAGAATTGTAATTTGCAACCTTTACGTCGTTCTGACTTAAGAGTTTCTTGGGTTTCCTTAGCAATGTTTATTATGATTTATGGAGGTTTGAAAATTCCTTCTTGTGGGACATGTGCCCACAACCTGTGGATTGGTGTTTGGTTTTGAGATCATTGCTATTTGATTGTTACTCTTGGTCTCGTGCTCATTCCGACGAGCAAAGTTTGCTTGTGTGTTGAACCTTGTATTTGTTTGTTTCTTCCTTTTTGAGAAAGGATTTAACCTACTTGTGTTGCCAAGTCTAATAGAGAGTATTATGGTGACTGGTTGGAGTTGGACAAGTATATGGTAGTAGTGAGATTTTGGGAACCAGTCTATGTGAAGAACAGTGGAAGGTGTATTGGTTTTGACCTATAACTTCTTTGAGAGAATTTTATGGAATGATTGTCATTGGGAAACAACTGATTAGTGTTTTGACTAGTGGAACCTAAGGCGAATTATGATCCAGTAACCTTTGTCGATGTTGGAATATTGGGATTAACGAAATTATGGACTCTTGATAAACTTATCAGAGTATCGCAATTGGATACTTAATATGATTGTGCAGAAGAGTTTTGATGGTGAAGGTTAATGAGAGTAGCGGTGTGGAGAAACCTAAGCGTTGTGCTAATTAATGGGATAGCAGGAATAGTTGAGTATTGTCAAGTGTGACTTGGTCTCAGTGAGTAACCCTATAGGAGTTAGATTATCTCTAAGGATAACTTGGTCAAGAATTTATATACTCATTTATTGACGTTAGTGATTGAGTATGTTTGAATCCTGATCAATCAGTTAGGGTATTGTGAGTGGGTATATTGTGGTCAAGTAGCTGCATTTGATTGGTATAGGTTAGACAAGGTCTAAGATTGGTAAGATGAATCGCCTTGGGCGATTATTTGATTAGTAAGGAATGTGGACATAATGACCTGAGATTATTGTTGGGCTGTGCGAAATTTTGGTCATCAGGTTTGAGGGTTACGTATCAAGTATACCGAACATTCATTGTAAGAGTCGTAGAGGTTGAATTGGGCTTTGTATATTTTTTTATACTAGCATCTTGGTTCCCAGGATTAGGTTCCAAGAGTTATGGTGATCTCTGAAAGCAGTAAATGAGAGTGAATGTGGGAGTTTCAAGTTGTTTATCTTTAAAAGTATGAGGGATGTGATGGTAGGTGAAACCTACAAGGAATTGCGTTGGGAATTGTTTTGTCAAAGTATTCATTTGGTAGAAAGGTTAGCTAGAGTGTGATATTGTGAATTGGAAGAGTCTCCCGGTATAAGTGTGGATCCGTCTGACGGTCCGGAGAAGAAGCGGGCCCGCGGTAGAAGGCGAGGCGGCCCGATCCTGTCGCTCAGCTGCGCCCTATCATTTGGTCTTTGCCGCCAGCGCGAATGTGCCTTCGCCGTCGAGGTCGGCTTGTATCCGATCCCTTCGTTCGGGTGTTAGTAGCGGCGGGGAGCCACTGCTGCCGGTTGGCGAAGCGGCCTGCGGTGCGGCAGAGCGATGGGCTCGTTCGATGTCATTGGGCGGACTCAAGGCCTCCTCGGAGAAAAGTACCTCGAACGTTTATGCGGGCGAGGTGCTGCGAGGTTCCTCCCACTCGCGGGTGCCTCGCGGTAAGTTGCGGTTCGTGCTAGTCTTATGTTTGTTTTGCTTTGTCTTGTGCCAAAGGCCTTGATTTTCAGCGGGTGAGGGCGAGGAGGATGGCTCACGGTGGTATGCTGCTGGCCGTGTTTGTCGGCGGTTCGGCCCTATTGCTTGAGTGTGCAGTCAGGAAGACGAGGCCATGCGCCATCTGTGTGGTGGTGCGTGGGGCCCATGTGCCGTCTGAGCTTAGGATTAGCGAGGCGCCTCGCGAGTTTGCGGGCTGTTGCCGACTTTGCCGCGCCTGCTCTCGGAGCTCTTTTGCGGATGCCTTTACGAGATGCTTGAGTGTTGAGGCTAATGCGCCAGGTAAATGCGATGGGTTTTTGTGTTTTTTTGTTGTTGCTCTGCTGATTGGAGTTGGTTATCACGAGCATAATGTTAGCGAGCCTTAGCGACGATGTGGCGTCGGGCTTTGCCAAGATTCAAAGCGAGTCGAGGATGGACATGCTCGGGCGGCGCAAGGCGGCGCGGCGCTCTGGCTGCGAGTTCGGGCCTTAGGCGGTTAGCGGCCCGGCGGCGGCGCGGCGCCAAGTCTGCGAGCCACGGAGGATCGTGTGAAGACTCTTGTGCGAGAAGGTGTGCGAGAGGAGGAGTGCACGCCGGCGCGGTATCATCCTCATTGGGCGAAGTGCTGGCGAGCCATGGAGGTCATCGAGGCGATGTCGCGGCTAAGCGCCCGTGCCCCGGCGAGGGTTCCACCGTCCGTCGAGATGGACATCACCCTCGGGAGGCTTTGCCGCTGGCGGGAAGTGTGCCTCGGCCCCGCGCGCTCGTCTGGAGACCATTAACGCGAGACGCTGTCCGCGACCGCCTTCGCTCGACAAAGCGGATGCAGCGCATATTGATAGCCTCGCCCGCCTGATCAGTCAGTGGTAGCCACGCAGAGAGAGGTAGCGGCCGCTCGAGACCGAAGAACAGAGGCGGGAGGGTTACATTACAAGATTCTGGTCTCTCGGGGTCATGATGGCGGCGGAATCCTTGGGCTTGCGCGGCGTAGAGAAGGAAGAAGGAAGGCCCGGTGGAGGACACGAGGGCCGACAAGCGGGTCCACCACGGGATAGTGTGACCCCGCCTTTTTGGTTATAAGTGGCTGTTAGGGGTTCTCTTTCTCTTTTTTTGGTGCCCGCTTTTCTTTGTTTGTAAAAGGCGTTTTGTAGGAGGAAACTCTTTGTGTAACACCCTCTTGTTTTTAAATGAAAAGTGAAAAGGTTCGCTACAGGTGTGATTTGTATTTGTGATTATGCCCATTATGTACAGGAGCGGTTTTGGTGAAGCGAAGCTGCCGGGCGTGGTCTCGCTCCTCGGGGCCACGAGGCGACAAAAAAGGCTAGTGCGCGAGGCTTGAAAGATGGCGTGCGTGCCCTCATCTCCAGCCTGCGGTTGTTCTCTGGGGTGGTGTACCATGGTGCGAAGTGGGCAGCTGAAATTGGCGAACCGGCCAGGCTCGATGAGGATTTTCATCGTGCGGAAAAGGAAAGCGGCGGAGCGCGTGCGGAGATCGTGCATTTGGGCGTCCACGAGCTAAGCTATTGGTCTTTGGCGCGGACCCGCTCAAGTCTTGTCTTGATGCTGCGCTTCCGCGGCAAGTGTCGGCGGCGGCTTCGTCGAGATCCTGGCGCGTATAAGGTTACGGTCGGGGATGCGGAGTTGCTAGCATCACGGCAGCGTCGGATGAGGAGGCTGCTTGGCGTGGGCGGCGTGTGGAGAATGGGACTTTGTTCGCAAGCTTGAGTCGCTTAGCGCTGCTGTACTATGTTTGTATGAGTTGTCTTTGTTGTGTCAGGAGCTCATAATCTGTTGAGCTTGAAGCAATAAAATTGTGAGCGTTCTTTGGAGCTCATGTATGCGTGTGTGTTTTGTTTCGGTAGGCTCAGTAGAACCACATGCATATAATGGCGGCGCGTCACGTGCGTCCTACCTTTTTTTTGATAGGGCTTGAGAGCCACGTAAATGTAATTTTTAGGAGGGCGGCGGCGAAGTGCCGTCCCCCTTTTTTAGGGCTTGGAGGAGCCACAAGTAAATGTAATTTTACCGAAGGCGGGCGGCGGCGTGCGTCCCCTACCCTTTTTTGATAGGGCTTGGAGGAGCCTGTAAATGTAATTTTTGAAGGGGGCGTGGCGCGTGCACGTCCTACCTTTTATAGGGCTTGGAGGAGCCTTTGCCAAATGTAATTTTTGAAGGGGCGGCGGCGCGTGCGAGTCCTACCTTTTTTATAGGGCTTGAGGAGGCCTGCCAAATGTAATTTTTCGGGGGCGGCGGCGTCGTCCAAATCCTACCTTTTTTTGATAGGGCTTGGAGGCCACGTTAAATGTAATTTTCGGAGGAGGCGGCGGCGCGTCAATCCTACCTTACACAGTGGGGCCGGAGGAGCCACGTAATGTAATTTTTGAAGGGGGCGGCGAGCGTCTGCGTCCCCTACCTTTTGATAGGGCCGGAGGAGCCTAAAAATTTTTTTTCATATGCACTGCGGAGTTCCATGTGCCATGCAGGGCCGAAGGCCATGCGCGGTGTGGTTTTTTGTTTTTATACATGGGCGCGGAGGTTTCCATGTGCCAGGGCGAAGAGCCATGCGGTGTTGTTTTTATACATGGACATGGAGGAGTTTCCATGTGCTGCCAGAGCGAAGGCCATGCGCGTTCGTTTGTGTTCGGTTGAACATAGCTTTGAGGTTGCCAATTTAAAAGAATTGAGTTAATGTGTCACGCGATGATTTGGGATCCTATGGTTTAAGAGAAAGTTAAATTCTTAAAAGAAAGACTGTGGAAAAAATGTGATCTTGGATAGTGAGATATTCTCTTAGTTCTTGTTTGAACTATGTGCTTTTGACTGATGTCAATTACCAATTGAGTTGGTTCTTGTCAGTAAGTGTGAATCCTTTTAGTTAAGAAAAAGAAAGGGAATGGTTAATCTGGTTATTTGAGTGTTTCGCTTTTGTCTTTGGTGGCATTTATTTCTAAACTGCCTACTTGAAAAGTGGAGAAGTTTTCTTGTTAAACCCATTGATTTTGGTTTGGTCTCTTCTAAGGGAAAATGGTTTTGAGTTGATTGCTTTAAGACTCTTATGGTTTCAGTTGGGAACTGTTGTGCGTACCTGGTTAAAAGAGGTGCTCATTGTCAAAGTTAATAAATCGACTGATCCAAAGATCAAGAGTTTGTGTGTTATGCACAAGTTTTGTGGTTTGGTACCAAAGGGAATGTTGCCCCAAGGTACCTTGGTTGTATCTGGAAGTTGTGGAGATTTGGGAGATAGCGTATCACTAGGACCATTTGGAGTCCTGGCGTGTAGCACGGAATGTTTTGTTTGACCTTTTGTCGAGGGAGTATTGGAGAAATCTGGAGGGTAAAGTTTCCTTAGAATAGTTGACCCACGGGTAAGACCGTGCCTTCGAGACGTGTCTGTCGAGTGACTCTTGAAAGGTTTGGACAAGTAGTAAGGCGTAACGCGTCGGTACGTCAAGGTGTTTTTGTCGCAGCAGTCCGAGAGAGAGGCCACTTGGGAATTTGAGTCTCGCATGCGCGAGCAATATCCGGAGTTATTCACAGCAGTTCATGGCAATGTTAATAAGTTTTAGTTGTGATCAACTCTTTGGCGTAAACGTGATTAGAATTCGGGGCGGATTCAGTTTAAGGGGTAGAGTGTAATACCTAAAATAGGATTCGGGAGAAAACCTAAAGATTTAAAGGAAACGAGTAATTAGAAATCGATCCGGAGAAGGACCTTACGGAAAATAATTAAAGGGTGGGAGAAGAAGGGTTTAACGAAAACTAAGGCAACTTGGGCTGGGCTTGGCCCATAAGGCCTTTTGGTGGCGGCCAAGGGGAGGCACCCTTTTCTCCCCAAACCCTAGCCGCCCCTACCCCTCCCCTCTCCCTTGCGCCCTCCTCCCTAGGCAGCTGCCCTCCCTTGTGCGCCTCCTGGTCAAGCACCTCCCTCCCTATGTCTCCCCGCTGTCCGGCAAGGCGCGACCTCCTCCCGCTAGTCGTCCAAGGAAGGAGAAGAAGGAGGAGGAGGAGAGGAAAGGGTGGTGGTTCTTGGGCGGCATCCTGGTCATCAGCGTTCATCAAGGGTAACCCCGGATTCCCCCGAGTAGATGCATCTTTTGATTGTTGTAGCAATGTCGGTATTTCCATCTCCTCAGGACAAATCGCGTTAGACATACGTTTTGATGTAGTTAAGTGCGGATTCAGTCTTGGGCTTCTCCTAGAGAGTTGTAGAGGACGTCAATAGCTTTCGATGAAGTGCTAGATCATATTATTTGGACCCTTGTAGCAAAAGTTATGAATTTATTGGTGCGGCTGTTCTGCAACCCTGTCAGTTTCTGGACAGGTTTTAGTGATCTGACCTTTGCGATCAGTTAAAAGGAGAATTAGAGGATCTCAGTATAACACAAGTTGTAGATAATTGTCGTAGCTTTCAGGGAAGAACAAGAACGCGAAATTTGGGTAAACGAGCTGAAAGTTATGTTAGTTTTAGTGCTCTGTCCAGAAAGGGTGACGTGAAATCGATGTTTTGTTAATCAATTTAAAAGTGATTTTAGATGGACGAATCAGGGAGGCTCACCAACTAGGTTTAGTTGGGAAATTTGATTACCTTTCAATGAAGTCCAAGAACACCTAATTTGGACCACTGTACGGAAAGATATGAATTTTAGAACTTGACTGTTCACAGAGGGCATTTCAGTACCTAAGAAAGCTGGGTCGAGATCGCGTTGCAATCTGTTACTTGATGTGTTCGCTTATATAATTCATGTTTTTCGTTGCTGGGGTCTTAGTTTGTATTCTTAATGTATTAGGTGGGGGATTGGTACCAGAGGCAGCACCGTCTTCACGTCCTCCATTCGCACGCGGTTAAGGCAAGTGCATTGGTTGTTACTTGGTTGTGATTGATTGGCCATGTTTGTATATTTTCGATACATGATAGTGTAGCAAGATTGCTGGCATGATGATTGTTTCAAGTATGGAGGTTGCTCCAAGTATGACTATGCTTTACTATGGTATGATGTTGTCGTCTTTTGGTAAATTGATGATGAGTAAAAGATAAGCAAGTGCATTGGTTGTTACTTGGTTGTGATTGATTGGCCATGTTTGTATATTTTCGATACATGATAGTGTAGCAAGATTGCTGGCATGATGATTGTTTCAAGTATGGTGGTTGCTCCAAGTATGACTATGCTTTACTATGGTATGATGTTGTCGTCTTTTGGTAAATTGATGATGAGTAAAAGATAAGCAAGTGCATTGTGGTTTGATTGATTGGCTATATTGTGTGTTATTTGATATATGGTTGCATAGCAAGATGGTATACTTGATGAATGTTTAAGTTTGGTTATTGCTCAAATGATGCTTATGCTTTACTATGGTTCAATGTGGTAGTCTTTTGGTAAGATTGATGATGAATGAGAGTTGAGCATTTGCATATTGAGAACATATTGAGGCTTGGTTACACGGTGACCAAGTATGTTTCCCTTTGAGAACCCCGTCATGAATGTGACGGGCCCGAGATCCCCATACTCGTGGAGTGTGGGCTTGAGGTCCCCGTTACTTGCGGAGTAACGGGCAATTGGTCCCTGTGCGTGCGTGCATAGGCATGGGTATCTTGCGTGATCGCATACTGCACATGCGTGTAATGCACACGAGTTAAAGATAAAGGTTCCTTGAGCATTGCATTTGCATATGAGATGTTCTAATGTTGATCTCCTTTATATGTATGTTGATGTTATAGTTTCTTTATGTACTTGCTGAGTCTATGGACTCACTCTTGCTTTATTGTTGTTTTAGGTACCGAGCCAAGAATGACATGCATGGGGAAGTAGACTGCTAGTCACACACATACCACATGAACTAAATAAAGTTGAATGATCTTGAGCGTGGTTGATTTTAGATTATTATGTTTTGTCTTATGCAATGGATTAAATGTAATAATGATGAGTAGTGGAACTTCATACCTCTCTAGTTATGTTAGACACTTAACATGTCTTTGTTTATCTCTTGATGTCTCTAGATGATACTCTGCATTACCGGTGTAATGCACACAGAAAGTTAAAGATAAAGGTTCCTTGAGCATTGCATTTGCATATGAGATGTTCTAATGTTGATCTCCTTTATATGTATGTTGATGTTATAGTTTCTTTATATACTTGCTGAGTCTATGGACTCACTCTTGCTTTTATTGTTGTTTTAGGTACCCGAGCCAAGAATGACATGCATGGGGGGAAGTAGACTACTAGTCACACACATACCACATGAACTAAATAAAGTTGAATGATCTTCAGAACGTGGTTGATTTTAGATTATTATGTTTTGTCTTATGCAATGGATTAAATGTAATAATGATGAGTAGTGGAACTTCATACCTCTCTAGTTATGTTAGACACTTAACATGTCTTTGTTTATCTCTTGATGTCTCTAGATGATACTCTGCATTACCGGTGTAATGCACACAGAAAGTTAAAGATAAAGGTTCCTTGAGCATTGCATTTGCATATGAGATGTTCTAATGTTGATCTCCTTTATATGTATGTTGATGTTATAGTTTCTTTATATACTTGCTGAGTCTATGGACTCACTCTTGCTTTATTGTTGTTTTAGGTACCGAGCCAAGAATGACATGCATGGGGGAAGTAGACTACTAGTCACACACATACCACATGAACTAAATAAAGTTGAATGATCTTGAGCGTGGTTGATTTTAGATTATTATGTTTTGTCTTATGCAATGGATTAAATGTAATAATGATGAGTAGTGGAACTTCATACCTCTCTAGTTATGTTAGACACTTAACATGTCTTTGTTTATCTCTTGATGTCTCTAGATGATACTCTGCATTACGGTGTAATGCACACGAAGATTAAAGATAAAGGTTCCTTGAGCATTGCATTTGCATATGAGATGTTCTAATGTTGATCTCCTTTATATGTATGTTGATGTTATAGTTTCTTTATATACTTGCTGAGTCTATGGACTCACTCTTGCTTTTATTGTTGTTTTAGGTACCCGAGCCAAGAATGACATGCATGGGGGGAAGTAGACTGCTAGTCACACACATACCACATGAACTAAATAAAGTTGAATGATCTTGAGCGTGGTTGATTTTAGATTATTATGTTTTGTCTTATGCAATGGATTAAATGTAATAATGATGAGTAGTGGAACTTCATACCTCTCTAGTTATGTTAGACACTTAACATGTCTTTGTTTATCTCTTGATGTCTCTAGATGATACTCTGCATTACCGTGTAATGCACACGAAGATTAAAGATAAAGGTTCCTTGAGCATTGCATTTGCATATGAGATGTTCTAATGTTGATCTCCTTTATATGTATGTTGATGTTATAGTTTCTTTATATACTTGCTGAGTCTATGGACTCACTCTTGCTTTTATTGTTGTTTTAGGTACCCGAGCCAAGAATGACATGCATGGGGGGAAGTAGACTACTAGTCACACACATACCACATGAACTAAATAAAGTTGAATGATCTTCAGAACGTGGTTGATTTTAGATTATTATGTTTTGTCTTATGCAATGGATTAAATGTAATAATGATGAGTAGTGGAACTTCATACCTCTCTAGTTATATTAGACACTTAACATGTCTTTGTTTATCTCTTGATATCTCTAGATGATAGTTTAGTTAATACATGTATTATCTGTATGTTGGAACCTCCGTGTAATTAACTTTACAAGGGAGGTTCGGCCGAGATTTACTAAAATTGCCTTGATTAGAATTATTAGGGTTTGTTTAGTAGCATTCCAGGCTCATGTCGAGCTGGGGTGTTACAGGGGGGGCTCTCGGAGTTCCTTCGCACCCAGCCATCAACCTTCTCCCGGTCCAAGGACCCCCCTCGACGCAAATGACTGGCTGTGTCTGGTTGAGCGAAAGCTCAACATTGCTCAGTGCCAGGATCAGGAGAAGGCACTCTTCACATCCCATCAGCTGGAGGGTGCAGCACTCTCATGGTGGGAGAACTTTCTCGCCATGCAGCCTGCTGGCCACGTGGTCACTTGGGAGGAGTTTCACACCACTTTCCGTCGGGCTCATGTTCCTGTCGGCCTGATGAAGCTCAAGAAGAAGGAGTCTCTTGCGCTCAAGAAAGGGCGCAGATCTATGATAGAGTACCTGCACGAGTTCAACTACCTGGCGAGGTATGATCCTGCTGAGGTGGCCACTGATGAGGCCAAGCAGGAGAAGTTCATGGAGGGCTTGTTTGAGGAGCTGCAGGACAAGCTCTCTATCGTCGACTTTCCTGACTTTCAGACCTTGGTTGACAAGGCTATCGTCGCCGAGCACAAGGCGAGGGCTCTAGGCGAGTCCTGCAAGCGCAAGTGGGAGGCCCAGAAGGCCGCGAGGGTCGGCCTCTCTCGACCTCGTGTTGGGCCAGCCCAGTGGCCCATTCTCAGGCTTCGCCACCGCCGTGGCCGTCAGTGCCAGTTCCTCGTCCCCCGCAGGCCGTGTTTCAGCTATGTGCACCTGCGGCCCAGCAAGGTGGCCTCCGCAATCCGGCTGCCGAGGTCACTTGCTTCTCCTGCAACCAAAAGGGCCACTATGCTAACAGTTGCCCTAAGAAGACTAGAGTGGACCCTCGTCCTAATGGAGGACGCGGGCAATGAAGCGGTCATCCCCTTGACCAAAATACTGTCCAGAAGACCCAGGGCATGGGAAGTGGCTGAGTCAACCACATCTCGGCTGAGGAGGCACAAGAGGCCCCCCGACGTTGTGTTGGGTACGCTTCTTGTCAACTCTCGCGCAGCTGCAGTGTTGTTCGATTCAGGAGCTTCGCATTCCTTTATTTCAAGATCTTTTGCTGCTGCTAGTGATCTTCACTTTGTTCCTTTGGGTGTTCCTTTGCTTATTCGCTCTTCAGGTTCGGAAATGAGAGCTGATCAAGAATGCCGGGATGTTCCCATTGAAGTTGAAGGAGTGCGATTCTTGGCAAATCTTATCCTACTCAACTCAGCGACTTTGGATGTGATTCTTGGCATGGATTGGTTGTCCCAACATTTGGGACAAATCGATTGTGCCAGGAAGGTCGTCTACCTCACAAGCCCCTCGGGAGAACAGGTTGGGTTCTCGCCGCAGCTGCAAGGGCCGCATCTTTGCGCACTTGAAGTGAAGCCAGCCTTGGAGATTCAGGATGTCCCGACAGTGTGTGACTTCGCGGATGTTTTCTCTAAAGATTTGCTTGGGATGTCTCCAGTTCGAGACCTGGAGTTCGTCATCGAGTTGCTGCCCGGTACCACCCCGATTTCGAAGAGGCCGTACCGAATGCCTCCTAATGAGTTGGAGGAGCTGAAGAAGCAACTAGGTGAGCTTCAAGGGAAGGGTTTTATCTATCCTAGATCATCTCCTTGGGGTTGTCCAGTGATCTTTGTGAAGAAGAAGGACAAGACTTTACGCATGTGCGTTGATTACTGTCCGCTTAATGAAGTTACGGTGAAGAACAAGTATCCTTAGCTCCGTATTGATGATCTCTTTGACCAGTTGACCGGAGCTCAAGTATTCTCAAAGATTGATTTGAGATTGGGATATCATCAAGTCAGGATCAGATCTGAAGATATTCCAAAGATGGCTTTTGCTACTCGTTATGGCCTTTACGAGTACACCGTCATGTCTTTTGGCTTAACCAATGCTCCTGCCCTATTCATGAATCTTATGAACTTGATAAGTTTGTCGTGGTATTCATTGACGATATTCATATCTACTCCAAGAGTGAAGAAGAGCATGCTGTGCATCTGAAGCTTGTGTTGGGAAAGCTGCGTGAGCACCAGTTGTATGCAAAGTTCAGCAAGTGCGAGTTTTGGTTGAAGGATGTGGCATTCTTGGGCCATGTTCTTTCAACGGGAGGCATAGCCGTGGATCCTTGCAAGGTCAGCGATGTACTCTCTTGGGGTCAGCCCAAGTCGGTCACAGATGTGTAGAGTTTTCTTGGTTTAGCGGGTTACTACCGTCGCTTTATCGAGAACTTCTCCAAGATCGTGAAGCCAATGACCGAGTTGCTCAAGAAGGACAAGAAGTTTGTGTGGTCCCCGCTTGTGACGAGAGTTTTCAGGAACTCAAGAAGCGTTTGACTTCAACCCCGGTTCTTGTTCTTCCCGATGTCCACAAGAGTTTTGATATCTTTTGTGATGCCTCTTGTTAGCGACTTGGTTGTGTTCTTATTCAGGAAGGCAAGGTTGTGGCCTATGCATCGAGACAGTTGAGGCCTCATGAACTCAACTATCCAACCCATGACTTGGAATTAGCTGCAGTGGTTCATGCACTTAAGATTTGGCGATATTACCTAATCGGTAACCGTTGTGAAGTGTATTCGGATCACAAGAGTTTGAAGTATTTGTTCACCCAACCAGATCTGAACCTCAGGCAAAGAAGATGATTGGAATTGATCAAAGACTATGACATGAGTATTCAGTACCATCCGGGCAAGGCCAATGTTGTTACCGATGCACTAAGGCGAAAGGTGTATTGCAATACTTTGATGCTCCAGGAGCAGCAGCCTGCCCTCCTTGAAGAATTTCAGCGGCTCAATTTGGGTTTGATTGTGTGACCAACCTTCGTGGACCAAATCAAGGCTGCACAACAATCGGATGTTGGTGTGGACCAAATCAAGCAAAACATCAAGAACGACACAGCCAAGTGCTTCTCAAAGGATGAGCATAGTGTTGTGTGGTTTGGGCAGCGCCTTGTGGTTCCAAAGGTCATGGAATTGCGGGATTTGATTCTCTGGAAGCCCATGATTCCCTCTTGTCCATCCATCCTCGGGCCACAAAGATGTATCAGGACCTTCGTCAGAGATTCTGGTGGACCCGAATGAAGCGCAAGATTGCCAAGTTCGTTGCTGAGTGCGACGTGTGTTGTCGTGTTAAGGCCAAGCATCAGTGTCCAGTAGGTATTCTTCAGCCTTTGCCAGTGCCCGAGTGGAAGTGGGATTCTGTTGGCATAGATTTCATCACCAGGCTGCCCCGTACTTCTTTGGGGAAGGATGCCTTATGGGTTATCATTGATCGGTTGATGAAAGTAGCCCATTTTCTCCCAGTGCGGGCTAAGATTGATGTGGGCTACTTGGCGGACCTCTACATATCTCGCATCGTGCGCTTGCATGGTGTGCCAAGAACGATTGTGTCAGATCATGGTTCTCTCTTCACCTCTCGGTTTTGGCATAGTTTGCAAGAGGCTATGGGGACTCGTCTTTCTTTCAGCTCAGCGTATCACCCCCAAACGGATGGCCAGACGGAGAGAGTCAACCAAGTTTTTGAAGACATGCTCTGTGCTTGTGTTCTTTCCTATGGGAAGAATTGCGAGAAGTGCTTGCCGTTTGCCGAATTCTCCTACAACAACAGTTTCCAAGCCAGTCTTGGCATGGAACCTTTTGAGGCCTTGTATGGGAGAAAGTTCAGAACCCCAGTGAACTAGTCGGAGATGGGTGAGAGGCAGTTCTTTGGCCCAGGTTCAATCAACGAGGCCGAAAGTCAAGTTCAGCTTGTTTGTGATTGTTTGCGCATGGCCCAGTCCAGGCAAAAGAGCTATGCGGATCGTCGCCGCCGTGAGTTGAGCTTTCAGCCCAATGACTTTGTTTATCTCAAAGTCTCGCCTTTGAAGGGTCATCAGCATTTCGACATCAAGGGCATGTTAGCTCCTCGATATGTTGGGCCTTATCGCATTATCGAGAAGGTGGGAGCTGTTGCATACAGGTTGGAGTTGCCAGCTGCACTTGAAGGGGTGCATGATGTGTTCCATATGTTCCAATTGAAGAAGTGCCTCTGTGTTCCAATCGAGGAAACTCCATTGGAAAATCTTGATGTGCAAGAAGATTTGACCTACCGCGAGCATCCTGTTCATATTCTTGAAGAATTTGAACGTAGAACAAGGAATCACGCCATCAAGTTCCTTAAAGTTCAGTGGTTGAATCATTCCGAGGATGAGGCAACTTGGGAGTGGGAAGATCGTCTTCGTGCGGACTACCCGTCTTTCTTCTCCGAGTGAACAGAATCTCGGAACGAGATTCTTGTAAGGAGGGGAGATTTGTAACATCCCAAGTATTGGCTTGTGTTTCAAATGTAAGAAAATGTGTAGAAATTAAAAACTTTTCTTACATCTTGTATTTCAGGTGAAAAATTCTTGTAAAAGAATTATGGAAATACAAAACCATAAGTCTCTTTTGACCTAAATCTTGGCCTTTCAACAACTTCCTTGTCTAACCTTGTGATCATCCTCTGAAAATAATTTTCCTAAGTTCTAGGGTTAATGTGTGACTCTTCTGAAAAATTTCACAATTTATAGAAATTGATTGAATATTTTAAGAGGTCAGTCAAACCAGTTTGACTCTAAGTCAAACCCTAGCTTAGAACCTTGCAGAATTTTTGGAGAAAAATACACTACATGAAACCCTGTTAAAATTTTATACAAGGTCAATATCTAAGTTGGCAAGCTCCTGTAAAAATTTCAGAATTTTTGGAGTTAGTTTGTTATCTCTAAAAATCCCTCAAAGCTTTCAACTCTTATTCAAAACCCTAAGTTAAAGTGGTTGGGTCTGAGTCGGACTTGAGTCCAACAACATTTCTTGGTTCAGCCCAATCAACTAACTGCACTGTGGGCTCGCTCAAAATGGTGCGTGGCGTTTCAGTCGTTGGATCTCCATCGGGCGGTCCACGTTCGCGGAAACTTTTGGACCTCCCGAGAGCCACCTCAAACCTGAGCCATTAGATCCCAATCCAATGCTCACGACCTCCCCTACCGTTTTGGGACCTCTGGTGGTCTTGTGAAATCGTGGTCATCCGTGCCTGATCCTACCGCCGTCGACCTCCTCTGTTCTTCTTCCTCCTCGCGCCGTGCAAGCGTGTGCCATGGCAGGTGAGCGAGGCAATGCCCTATCCCCTCGCACGTCATCGACTCTTAGCATTAAATGCGCGCCAGTGCTTTCGGCCCCAAAGTCGTGCTCTGAGCTGCTCCCATCATTTCAGCTCGACCATGGCAGTGCCATGGACCGAGCTCACCATTGAGCTGTGCCCTAGATCAAACCCTGGCCCTCCGGCTATAAAAAGGCCCCTGAGCTCCTCCTTAGCTCTCTTTCAACACCACATTGCTAACCGTAGCTCCTCTCGGCTTGTGGGGGCTCAAAACACCAAAACCCCCAAATCCACCATTGCCAGCCGAAAGCAAACTTCTTCATCTTGGCGCCCCTGGGGTTCTTTTTCAATTCTTTCTGCGTCACTTTGCGCCTCTTATCATCTTGAGCATTTCTCCTAATCCAATTTTGTTTGGCATTCACAGGATTTGCCAAATTTTGGATTTGGTTAAGTTCGGCCGAAATCACCCCTTTTCTTCCTCAGCTCTGGTAAGTGCTTCATTTCTCAATCTCGTGCTCTTGGAGCTACTCTGAGCTATAATGAAGCTAACCCTACCACGCGGTCTTGCTCATTTTGCTCAGGTCGTGTTTTCGTCATCCTCTTCTTCGGCTCTGGGGAGCTCCTCCGTGGTCAAAACCCCTCCGACCCTCTTCAAGGCTCTTCTCAGCTAAGGTAGCTCCTTATTAGTCCCTAGAAGCCTGGGCACCCGCTTTTTGGACCTTTGCGAAGCTTTTTGTCGTTTTCGCTTTCGGCCAAAGTTGTCACCATCGGCTCATCGACGTTCTAGGCCATCACCGCCGCAGTGAGTGGTCCCTGTGGGTGCGCAACGCTGTTATGCACCCAGTGGTGCTCTTGGTTTGCGCCGCCGTGGTCAGAGCCTGCGGCGGCAAGCCTTTCTTTGCCCTCGGCCTTTTGTCGGACGAAATCAACTGTCCCGTTGTCGATTAGAACATCATTATTGCTAATCATTGTTAATCATTGGTAATCATTATTGCTAATCATTGTTAATCATTGGTAATCATTGTTAATCATTGAGTCGCTGCCATGTGGGACCAGCCACTTAAACACCCCTAGTCTTTTATTAGGATCACCTCTATGCACCAGACCACCCCCGTAGTCGTTTTTGTAAAACCACCCTCGGGACCACCCTTGGGGTCCTCTTTGCAAAAGACCACCCCTTAGACTTTTATAAAGAAAACCTCAGGACCTCCCTCTCCGCAGATCTGAACCTTTAAGACCACCCCCGGGTAGATCTTGACCGTTGAAGACCTCCCCATGGAGATTTGAGCCATTCAAGACCTCCCCTGTGTTAGACCTGATCATTAAGGACCTCCCCGTGGAGATCCTGGCCGTCCAGGGCCTCCTCTGGTAGATCTTGGCCGTCAGGGACCTCCCCTCCTTTAGATCTTATCGCCTAGGACCTCCTCTGATAAATCTTGGCCATCGAGGATCTCCCCTTGGAGATCTGGGTCATTCTGGACCTCCTCTTATAAGATCCTTAGCTTTAGGACCTCCCGTCAGCTCTGGACCATTAGATCTAGATCCAACGGTCTAGACCTCCTCAGCGCTTTCGAAGTTTTAGCATTCTGATCCCTTTTCACCGTTCATTTCTTGATCTACGGCTCCGATGGCGTGAACGTTTGGTCCTCCGAACGGAGCTCTCGCTGCGAGCCGTTCATCTTTCGATCTGCGGCCCATGTTCGTTGGAACATTCGAACCCCGAGCACCTCCCTCGCGGTGGGCCGTTGGATCTAATCCAACGGTGGGGACGTGTGGCGCTGTGCACATCCGTTCGGTGCCCGCGTTTGGGCCGTTCGATTCGCGATCCACGGTCCACGTTCGCCCACGTCGTTTCATTTTTGATTAGTTTGATTAAATTCCGGTAAGCTTTTATTTGTCAACTGAAAATAGTATTAAAACTTCAAAAATTCATAACTAATTCACTTTAGCTCCATTTTAGGTGCTTCCTGTTGGGTTAAATTTCTGTTTACCTAAGCTTTACACTAAAAATTTGTTTAGGTACTATTCTGTAGCAGAAAATGGTGTAGATTGTTTTAACTTGGTATAACATTAAATATTGTTCTAGAAATTCATTTAAAACTTATAAAATGCATAAGTAATTTTCTGTAGCTCCAAATTGAGCAAACAAAAATTTGTTAAATTCCTCTAATAGGGTACTTTAATATAGAATAGGTTTTGTTCATATCTATGCCTTTCAAAAATGATATGCCCTAGTTTCACAACTTAGAAAAATCATAAGTAATTCAATTTAACTCCAAATGAAGTAAATCTAGTTTTTGTTGTTCTTAGAATGCCATGTTCTACCTACCATAAAAATTTCAGTTCTAGAACTGTAATACCCGAAATCTAGTTTGGAGAGAGTAATTGTGAGGACCCCAGTTTATTTGGCTTGTAATGCTTAACCAACCACCTGGTCCTAGCATCACAAATCAAATAAATCGATCTCGAGATATGTATACTTCGAAAGCGTTATACGCACTCGTTACAAATTAGACATCAACTCCATTCAAAACATAGAGTCCAAACATTACACTACAAACGGAAGATAAACAAATAGTAACAATATTACAGACATAGGCCGACAGCCACAAGATACACAAATAACGAACGACAGTGAAGCAAAAAGTGCCATAAGATGGCTATAAACAAAGCCAATCGGTGTGCCTTCAACCCACAAGGCATCCGGCCGGACCGCCAAGCCTAGTCGTCACCCACGGCGGCAAAGACTGACTCACGAAGTGAGGACCACGAGGCTCACCTTCTTCCTCTCGCAACAAAACATTAAGCAAAGCACACAGTACAAGATTGTCTTTGTACCGCAAGATCGACGTGTGAACTAGCGGACTGTTCATATGCTACATGCGAGCTTGTTTAGTGGAGGCCATATGTTTCATTTGCATAAAGCCAACTTTCATTTGCAATAAGGTATCTGATTTTAAAGGCAAGTTTGCAATTCATTTTTAAGATTGAAATAACGATGAAGGATAGTAATAACAAAAGCGAAAGATAAACAACCTAGAAGTGACTATCCCAATAGTCACCACAACAATAGCACGAATCCCGCATTCGTGCCACCCATCAAGTTTTAATTTAAATGTTGTAGTCTAACTCTCGATAAGCTTACCCAAGCGTGTCCATCACCTAGGGCGAGGCTATTCGAATAGTTTTTAACCTGCAGGTGTACCATCACCCACACCTCGCATCGCCTTTAAGCCAAAGCACACTTCCGAGGTATGCGGCACAGCTAAGTCCTACGAGATCTGTTTCCAATATTGTGTATCAACCTCGAGCCGCTCGTATGGTAGAAACACCATACGCTTACATGGTAAAGCCGAAAGACAACTACCCACTCGGATAAAGCTTTTGGACAACTACCATGCTCCCACCTCCGTCCCTCCTGCGACCTCCTGCGACCCGGGACCAATACACGCCAAAGTACTAGGTCAAGAGAGGTCCCATACCCTCTAGTGTGGTTAGCACGCCGAAATGCCTGGATAACAAAAACTCACAAGATGTTCGGTCCTTAATTGACCGGCACCTTTCGATCACACCAAAAGATCACACCAATCTTACCATTGTGCCCGCGTCTAAATCATTTTTGTTTTCATTTTTTTTAGTTTTGCAATTAAACATAGCAGAAATGCTGAAACATAAAGTTGTAGTAAATTTTGTGTGATCAAGGTTACCGACTAAAGTCGATAACCCTTGATTCTACCGATAGCTAAGCATGTCTAAGCAAGTTGACCGGATCTACTAAGTGACAAGAGATCATCCAATGATCTCTAATCACGACAAATAACCTAGGCTCGGTAGTAGAGATCAATATTTTGTCTACAGGATATGCAACTACTGATTTAACTAATCAATTTAACACAAATTAAGCAATGCATACATACAATTGAAACAAAATATTAATCTTTAAAATACTGGATTAAACATGATCAAACCGCTTGCCCGTTCGCTGTTGCTCAATATGCTGCGGAGGATCGTCCTCAGGGTTGCCGCAAATATCGAAGCCTAACGATCGAACATAACAACAAATAAGAACGAATAACACCGACAAAACTCAAACATTCAACAACATCAAAACAAGCCAAAACTCACACAAAGACCTAAGCATGAAATAACAAAATTTTAAAAGCAGGAACAAATCATTTTAAGTTATTAATAATTTTCTATGAATTTTCTAGGCTAAAAACACAACATGCCACTAGTTAATTACTCAACAAATTTTCATGAACGAAACGATTGTGTAAAACCTATCCTAATAGTTAGTATACTGAAAATGAAATTTTCTGAATTAGGTTATTTGGATTTGGACAATTATTGAGAAAGATATGAATTTTCTAATTTTGGAAAATGCATAAAGCATCCATTAATCATTTAACAGATTTTCGTCTGAGACGAGGTTGAAACTAATTTTAATAAATAGAACATTTAAAATGAAAATTAACAAAGATCGGTTTTATGCAATTTGGATAAAAATTGAATTAGTTATGCATTTACAAGTTTAATTGATTTAACGATTACAATGTAAACGCATTTGAAATACTAAAGCACTTAATACTTCTTCTCAGGACGCACGGCTAGCCCCACCAGCGGCGGGCGGCCCGCGAAAATGCTGACCAGAGCGGACTGCCCGCATAAGGTGACGTCGAAGGCGTATTCAAAGAATACGTCTTCGGCTTAACAGAACGTAATCCTAACACATATGCCCAGCAAAAATACGCTTCATGAAAGAGAAAACGCATTAACAAAACTACACAATCCCTAACTGACATTCCGGGCCCACATAACAGAGACTCAGAGAATTAAAACGATTAGATTTGAATCCTAAAACAGACTTAACACAGAGAGGGCCCACAAGTCAGTGACCTAACAGAACCAGGTTTAGCGATAACTAAGCTTCGCCGGCGGCTCGTCGGCACGCACGGGGACGGTGGCGCGGCCGCGCAGGTGATCTAGCAAACCAGTGAGTTTCAAGACGAGTGAGTGGTACCTTAAGGTTCGCAAAGACCTCACGAACCCGGTGACGGTGACGCGGAGCCCAATGGTCGCCGGAGATGGGCTCACGACGGCCGGAGGCGGAGAAGAAGCTACGGCTCTCGCAAAGAAGACGCTACAGACTTCGAGAAGCTTCGGGAAGGTGCGCCACGGAATCGCCTCGACTCCAGGAGCAATAAGCGCACGATAACGCCGACGAAGAAAGCCCGAGGTGACCGGAATTTCCACGGCGGCGGAAAACCGAGCTTGGAGAAGAATTGGTCGCACGCCCGCAACGATGCACAAAAGGCAGAAACAAGCCCACCGTTAGACTCAGTGCATCAATGCGATCCTAAGGGACCAAGTGTCGGCCGAAGCTCACGAGCACTAGCAAGCTTGCAGAGCCGAGACCAGCGGAGTTGGGGACGAAGAAGTGGCTCGGACGATTCACCGGATGCCACGAGCTCGGGATGGGAAAAATGGATGCGACCGAGTGTGGTTCACGATGGTGAGGTTGCGGGCTCAAGGGCTTCTCCAACGCGGTGCTACTCGATTCCTTCTCCGGCGAAACAAGAAATCGGGCGAGATAACACGAGAACGCAAAGGAGAAGAAGTGGATGAGCTCGGGGCTTTTATGAAGTCACGCGATGCCTCCCACGGACACGAGGGCATAAAGGTGGCGGCGACGCAGGTACGTGGCAAACATGCACGCACGCCGCGAGCTCCGGTGAGGTGCGGAGAAGACGAGGTTGATCTGGCAGGTGGGACCCACATGTCGGCGGCGACAGCGGTGCGAACCGGTGGTTTGATTTGATCAGCAACACACCGGCCGTTGGATCTAAAACGGACGGTGGGATTGGTGTATGCATTCGACAGTCGGTTGCGCCGCGACGCGGATCGTTCGATTTGCATCGGACGGTCGCGATCAATTGGACTCGCGGTGCGATTAGTTGACGCGACCGAACCAAGTGTGCGAGTCGGACTCGAGCTCGAGTTGGGTTCGGGCCGAGGAGCGATTTTTAGAATTTGATTTAAAAGACAAAGAAGGTTTGGGAATTTTTAGAGGTAGCTCTTGAGCTCCAAAAATTTCAGAAATTTTTATGGTAGCTACAAGGGACAGAGGACAACCTTGTATAATTTTTCCAGAACTTTTATGCACTGCATTGTTCTAGAGAAAATTCACAAGCTGCTGTCAGAGGAGTTTGACCAGATTTCAAACAGAGTTGACTTGGCCATTTGAAATAGCAAACAAAATCTAAAAATTGTGAAATAATTCAGGAGGTAGATAGGATGATCAAGATGGTAGGAAAAATAATTTCAGAGGATGATCAAAGTTTGAAGGCTAAGAATTATTGACAACAATCTCCATTCACAAGAATTTAATTCTAGAAAATGGAAATTGCTAGGGAAAAATGTAGGAACTTTCAAATGATTTGAAGAGACAACAAAAGTTTTATTTCTCCTCAAAATTTTACATTTGAAATACAAACCTAAGTTAGGGCTGTTACAAATCTCCCCCTTACAGGAATCTCGCCAGAGATTACGATCAACGGAGAAGAAGGATGGGTAATCTGCTCGGAGACGATCTTCCCGCTCCCAAGTGGCTTCATCCTCGGAGTGGTTCGACCACTGAACTTTGAGGAACTTGATCACACGGTTCCTCGTTCTACGTTCAGCTTCTTCGAGGATACGAACGGGGCGCTCACGATAAGACAGATCTTCTTGCACATCGATATTTTCCAATGGCGTTTCCTCCACAGGAACACGAAGGCACTTCTTTAACTGTGACACATGAAAAACATCATGCACCCCTTCGAGTGTAGCCGGCAACTCCAACTCGTATACAACGGCTCCCACTTTCTTGATGATGCGATATGGCCCGACATATCGAGGAGCCAGTTTGCCCTTGACACCGAAACGACGATGTCCCTTCAGAGGTGAGACTTTGAGATACACCAAGTCATTGGGCTGGAAACTCAGCTCACGACGACGCCGATCTGCATAACTCTTCTGCCTGGACTGAGCTACGCGCAAGTGCTCACGAATCAACTGCACTTGGCTTTCAGCCTCATTGATGGAATTTGGGCCAAAGAACTGCCTTTCACCAGTTTCTGACCAGTTCAACGGTGTTCTGCATCGCCTCCCATACAAAGCCTCAAACGGTGCCATGCCGAGACTAGCCTGGAAGCTGTTGTTGTAGGAGAACTCGGCAAGTGGTAGGCACTTCTCCCAATTCTTTCCATAGGAAAGGACACAAGCACGGAGCATATCTTCAAGCACCTGATTGACCCGCTCTGTCGACCATCGGTCCTGAGGATGGTAGGCGGTCTTTGAAAGTAAGACGGTACCCATGGCCTCCTCGAGATCGTGCCAAAGTCGGAAGTGAAAAGAGAACCACGATCGACACCATCGTTCGTGGCACACCATGCAAGCTCACAATGCGGGAGATATAGAGATCGCCAATTTATCGGCGCTAAGGGCGGTACACACGGCGTAAAATGTGCTACTTCGTCAATCTGTCAATAACCACCCGATAGCATCCTTCCTCAAGAAGCACGGGGCAAACCAGGTGATGAAGTCCATACCAACGAATCCCACTTCCACTCTGGTATAGGCAAGGGTGGAGGAGACCTGCGGACGCGATGCTCGGCCTTGACGCGACAACATACGTCGCATCGGCAACGAACACGCAATCTCGCGCTTCATGCGAGTCCACGAAATCTCGACGAGATCTTGGTACATTTAGTGGCCCGGGATGGATGGACAAAGGCGAATCATGGGCCTCTGAAGAATCAAATCCGCAACTCGGGACCTTTGGGACCACAAGACGCTGCCCAAACCATACAACACCGTGCTCATCTTACGTGAAACACTTGGCTGATCCACCCTTGATATTACGCTTGATTTTACCCACACCATCATCGATTCTTTGTCTTTGCCTTGATTTGATCCACCAAGGTTGGTTGCACAACCAAGGCAAAGAAGGAACCATGTTCAATCAAACCCAAGTTGAGGCGCTGAAATTCGCATAGCGGTGCGAGGTTCTTGCTCTTGGATCATCGAGTATTGCAATACACTTTTCGCTAAGTGCATCAAGAACCACATTGGCTTTGCGAGATGATCTTGAATACCCATGTCATAATCTTTGATCAATTCTAGCCATCTCCTCTGCTCGAGGTTCAGATCTGGTGAGTGAACAAGTATTTCAAACTCTTGTGGTGGAATACACCTCACGGGTTTCCGATCAAATAATGCCGCCAAATCTTGAGTGCATGAACTCTGCGACAAGCTCTAAATCATGGGTGGGATAGTTGAGCTCATGAGGCCTCATTGCCTAGATGCATAGGCAACCGCTTGCCTTCTGCATAACAACACACCCGAGTCCCGACGAGAGGCATCGCAATAAATATCGAAGCTCTTGTGGATATCGGGAAGAGTAAGGACGGAGCTGAAGTCAATCGCTGTTTGAGCTCTGAAAGCTCTCATCACAAGCGAGAGACCATACAAACTTCTTGTCCTTCTTAAGCAATTCGGTCATCGGCTTTGCGATCTTGGAGAAGTTCTCGATAAAGCGCGATAGTAGCCGCTAAACCAAGAAAACTCCGACATCGATGGTGACTTGGTGGCCCCAAGATAGAACATCGCCGACTTTCTTTGGGATCCACTATGCCTCCACTGAAAGAACATGGCCCAAGAATGCCACTTCCTTCAACGAACTCACATTTCTTGAACTTTGCATACGGTGATGCTCCATAACTTGCCCAAAACAATCTTGGATGCTCGGCATGCTCTGCTTGATCTTGGAATAAATAAGAATATCATCAATGAAGACCACCACAAATTTGTCCAAAACTCCATGAATACTGAATTCATCAAGTTCATGAACAAAGCCGGAGCATTGGTTAATCCGAAAGACATGACGTGTACTCGTGCAGGCCATAACGAGTAGTGAAAGCCGTCTTGAATATCCTCGATACGATCGGACTTGATGATAGCGATCTCGATCAATCTTGGAGAATACCCGAGCTCCGGACAAGCCGGTCAAAAGATCATCAATGCGGGCGGAGGATATTTGTTCTTCACCGTCACTTCATTGAGAGGACGGTAGTCAACACACATGCGCAAAGTCTTGTCCTTCTTCTTCACAAGATTACGGACAACCCCAAGGAGATGAACTGGGACGGATGAAACCCTTTGCTTGGAGCTCACCATGCGCTTCTTCAATTCTTCTAGCTCATTGGGAGGCATTCGATCGGCGCCTTGAAATCGGGCGATCGGGGCAGCAACTCGATGACAAACTCTGTCTCGAACCGGAGGCATCCGGCAAGTCTTGGAAAGACATCCCCAAAGTCGATACTATGGGAACATCCTCGAATCGCAAGGCTGGCTTTGCTTCTAATGCACATAGACACGGGCCTGAAGCCGTGGTGAAAACCCGACTTGCTCGCTTTGAAGGGTCGTAAGATAGACAATCTTCCCGCACAATCGATTTGCCCCAAGTGTTGGGACAACCAATCCATGCCAAGAATCACATCGGACTCATTGAATCGAAAGCGAATGAGATTTGCCAAAATCCCACTCCTTCAACTATGATAGGAACATCCGACACTTAAGCTCACTCTCATTTCCGATCCGGAGAGCGGATGAGCAACGGAACTCCCAAAGGAACACGCGAAGACCACTAACAGCAGCAAATGATCTTGAAATAAAAGAATGCGATGCTCCGAATCAAACAATACTGCAGCGGGGCGAGTTAACAAAAGTGTACCCATCACGACATCCGCGCCTCCGAGCCTCCTCGGCTAATAGATGGTTGACTCGACCGTGCTCGCGCACTCGGGCTTCGGATCATCTTACGTCGTGGATGACCACTCCCGCCGCGTCCTCCATTAGGACGCAGGGGCTGCTGCAACACTACGAGGCGAGCATTCGCATAATGGCCCTTGTTGTGGCGGCGAAAACAAGTCACCTCGGCGCCGGATTGCGGAGGCCGCTCTGCTCTGGATCGCGGCGCCGTGGGTGGCTCACGGCTGCGGTGGGGCGGGAGCTGTGCGAGATGGTCTCGCGCGGTGGAGCAAAAGAACGGGCCATCAGTGCCGCCCGGCCGAGGACGAACGAGGCGGTGTGAGTAGGCGATGCGCCTCCCATTTGCGCTGCGGGACTCGCCAGCGCCTTTGCCTTATGCTCTGCAACAATGGCCTTATCTACCAAGGCACGAAAGTCGAGAAGTCCACAATGGATAGCTTGTCCTGCAGCCTCCTCGGACAAGCCATCCATAAATTTCTCTGCTTAGCCTCATCTCGAGGCCACCTCCCGAGCATAACGAGCGGATGATTGAACTCGTGCATGTACTCCGTCCGCACTTGCGCCCTTGCTTGGCGCGAGGAACTCCTTTTCTTCGACTTCATCGGGCCATCCGGGATGTGGGCCCGACGAAGGTCGGCGGAACTCCTCCCACGCGACCACATGGCCCGCGGCTGCATGGCGAATAGTTCTCCCACCATGAGAGTGCCGCCCTCAAGCCGGTGGGGCGCGAAGAGTGCCTTGTCCGGCGCCGGCATCGAGCTATGTTGAGCTTCCGCTCAACCATGCGCAGCCAATCGTCCGCATCGAGAGGTCCTCGAGGCGGGAGAAAGTCGGTGGCTGCGTCGGAGGAACTCGCAAGTCCCCGAGTGCGGTGGCCGCCACCACCGGCGGAGTGGAGGTATTCCTAGCAATAACCTCCAAGATGCGTCACGGTCCATGCGGTTTCGCTCGATCGGCGAGAACCTCGACCATGGTCGGAGGAGGGGAAGCTCCTCATCATGACCAGCCGGTGATCGCCACGCGCGTTCTCCGGCCATCTGTTTTACTAAGACAAGTTAGCAACAAATTTAAGAGCAAGAAAACCCAAAATTCATGAAAGCAGTCCAGAAACAAACACAAGGCAGGATAAAGTTCGACCAGCAAAAATCAGACACATAACTACTCCCTTTACATCTTACCCTATTATCCCCACAAGTTTTAGTTGGATTAAACTTCATGGTTCTCCCCAAACTAATTCCACCGGTAGTAACTATCTTTTGAAAGGAAAGAGAGAAACCAAGTTTTAAACTCAAATTAGAGTAAGATGAGAGTAGAAGGCTAAGATAGGTAAGGAGTAAAATCTGAGAACCTGCCTAAGTTTTCATAAACCTTTTTATAATTTGAAAATAAGACTTTCAAAATACCCTAAGGACGACTATGCTTGGGTTACTACGGTCAGAATGGCTCTGATACCAACTTTGTGAGGACCCCAGTTTATTTGGCTTGTAATGCTTAACCAACCACCTGGTCCTAGCATCACAAATCAAATAAACTGATCCTC
This sequence comes from Ampelocalamus luodianensis, assembly GCA_036346255.1. NCBI lineage: Eukaryota > Viridiplantae > Streptophyta > Magnoliopsida > Poales > Poaceae > Ampelocalamus > Ampelocalamus luodianensis. The sequence goes on from CM070632.1 coordinate 33,187,481, forward strand.
GAGATATGTATACTTCCCAGAAAGCAGTATACGCACCTCGTTACAAAATTAGACATCAACTCCATTCAAAACATAGAGTCCAAACATTACACTACAAACGGAAGATAAACAAATAGTAACAGAATTACAGACATAGGCCGAGCGGCCACAAGATACACAAATAACGAACGACAGCGGCGAAGCAAAAGTGCCATAAGATGGCTATAAACAAAGCCAATCGGTGTGCCTTCAACCCACAAGGCATCCGACCGACCGCCAAGCCTAGTCGTCACCCACGGCGGCAAAGACACTCACGAAGTGAGGACCCGAGGCTCACCTTCTTCCTCTGCAACAAAAACATTAAGCAAAGCACACAGTACAAAGATTGTCTTTGTACCGCAAGACTGCGTGTGAACTAGCGGACTGTTCATATGCTACATGCGAGCTTGTTTAGTGGAGGCCATATGTTTCATTTGCATAAAGCCAACTTTCATTTGCAATAAGGTAATACAGTTTTAAAGGCAAGTTTGCAATTCATTTTTAAGATTGAAATAACAGTAAGGATAGTAATAACAAAAGCGAAAGATAAACAACCTAGAAGTGACTATCCCAATAGTCACCACAACAATAGCACGAATCCCGCATTCGTGCACCCATCAAGTTTTAATTTAAATGTTGTAGTCTAACTCTCGATAAGCTTACCCAAGCGTGTCCATCACCTAGGGCAGGGCTATTCGAATAGTTTTTAACCTGCAGGGGTGTACCATCTGTACCCACACCTCGGATCGCCTTTAAGCCAAAGCACACTTCCGAAGGTATGCTGCACACACTAAGTCCTACGAGACTGTTTCCAATATTGTGTATCAACCCGAGCCGCTCGTATGGGTAGAAACACCATACGCTACATGGTAAAGCCGAAAAGACAACTACCCACTCGGGATAAAGCTTTTGGATAACTACCATGCTCCCACCTCCGTCCCTCCTGCGACCTCCTGCGACCGGGACCAATACACGCCAAAGTACTAGGTCAAGAGAGGTCCCATACCCTCTAGTGTGGTTATGCGCACGAAATGCTGGATAACAAAAACTCACAAGATGTTCGGTCCTTAATTGACCCGGCACCTTTCTAGTCACACCCAAAAGATCACACCAATCTTACCATTGTGCGCGTCTAAATCATTTTTGTTTTCATTTTTAGTTTTGCAATTAAACATAGCAAATCTTTGAAACATAAAGTTGTAGTAAATTTTGTGTGATCAAGGTTCTGACTAAAGTCGATAACCGCCATTCTACCGATAGCTAAGCATGTCTAAGCAAGTTGACCGGATCTACTAAGTGACAAGAGATCATCCAATGATCTCTAATCACAGAAAATAACCTAGGCTCAGTAGTAGAGATCAATATTTTGTCTACGAGATATGCACTACTGATTTAACTAATCAATTTAACATAAATTAAGCAATGCATACATACAAATTTGAAACAAAATATTAATCTTTAAAATACTCGATTAAACATGATCAAGCGCTTGCACATTCTTGTTGCTCAATATGTTGCGAGGATCGTCCTCGGGGTTGCGCAAATATCGAAGCCTAACGATCGAACATAACAACAAATAAGAACGAATAACACCGACAAAACTCAAACATTCAACAACATCAAAACAAGCCAAAACTCACACAGACCTAAGCATGAAATAACAAAATTTTAAAAGCAGGGAACAAATCATTTTAAGTTATTAATAATTTTCTATGAATTTTCTAGGCTAAAAACACAACATGCCACTAGTTAATTACTCAACAAATTTTCATGAACAGAAACAGATGTGTAAAACCTATCCTAATAGTTAGTATACTGAAAATGAAATTTTCTGAGAATTAGGTTATTTGGATTTGGACAATTATTGAGAAAGATATGAATTTTCTAATTTTGGAAAATGCATAAAGCATCCATTAATCATTTAACAGATTTTCGATCAGAGACGAGGTTGAAACTAATTTTAATAAATAGAACATTTAAAATGAAAATTAACAAAAGACTGGTTTTATGCAATTTGGATAAAAATTGAATTAGTTATGCATTTTACAAGTTTAATTGATTTAACGATTACAATGAAGCGCATTTGAAATATACTAAAGCACTTAATACTTCTTCTACCGACGCACGGCTAGCCCGACCAGACGGCGCCCGCCGAAAATGCTGACCAGGCGATCGCGCATAAGGTGGCGTCGGCGTATTCAAAGAATACGTCTTCGACTTAACGAACGTAATCTAACACATATGCCCGGCAAAATACGCTTCATGAAAGAGAAAACGATTAACAAAACTACACAATCCCTAATCGACATTCTCAGGCCCACATAACGAGACTCGCAGAATTAAAACGATTAGATTTGAATCCTAAAACAGACTTAACACGAGAGGGCCCACAAGTCGGTGACCTATGAACCGTGTTTAGCGATAACTAAGCCGCGGCGCTCGTCGGCACGCGCGGGACGGTGGCGCGGCGCGCGGTGATCTAGCAAACGGTGAGTTTCAAGACGAGTGAGTGGTACCTTAAGGTTCGCAAAGACCTCACGAACCGGTGGCGGTGGACGCTGAGCCCAATGGTCGCCGAGATGGGCTCACGACGGCGAGGCGGAGAAGAAGCTACGGCTCGCAAAGAAGACGCTACGCACTTCGAGAAGCCGGAAGGTGCGCCACGGAATCGCCTCGACTCCGGAGCAATAAGCGCACGATAACGCCGACGGAAGAAAGCCCGAGGTGACCGGAATTTCCACGCGCGAAAACCGAGCTTGGAGAAGAATTGGTCGCACGCCGCAACGATGCACAAAGGCGGCTCAAAGCCCACCGTTAGACTCAGTGCATCAATGCGATCCGAAGGGACCAAGTGTCGAAGCTGGAAACTCACCAGAGCACTAGCAAGCTTGCAGAGCCGAGACCAACGGAGTTGGGGACGAAGAAGTGGCTCCGGACGATTCACTGGATGCCACGAGCTCGGGATGGGAAAAATGGATGCGGCACCGAGTGTGGTTCACGATGGTGAGGTTGCGGGCTCAAGGGCTTCTCCAACGCGGCAGTGCTACCTTCGATTCCTTCTCCGGCCGAAACAAGAAATCGGGCGGAGATAACACGAGAACGCAAAGGAGAAGAAGTGGATGAGCTCAGGGCTTTTATGAAGTCACGGCGATGCCTCCCAGCCGGACACGAGGGCATAAAGGTGGCAGCGACGAGGTACGTGGCAAACATGCACGCACGACGCGAGCTCCGGTGAGTGCGGAGAAGACGAGGTTGATGCTTGACAGGTGGGACCCACATGTCGGCGACGCACGGCGGTGCGAACCGGTGGTTTGATTTGATCGACAACACACCGACCGTTGGATCTAAAACGGACGGCTGGGATTGGTGTATGCATTCGGACAGGTCGGTTGCGCACGCGACGTGGATCGTTCGATTTGCATCGGACGGTCGCGATCAATTGGACTCGCGGTCGCGATTAGTTGACGCGACCGAACCAAGTGTGCGAGTCGGACTCGAGCCCGAGTTGGGTTCGGGCCCGAGGAACGATGATTTTTAGAATTTGATTTAAAAGACAGAGAAGGTTTGGGAATTTTTAGAGGTAGCTCTTGAGCTCCAAAAATTTCTGAAATTTTTATGGTAGCTACAAGGGACAGAGGACAACCTTGTATAATTTTTCCAGAACTTTTATGCACTGCATTGTTCTAGAGAAAATTCACAAGCTGCTGTCAGGAGTTTGACCAGATTTCAAACAGAGTTGACTTGGCCATTTGAAATAGCAAACAAAATCTAAAAATTGTGAAATAATTCAGGAGGTAGATAGGATGATCAAGATGGTAGGAAAAATAATTTCAGAGGATGATCAAAGTTTGAAGGCTAAGAATTAGCTGACAACAATCTCCATTCACAAGAATTTAATTCTAGAAAATGGAAATTGCTAGGGAAAAATGTAGGAACTTTCAAATGATTTGAAGAGACAACAAAAGTTTTTATTTCTCCTCAAAATTTTACATTTGAAATACAAACCCTAAGTTAGGGCTGTTACAGTTAATTAAAGAGGAGAAGGACCAATTAGAAAATAGAATTAGCAGCGAGTTTGAGGGGGTTTACGTAAAGGTTGGACAACTGGCGAAGGCTTCAAGCCCACTTGCATTCAGCCCATTGGTGGGGGTGGTGGCCGGCCATATGGGGGGGGCAAACCCTAGGGCGCCTCCACCCCTCCCCTTGGCCGCCACTTCCCTCCCTCCCTGCGCCTCCTCCCCTCTGGCCAGCACCTTGTTGCGCCCCTTCTCATGGTGTTCCTCCCTGCTGCTGCCCAAAACCGGCACCACTTCCTTGCAACTGCCCAAAGCCGGCGCTCCCTTCCTGCTGCTATCAGGAGATCAAGAGGAAGAAGAAGGTTGGGGGTAGAAGACCATCTTTGGGGGGAAGAGTTCGCTGGTGGGTGCACATCGTGCCCGGTAATCGGTTCGTCAAGGGTAACCTCGTTTTCCCCTCGTTTAGATATGTTAGCGCTTAATTGTTCTTTGTCGATAATTCTGTCGCCTCAGGGTAGATCACGTTAGAGGGACGTTTTGATATAGTTAAGTGCGGATTCAGTCCCGAGCATCTCCTAGGAAGTTGTAGAGGACGTCAATAGCTTTCAATGAAGTGCTAGATCGTATTTTTTTGGACCTCTGTAGCAAAAGTTATGAATTTAACGGTGCGACTGTTCCGCGAATCTGTTAGTATTTTGACAGGTTTTACTAATCTAACTTGTGAGATCGGTTAAATGGATAATTATAGGATCTCAGTATAACGAAAGTTGTAGATAATTGTCGTAGCTTTCAGCGAAGCACAAGAACGCAAAATTTGGATAAATGAGCTGAAAGTTGTAATAGTTTTAGTGCTCTGTCCGGAAAGTCTGACGTGAAATCGATGCTTTGTTAATCAGCTTAAAAAGAATTTTAGATGTCCGCATCAGGGAGGCTCACCAACTAGGTTTAGTTGGAGAATTTGATAGCCTTTCAATGAAGTCTAATAACACCTAATTTGGACCCCTGTACGAAAAGATATGAATTTTAGAACATGACTATTTACAGAGGGCACAGATCAGCATTTAGGGAATAGGAGTCGGGATCGCGTTACAAGGGACTGCTAGGTTGTGTTTGCTTTTATAATTCATGTGGTTCATTACTATGGTCTTAGTTTATGTTCTTAATGAATTAGGTGGGGGACTGGTACCGGAGGCAGCACCGTCTTCATGTTCTCCGTTCACACGCGGTTAAGGCAAGTGCATTGTTTGTTACTTGGTTGTGATTGATTGGCCATGTTTGTGTGTTTTCGATATATGATAGCATAGCAAGATTGCTAGCATGATGATTGTTTCGAGAATGGTGGTTGTTCCAAGTTTGACAATGCTCTATTATTGCATGATGTTGTCGTCTTTTGGTAAATTGATGATGAATAAAAGATGAGCATGTGCATATTGAAATCATGTTGAGGCTTGGTCCTGTGGTGACCAAGTATGCTTTCCTTTGAGATCCTCGTCATGAATGTAACGGGCTTGAGATCCCCACACTCATAGAGTGTGGGCTTGAGGTCCCCATTACTTGCGGAGTAATGCGCAATTGGTCCCTGTGCTTGCGAGCACAGGCATGGGTATGCAGCGACGGTTGTATAATTTGCATTACCGGTAAAATACAAAAAGAGATAAAGAGAAAGGATCCTTGAGCATTGCATTTGCATGTGAGATGTTTTATTGATGCGTTTCTAGCTATGGATGTTGATGTTATAACTTTTATTTTGTACTTGCTGAGTCTGTGGGCTCACTCTTGCTTTTATTGTTGTTTTAGGTACCCGATCCAAGAACGACATGCATGGGGGGAAGTAGACTGATAGTCACACAATCACACCACCATGAACCAAATAAAGTTGAATGAACTTCAGACCGTGTTTTAATAATTGGGCGAGTTGCTCAAAGGTTTAATATGTCTTGTCTCATGCAGTGGGTTAAGTGTAACAATGATGAGTAGTGGAACTTTATACTTCATTGGTTTTGCTAGTTACTTAGCATGTTTTGATTATCTATTGATGACTATAGATGATGGCTTAGTTACTCATGATTTACTTGTCTGTTGGAACCCTCGTGTAATTGACTTTACAGGGGAGGTTCTGCCGAAATTTACTAAAATTGCCTTGGTTTAGAATTATCTAAGGTGAGTTCAGTAGCATTCCAGGCTCGAGTTGGGCTGGGGTGTTACAAGAACTTTCTAAAAAATTGTGCCATGAACAGTACCCAAAATTAATTTAATTTGAATTTTCCAGCTGAAAGAAAATGTTTAGGCTATAACTTTTGCATACTTAGTCCAAATTGATTGATTCTTGTTGCTAAATTCATTTAAAATCATGACCTTCCTGTTGTGTAAATTTCATAGAATTTGGATGAATTTGGTTTTGAGTTTCTTTCGGTGGTCTTCGTTCTTATTAGATTTTCGCGTTCTTGCGTTAGGTTCCGAAGAATTTGTTGAGCCCGAAAGTTATCCTCTGCAGCAAGAGCACTACCAGCAAGGTAAGCAGATGTATCATTATTTGATCATATTGCTCCTATTATTTTCAAAGTCTAATATGTTGTTTGCAAATTCTACGTTTGCATTGGTATCTTGTGTTAAACTATTGTCGATTAGTTGACCCATTAGATGCATAATCTGTAGCAAATGTTTATCCTCTACTACTGAGCCTAGGACTATCTTGCTGTGATTTAGGGTTCATTGGATGAGCCCTTGTCACTTAGTAGTTACGAGTTAATGTTGCTTAGTCATGCTTAGCTACTAGTAGAATTGGGCGGTTGTCGACTTAGTCGATAACCTTGATCACACAAAACTTATTATGGCTTTATGACCGGCATCTTGTGCTATGTTTAATTGTGAAAACTCTAGGTTGTTACTTATGTTATTTATGGTTACCTCGCTGTTATTTCAATGGTTAAAAACAGATTTGACAAATTTCCTTCAATCTATTACATTATTGCTAATGAAAATTGCTTTATGCGTCCAATTAACCATATGACCATCTCCTTTGTTACAGCTTTCATGTAGCTATGTATAGGCTTGTTACTCGTAAGTCTTGCGAATACATTTTTGTACTCAACTGCATTGCTTTGTTGTTGCAGAGGAGGAAGTGGATACCCAAGGGATCGACTATTGTGAGTTTTGCTGCGGTGGGTGCAACTAGCTTGGCGGCCCGGTCGGTTGCCTTGTGGGTTATGGCTAACCGGTTGTCTTTTGTTTATAGCCATCTTATGGCGCTTTTGCTTCCGCTGTTATATGTCACTCTTATGTCATTTGGCCGGTCGGCTCTTTTGTAATAACTCTATATTATGTATGTCTTTTGCTAGACTTAGTGTTGTATGATGTATGGAAATGATGTATGATTTTGTAAAGATGTATGTGTGCTGCAATTCTGGGAAGCAGATGTCCATCGAGGCTTAGGATATTTACTTGGTAATACTGGAACCATTTGGAGGTTAAGTATTACGAGTTAAATACCCTGGGTCCTCACAGTAATGAGTCTGCCATGTAATCGTCGACGAATTTTGCATTCTCCTTGATGGTTTGCTCGTAGACCACGTGTGAGGACCCCGATTTATTTGGCTTGTAATGCTTAACCATCCACTTGGTCCTAACATTACAAATCAAATAAACCAAGCCTCGAGATATGTATACTTCCCAGAAATGCAGTATACACACTGCTACAAAATTGTGCATCAATTCCATTCAATCGCATAGAACCAAAGCACAACGATAAAAGACATACATAATAGAGATTTATTACAACAAGGGCCAACCGGCCAAATAACAACTAAATAACAATTAGACAGCGGAAGCCAAAGTGCCATAAGATGGCGATAAACAAAAGAGCCAATTAGTGTGCCTTTACCCACAAGGCAACCAACCGGGACGCCAAGCTAGTCGTCAAACCCGTAGCACATCTCACAAAAGGGAAGCCCTTGGGGCTCACCTTCTTCCTCTGCAACAAAACAATTAAGCATAGCAACTGAGTACAAAAATTATTTTTGTACTCGCAAGACTGACGTGTAAGGGTAACAGAACTATAATTTAACTATATGCAAGCTTTGTTTAAGTGGAGGGGGCTCTGGACTTATTTTCAGCATAAAGCAAGTTTTATTTGCAATAATGTAATAGATTCAAAGCAATTTGACAAACTGTTTGTAATTGTTGAAATACCAACGGTACAATAGTAATAACAACAATAAAGACAACCTGGAAGTGACTAACCCAATAGTCACCACAACAATAGTATGAACATCCATTCATACCAACCCATCAAGTTTTAATTAAATGTTGTAGTCTAGTTCTTGCACGACCTTACCAAGCATGTCCATAACCTAGACGAGGCTATTCGAATAGATCAAGAACCTGCGCAGGTGTACCACTGCACCCACACTTCGCATCGCCTTTTGCCACCGGATGAAGCACACTACCTTTGGTATGCCGGCACGGTTAAGTCCTATGAGACATTTCCAATGGAATGAGCTAATCAAGAGCCACACGTATGGGGGTTAACCCTTAGTGATCTGCCGACGAAATATGGATCACAAGGACCCATACGTGGAGCAGAGACACCGCCTCGGCGGTGCTCCTCCCCACAAACACGCCCATGTTGCATATACCCCATATGCAACCCACCACGCGACTCATTAATTAACACCCCCAAAGTACTTAGTCAAGAGAGGTCCCATTTCCTCTAGTATGGTTAGCACGCAAATATCGCTTGGCTTAGTGACACAAGTAACTCGGTCCTTACATGACATAGGTGACATCCTTCAAACTCGAGGAGCTTGATGAACCACGCCTCTCGCACGCCGAACCGTGCACCCACCAAGAAACAACCAAGTTTCACCCACGTCCAAACCATTTTGTTTTTAGTTTTTGGTTTGCACAAATAAACAAAACTCCAGGTATGAAACATAAGTAATAGCAAGTTTTGTGTGATCAAGGTTACCGACATAAGTCGATAACCGCCCAATTCTACCGGTATCTAAGCATTGCTAAGCGTCATATCGTAAAGACAAATAAAAGACCATAAATCATTCACCGGGCTCTAATTCACCAGTGAGAATAATAACTTATGGTTGTGGCAGGGGTGAGCAATTTAAGGGAAACAATGCAATAGGATTAGCTACCTCTATACGACAAAATTAATCATTGACACAAAAGCATGCATACATACAAGTAAAACAAAGTATTAGATTTTAAAATTAATGGGATCGAGTGGATATGATCAAACTGCTTGCCTTTGCCTTGCTAGTGATATTCGACTTGCTACAGAGGATCACTCTCGTAATCAACGTCATCTAACGATAAAAACTGCCAAAGCGATAAACAACGAATAAACACCAGAATGCCAAAAATCTCCAAGAATTAAGAAATAATACAGAAGAAAGGTAATGAATTTAGAGACAAATTATTTGATTTAGAGTTGAATTGAATTGGTTGTGAATCACTGAAATTGAGATTATAGCATAAGGTCTATTGTTATTTGACACGCATACCACCTAATTCTTGCCTTCTAAATAACTTTACTCCCTTAGATTGAAATGCTAAAGGCTAGCAATTGAGTTTCCTGACAAAACATGATTTAAGAACAATGACCCTATAACCTACAACCTCACCAATTCCCGAACTAAAAGCTATTGAATGGCTAATGACTGAACTTTCTGCAAATTCAAACCTCCAGTTTGTTAACTCACTAAAATGACCTAATCGTCCAACACAAAATTTGTTATCAAAAGACAAATGGTTTTGTAAAAGGTTTATACTGACATTTCTTTTTATGCTCATATTACTGTTCAAGCACTTACAACAGAACAACCATCTAAGGTAAAAATGCTACTTCACTCAGACTTCAATCATCGGACTAGCTATTTCAATGGGGTGACTCAAAAGACAGAACAATTTTTCCCTAACCACGCTGCTTGCTTTGATCAATACTTCCACAAAAAGAGTTGATTGTTTTCTGACGTCAAATCAGATTTGTTAGATAAATGCAAACTGACTAATTGATTTAAGACAATTTCTAACTACGGTATTAACAAGGTCATAACATATTGACAAAACTGACAGTTTTCTGGTTACTGCTCAAACACCTTCACCGCAGGTTTTGCTGAACTAAAATGCTAAACTAGACTCTCTAAGGTCATTAACCTACTACCCAAACCAATCATCTACAGATTGCACTCTACTGATTCCTGAATACACCCATTCATAAAAGTTTCCAGATTTGGTTGCCACAAAGGACTAAATGACTTAGGACAAACTCTATCTGCTGCCTTAATAAAGTCATTAACCCAAAGGCAAAGCTTGTTATCTTCATAACATTGCCCATTTACCTACAACAGCACATCTTCTAAACTAAAAGGCTAAACTTTCTTATAAGTTCAAAACTAAACTTTTTGTTAATTCACTGAATGATTCAACAGACAAACCAAGTTTCTGACCTTCTGATAATTTCTGAAAATATTCAGATTAAGGTTCACAACCTACAACAGCACATCCATTTTCTGAACTAAAATGCTAAAGACTGATCTTTCTTCAACTCAACTTCAAGATTGCCAACTCTCTGCTGGTTTCTACAAGTTCCCTCTTTATTACTGATTTTCGGATTTGGTCAAATGCTAGCCCAAGACATAAGGTTTAGCAACTGGGTTCTACTTGGCATTCTAAATTTTTGACTGAACATCTTCTCTGGACAACCATTTAACTAGAGGAGCTTTTCTGAAATGGAGTGCCTGCTAACCAAACTTCATACTAAAACAAATATCCAATTAAACAATTCTATTGAGTGATTAGTTAGTTGATCTCAAAACTAAGCTACAATTTACTAACCCTTTTCAGGAAGTTCCTATTGTCATTTACAGAGAAGTTTACGCACAAGGACAACAGAGAAAAGGGCAGGACAGGGGGACTTCGGCCGGATTTGGAGCGATGGTTGTTGCCGGCGATGGAGTGGACGACGGTAGCCGAAAGTGGGCAAAATGGGTTGATAAAGGGCCAAGGGGGCTAAAGGTGGTCTTGGCGCAGCTCGGGAGGCACTGAGGCGACGCGGTGAGGAGATGCGACGGCAGGCCGTGGAGGTGACACAGTGCGGTGCCGCCGGAGATGGAGGGGACGGAAAATAGGGCGCGCATGGGCACCAGTGAGGTACCTGGAACCTGTCGGAGTGATCGACGAAGGCGGAGAGCTGTCGGAGAGAGCTGTCCACGGTGACGATGGTCGGCGCGGGGTGGTCCTCGACGGCGGTGACCTAGGGAGGATGAGAGCCCAAGTGAGTGATCGGATGAGGGAGAGGGAGTCTAGGGAATGCTCACGGAGGAAGGAATTGAGCTGGGGTTCGCTGGAGAAGAAGTGGCGTCGGGAGAGGCGGTGGAGGCCGGAGTCGGAGAAGACGGCGGATGCGCAGCTCCCTGGTGGCGGTTTCTCCGAATTAACTTAGGGGATTTTCTCCTCTGGGTCGAAGGCGCATGGTGACACGGTCGGGAGAGGAAGTGGGTCGCAGGAGCGGCCGGAGTGCTGCGGCGGTACACGGGTGAGCTCTGGACCTCGAGCTCCCGATTGCGCCAGGCTCGGCGATAAGGGAAAACGAGGGGGAAGGAGTGCTCGGGGTTGCGAACGAGGAGGAAGAAAGCTTAGGGGAGCTCTTATAGCTGGAGGATGGAGGAAACGAGAGGGAGCTGCCGGAGAGGGGCTCGGACCCAGGAGCTCGGGCATGTGCGCTGAGAGTGACAGTGAAGCGACGAGAGTGGGTGAGTGATGCGGTCGAGGCAGCAAGGCCAAGCGCGTGCGTCCAAGAGCTGGGGTAGAGCCAATGGGGGAGTGCTGTCCACGAGGGGGTGGCGTGCTGCGCTGGCGAGCGTTCGCGTGCGCGGCGAGACGGTGAGGGGTGAGCGGCCGCGTGGAGAAGAAATACCGAAGCCGGAGGGCCCACCAGTTAGCGACGCAACAAAAGGTCGGGTTGGAGTTTTAAACGGGCGGGTGGTTCTTGACCGTTGGATCGAGATCGGAGGGTCCACGGTGATGGGGACGATCGGGCAACCCGAACGGCACACAAGATCCCGGCCGTTTGTTTGAAGATGGACGGCTCGCGATGCGCTAGGCCGGTGCGGCTGAGCTGGTTGGGTCAGACCGAGTCAAAACTGTTGGGCTCGGTCGGGGGAATAGTGAAAGGAGGTTTGACTAGGTTTTTAATTCAAAGCTCCTACTTTGACCGAGCTTCAAAATATAGCAATTAAATTTCAAAAATTCTGGAATTTTTAAGGGATGTTCCTCGGGTTACCTAGTGACTAAATAAAATTTGATACATCACTTTGCATGAGTTATTTGCTTATTTTAAATTCAAACTTACAATAGGTTATTGAATTAAGTTTGAATTTTATGTGGATTGAGTTTAGGTCCAAAAATTTGGAAAATTTATATTTATTCATGATAAATATTATAAGATTTAAATAAATTATTTCCATAGTTTTAATTGGAGTAAATTCTTCCCAAAAAATATTTTAAGTGTATGCTCTTGATGTTTGACTTAGGGTTTTAAAATGACGTGAATCTTGGAAGGATTTTTAGGTATAGTAAACTAACTCCAAACATTCTGAAACTTTAACTGGGGTTTGCTGACTCTAAGATCAACTTTGTATAAATTTTTCAGAGGTTTTCATGCACAGAATTTGTCTCCAGAAATTCTAGAAGGCTGGTTCTAGGGTTTGGCCAAAGGTCAAACTGGTTTGACTGCCTCTTAAAGTACTCAAACAATTTCTAAAAATTGTGAAACTTTTCAGAGAGGTCACATATCATCCCTAGAACTGAGGAATTTTTTTCCAGGAGATGATCAATAGATTTGACCAGATTGTTTTTGTGAAGGATCAAGATTTGAAACAAAAGACTTGTGACTTTGTATTTCCATAATTCTTGTACAGGAACCGTTTAGTACCTACAGGAAATACATGATATAATAAAAAGTTTTAATTTCTACTCATTTTCTTACATTTGAAACACAAGTCCAAAATTGGGATGTTACAAAACCTCCCCCCCCCCCATACAGAAATCTCATCCCGAGATTTGGTTTAGTCGGGGAGGAAGAGGGGTAGTCCGCATGCAGACGATTATCCCGCTTCCAAGTAGCTTCATCCTTGGAATGAGGTAACCACTGATCCTTTAGGATCTTGAGGATACGATTCCATGATTTTCGTTCAGCTTCTTCAAGGATGCGAACCTTTCTTTATGATTCTATATCCATTTACAATATTTTTGTTGTACTTGGATCTATTGTTTTACGGTATTGTTTCTCGTTAGGTCATGATTCTGACCTACCCTCTTGCACATCAAGAGTTTTCAACAGAGCTTCTGGTATGAATCTTGGTTTTGATCGGTAGAAAATGTGCCACTTTAGTCGACACGGGGAAAACTTACCAGGTCTAGATATAACAAGGATTGACAGACTGAGAGATTCTTCTTGATTCTATAGGTGGCGGTGCAAGATCGTTGTTAGCTGGGGGAATGATTTGTCTGGTTAATTCCGGAGCGATTTATCTGGTCAGTTCCACTAACAACGGGATCTCAGCCTGCTAACCAGCTATACGGAGTCATCCCTCCGCAGCTAGGTTCTTAGGGAAACCAAGGCTATTCTCAGTTGGTGGAGCAATTTGTCTGGTTACTCCACTAACGAACGAGACCTTGGCTTGGTAACTAGCTATACGGAGTCATCCCTCCGTAGCTAGTTGATTAGAGGGGTTGCGGCCGTTTAGGCCACGGAAGTAAAGCTCATTCGCGATGGCACGATCCATATAGCCCTTCTGTCTGGTTGAGCCATGCGCAATCGATCTCGACTTAACTGAACTTGGTTGTTCCGGTCTTGACATTTTGCTTGATTGGGTTCCCTTCAGCATCCGACTGCTGAGCAAACTTGATCTGATGCACCAAGGTTGGCTGCACCACTAAGGTAGCAAGAGATCCGTGCTCAACCACATCCCAGTTGAGACGCTAAAAGTCTACAAGGAGGGTAGGCTGCAGTTCCTGGAGTAACAATGCATTGCAAAACACCTTTCGACTAATTGCACCTGCAGCAACATTAGTCTTGCCCGGATGGTAATGAATCCCCATGTCATAGTCTTTGACGGTCAAGATCCAATCAAAAAGGGGTCGGAACGGCTCGGATTAAATCAAAAGAGGTCTCATGTGGTATAAAGAAGTTCAAACACTGGTCTTGGTGAGCTCCCAGGAATCGGTATCACCACACCTCCCGTAGCACCGTTGCTACACGGCGGTAAGGGATTCCCAGAACCCATGTTCCTGAGAGTTTGTTTCTCTCATGAAGCGGTGTGACCGCGATTAAACGGAGGTAATACCGCATAGCGGTAATACCGAGTTGATGCGGTATGGATATTCTAGAGGAAGGGGTATCGAAAGAGAGTTCTAGAGAAGATATAACCAAAAGGGAGGCCTGGGTAGTTTTAGGACCCACCCAACACAAGGAAATTCCAGATTTGATTTGTTGAAGTTTGTTTTAGTCATTTAGGACTCTTTCGAAAACTTAGGTTAAGTTTTGAACTCTCATCAAAACCAAATGGTTCTATTTCATGTTAAAAGCCTTAAAAAGGTTTGGAAAGCAAGGGCGTTATCATTAACTTGGGTTAGCAACACCGCCCGAAACTTGAAGTTGATGAAAGCAAAAGCTAACGATTAGGGGAATGAGGTACCCCCTAAACGAAAACCAAATTAGCAAGTATATAAACTTTAAATGCTTCCAAAAGGGCTCCAAAACAGCAAAGGAAACACCAAACCAAAACTCAACTTCTCGATACAATTAACCCGTATTGAACGAACGAGTCATTGGTTGAGAAGATAAAATTTCAGCACACTACATCAAATCTAACACTACTCAAGAACAACGTTAAGGCGATAAAAACAATGTTGGATACTTAGCTAACTAGTATCACATCCTACCCTTTTATTCCCACAAGTTTTTGTTGATTAACCTCTCATTTTCTACCCTATTTAGAACCTTTGAGCTTGCTGTCCGGAAATTGAATGATCGCTGTCCAGATTTTGCATCCAAGCCTCCAAGCCGAAATCTTCAACTTCGGAAGCTTCAAAACCATGAAAAGGGTGGCTAGCACTTCAATTTGCCAAACTCATTGGTTCCCAAAACCCAATTTAAACGATAATGACTATCTTTTTAGAAAAAGAAAACGGAAACAACTCTTTAAAACTCAAATTAGAGCAAGATGAGAGAAGAAAGCTAAGATAGGTGAGGAATAAAATCTGAGAATTTACTTAAGCTTTCATAAATCATTTGATACTTCGAAATTAAGTTTTCCAAAATATCCTAAAGATGATCAAGCTTGGGTTACTACGGTTGGAATGGCTCTGATACCAACTTTGTGAGGACCCCGATTTATTTGGCTTGTAATGCTTAACCATCCACTTGGTCCTAACATTACAAATCAAATAAACCAAGCCTCGAGATATGTATACTTCCCAGAAATGCAGTATATACACCCCGCTACAAAATTGTGCATCAATTCCATTCAATCGCATAGAACCAAAGCACAACGATAAAAGACATACATAATAGAGATTTATTACAACAAGGGCCAACCGGCCAAATAACAACTAAATAACAATTAGACAGCGGAAGCCAAAGTGGCATAAGATGGCGATAAACAAAAGAGCCAATTAGTGTGCCTTTACCCACAAGGCAACCAACCGGGCCGCCAAGCTAGTCGTCAAACCCGTAGCACATCTCACAAAAGGGAAGCCCTTGGGACTCACCTTCTTCCTCTGCAACAAAACAATTAAGCATAGCAACTGAGTACAAAAATTATTTTTGTACTCGCAAGACTGACGTGTAAGGGTAACAGAACTATAATTTAACTATATGCAAGCTTTGTTTAAGTGGAGGGGGCTCTGGACTTATTTTCAGCATAAAGCAAGTTTTATTTGCAATAATGTAATAGATTCAAAGCAATTTGACAAACTGTTTGTAATTGTTGAAATACCAACGGTACAATAGTAATAACAACAATAAAGACAACCTGGAAGTGACTAACCCAATAGTCACCACAACAATAGTATGAACATCCATTCATACCAACCCATCAAGTTTTAATTAAATGTTGTAGTCTAGTTCTTGCACGACCTTACCAAGCATGTCCATAACCTACGACGAGGCTATTCGAATAGATCAAGAACCCTGCAGGGGTGTACCACTGTACCCACACTTCAGACCGCCTTTTTGCCACCGGATGAAGCACACTACCTTTGGTATGCTGGCACGGCTAAGTCCTATGAGACATTTCCAATGGAATGAGCTAATCAAGAGCCGCACGTATGGGGGTTAACCCTTAGTGATCTGCCGACGAAATATGGATCACAAGGACCCATACGTGGAGCAGGAGACACCGGCCTCGGCGGGTGCTCCCCTCCCCACAAACACGTCCATGTTGCATATACCCCATATGCAACCCACCACGCGACTCATTAATTAACACCCCAAAGTACTTAGTCAAGAGAGGTCCCATTTCCTCTAGTATGGTTAGCACGCAAATATCGCTGGCTTAGTGACACAAGTAACTCGGTCCTTACATGACATGGGTGACATCCTTCAAACTCGAGGAGCTTGATGAACCACGCCCCTGCACGCCGAACCTGCACCCACCAAGAAACAACCAAGTTTCACCCACGTCCAAACCATTTTGTTTTTAGTTTTTGGTTTGCACAAATAAACAAAACTCCAGGTATGAAACATAAGTAATAGCAAGTTTTGTGTGATCAAGGTTACCGACATAAGTCGATAACCGCCCAATTCTACCGGTATCTAAGCATTGCTAAGCGTCATATCGTAAAGACAAATAAAAGACCATAAATCATTCACCGGGCTCTAATTCACCAGTGAGAATAATAACTTATGGTTGTGGCAGGGGTGAGCAATTTAAGGGAAACAATGCAATAGGATTAGCTACCTCTATACGACAAAATTAATCATTGACACAAAAGCATGCATACATACAAGTAAAACAAAGTATTAGATTTTAAAAGTAATGGGATCGAGTGGATATGATCAAACTGCTTGCCTTTGCCTTGCTAGTGATATTCGACTTGCTACAGAGGATCACTCTCGTAATCAACGTCATCTAACGATAAAAACTGCCAAAGCGATAAACAACGAATAAACACCAGAATGCCAAAAATCTCCAAGAATTAAGAAATAATACAAAGAAAGGTAATGAATTTAGAGACAAATTATTTGATTTAGAGTTGAATTGAATTGGTTGTGAATCATCAAATTGAGATTATAGCATAAGGTCTATTGTTATTTGACACGCATACCACCTAATTCTTGCCTTCTAAATAACTTAACTCCTTAGATTGAAATGCTAAAGGCTAGCAATTGAGTTTCTGACAAAACATGATTTAAGAACAATGACCCTATAACCTACAACCTCACCAATTCCTGAACTAAAAGCTATTGAATGGCTAATGACTGAACTTTCTGCAAATTCAAACCTCCAGTTTGTTAACTCACTAAAATGACCTAATCGTCCAACACAAAATTTGTTATCAAAAGACAAATGGTTTTGTAAAAGGTTTATACTTGACATTTCTTTTTATGCTCATATTCTTGTTCAAGCACTTACAATAGAACAACCATCTAAGGTAAAAATGCTACTTCACTCAGACTTCAATCATCGGACTAGCTATTTCAATGGGGTGACTCAAAAGACAGAACAATTTTTCCCTAACCACGCTGCTTGCTTTGATCAATACTTCCACAAAAAGAGTTGATTGTTTTCTGACGTCAAATCAGAGTTGTTAGATAAATGCAAACTGACTAATTGATTTAAGACAATTTCTAACTACGGTATTAACAAGGTCATAACCTATTGACAAAACTGACAGTTTTCTGGTTACTGCTCAAACACCTTCACCGCAGGTTTTGCTGAACTAAAATGCTAAACTAGACTCTCTAAGGTCATTAACCTACTACCCAAACCAATCATCTACAGATTGCACTCTACTGATTCCTGAATACACCCATTCATAAAAGTTTCCAGATTTGGTTGCCACAAAGGACTAAATGACTTAGGACAAACTCTATCTGCTGCCTTAATAAAGTCATTAACCCAAAGGCAAAGCTTGTTATCTTCATAACACTGCCCATTTACCTACAACAGCACATCTTCTAAACTAAAAGGCTAAACTTTCTTATAAGTTCAAAACTAAACTTTTTGTTAATTCACTGAATGATTCAACAGACAAACCAAGTTTCTGACCTTCTGATAATTTCTGAAAATATTCGATTAAGGTTCACAACCTACAACAAAGACATCCATTTTCTCGAACTAAAATGCTAAAGACTCGATCTTTCTTCAACTCAACTTCAAGATTGCCAACTCTCTGTTGGTTTCTACAAGTTCCTCTTTATTACTGATTTTCGGATTTGGTCAAATGCTAGCCCAAGACATAAGGTTTAGCAACTGGGTTCTACTTGGCATTCTAAATTTTTGACTGAACATCTTCTCTGGACAACCATTTAACTAGAGGAGCTTTTCTGAAATGGAGTGCCTGCTAACCAAACTTCATACTAAAACAAATATCCAATTAAACAATTCTATTGAGTGATTAGTTAGTTGATCTCAAAACTAAGCTACAATTTACTAACCCTTTTCAGGAAGTTCCTATTGTCATTTACAGAGAAGTTTACGCACAAGGACAACAGAGAAAAGGGCAGGACAGGGGGACTTCGGCCGGATTTGGAGCGATGGTTGTTGCCGGCGATGGAGTGGACGACGGCAGCCGAAAGTGGGCAAAATGGGTTGCTAAAGGGCCAAGGGGGCTAAAGGTGGTCTTGGTGCGGCTCGGGAGGCACTGAGGCGACGCGGTGAGAGATGCGCGCAGTCGTGGAGGTGACACGATGCGGTGCCGGAGATGGAGGGACGGAAAATAGGCGCGCATGGGCACCATTGAGGTACCTGGAACCTGTCGGACTGATCGACGAAGGCGGAGAGCTGTCGGAGAGAGCTGTCCACGGTGACGATGGTCGGCGCGGGTTGGTCCTCGACGGCGGTGACTTGGGGAGGATGAGAGCCCAAGTGAGTGATCGGATGAGGGAGAGGGAGTCTAGGGAATGCTCACGGAGGAAGGAATTGAGCTGGGGTTCACTGGAGAAGAAGTGGCGTCGGGAGAGGCGGTGGAGGCCGGAGTCGGAGAAGACGGCGGATGCGCAGCTCCCTGGTGGTGGTTTCTCCGAATCAACTTAGGGGATTTTCTCCTCTGGGTCGAAGGCGCATGGTGACGCGGTTGGGAGTGGAAGTGGGTCGCAGGAGCGGCCGGAGTGCTGCGGCGGTGCACGGGTGAGCTCTGGACCTCGAGCTCCCGATTGCGCCAGGCTCGGCGATAAGGGAAAATGAGGGGGAAGGAGTGCTCGGGGTTGCGAACGAGGAGGAAGAAAGCTTAGGGGAGCTCTTATAGCTGGAGGATGGAGGAAACGAGAGGGAGCTGCCGGAGAGGGGCTCGGACCCAGGAGCTCGGGCATGTGCGCTGAGAGTGACGGTGAAGCGACGAGAGTGGGTGAGTGATGCAGTCGAGGCAGCAAGGCCAAGCGCGTGCGTCCAAGAGCTGGGGTAGAGCCAATGGGGGAGTGCTGTCCACGAGGGGGTGGCGTGCTGCGCGGGCGAGCCTTCGCGTGCGCGGCGAGACGGCGAGGGGTGAGCGGCCGCATGGAGAAGAAAGACCGAAGCCGGAGGGCCCACCAGTCAGCGACGCAACGGAAAGGTCGGGTTGGAGTTTTAAACGGGCGGGTGGTTCTTGACCGTTGGATCGAGATCGGAGGGTCCACGGTGATGGGGACGATCGGGCAACCCGAACGGCACACAAGATCCCGGCCGTTGGTTTGAAAATGGACGGCTCGCGATGCACTAGGCCGGTGCGGCTGAGCTGGTTGGGTCAGACCGAGTCAAAACTGTTGGGCTCGGTAGGGGGAATAGTGAAAGGAGGTTTGACTGGGTTTTTAATTCAAAGCTCCTACTTTGACCGAGCTTCAAAATATAGCAATTAATTTTCAAAAATTCTGGAATTTTTAAGGGAGGTTCCTCGGGTTACCTAGTGACCAAATAAAATTTGATACATCACTGTGCATGAGTTATTTGCTTATTTTAAATTCAAACTTACAATAGGTTATTGAATTAAGTTTGAATTTTATGTGGATTGAGTTTAGCTCCAAAAATTTGGAAAATTTATATTTATTCATGATAAATATTATAAGATTTAAATAAATTATTTCCATAGTTTTAATTGAAGTAAATTCTTCCCAAAAAATATTTTAAGTGTATGCTCTTGATGTTTGACTTAGGGTTTTAAAATGACCTGAATCTTGGTAGGATTTTTAGGTATAGCAAACTAACTCCAAACATTCTGAAACTTTAACTGGGGTTTGCTGACTCTAAGATCAACTTTGTATAAATTTTTCAGAGGTTTTCATGCACAGAATTTGTCTCCAGAAATTCTAGAAGGCTGGTTCTAGGGTTTGGCCAAAGGTCAAACTCGTTTGACTGCCTCTTAAAGTACTCAAACAATTTCTAAAAATTGTGAAACTTTTCAGAGGGGTCACATATCATCCCTAGAACTTAGGAAAAAAAATTTCAGGAGATGATCAATAGATTTGACCAGATTGTTTTTGTGAAGGATCAAGATTTGAAACAAAAGACTTGTGACTTTGTATTTCCATAATTCTTGTACAGGAACCGTTTAGTACCTACAGGAAATACACGATATAATAAAAAGTTTTAATTTCTACTCATTTTCTTACATTTGAAACACAAGTCCAAAATTGGGATGTTACACCACGTGTGGGTCGAGGAAACCAACCGGTGAATTCCTTAATTTGGCTTTAGAAATCATGTATATATATACACACAAAAGCAACGAGTTATATATAACATTTATTGGTATTACACGAACATTGATCGTTATTGTACACGGTTACAGTGTCTAGTATCGCATGAGTAAGACGTCGAGGGAGTCGAGGTTGAAGAGACAGAACATGTCATCGAAGGTCACCATGAAGACATAGTCTTGAGCCTCCTGGTTAAAATGACCATTGTTAAACTTGATGGTGACACCCAAGTATCGTTGTTCATCCGTCTTGTTGGCATGTTCCATATACCATATATGCAATCTCGTGCAAGCCAATCCTAGGGTAGGGTTGTCTAACCTCTCGACGAACGGCTCGCCTAGCACGAATTTCCAGGCCAACGACAAGAAGGAGATATCAGAATAGGAGTCGACCGTCTTCGATTTGCGCTTGCTGCCTCGCTTTGTAGAGGTCGACTTCACAAGAGTCGACCGAGCACGAGGTGTAGATGCATTTGATGCACCGGGCCCATGCCGCTTCGGTGCAGGTAGCTCCGTGTGAGGAGTCCCGGTTTATTCGGCTTGTAATACTTAACCATCCACTTGGTCCTAGCATTACAAATCAAATAAACCAAGCCTCGAGATATGTATACTTCCCAGAAATGCAGTATACACACCCTGTTACAAAATTATGCATCAATTCCATTCATTCACATAGAACCGAAGCACAGCAATAACTCAAAAGACATACATAATATCAAGTTATTACAAAAGAGGGGCCGACCGGCCAAAAGTCATGCATACAAATAACTAAGTAAACAGCGGAAACAAAAGGGCCATAAGATGACGATAAACAAAATCCAATCAGTGTGCCTTTAACCCATAAGGCAACCAACCGGAACGCCAAGCTAGTCGTCAAACCCGCAGCACATCTCACAACAGTGAGGCCCTTGGGGCTCACCTTCTTCCTCTGCAACAAATAACATTAAGCAAAGCAAATGAGTACAATAATGTACTCGCAAGACTGACATGTGGACTAATAGACCTATACATATGCTACATGCAAGCTTATTTGAGTGGAGGTCAGATGGCTCATTTTAGCATAAAGCAATCTTTATTTGCAATAATGTAATAGATGGAAGGCAATTGGTAAAATCTTTTTAAGCATTGAAATAACAGCGAGTAGCCATAAATAGCAAGTAAGCACCTAGAGGTGACTAACCCAATAGCCACCACCACATAGCACGAATCCCCGATTCGTGCCACCCATCAAATTTTAATTTAAAAAGTTGTAGTCTAGTTCTTACGGGGCGTATCCGAGCGTATCCATAACCTAGGACGAGGCTATTCGAATAGTTCAAAACCCTGCAGGGGTGTACCAATGTACCCACACTTTAGACCGCCTTTTTGCCAAGCTATTAAGCACACTTCCTTTGGTATGCCGGCACGGCTAAGTCCTACGAGACGCTTTCCAATGGAAAATGCTAATTAAGAGCCGCACGTATGGGGGTTGACCCTTAGTGATCTGCCGATGAAATATGGATCACAAGGACCCATACGTGGAGTAGGAGACACTGGCCTTGGCGAGTGCTCCCCTCCCCACAAACATGTCCATGTTGCATATAGTTAAATATACAACCCACCACGTGACTCATTAATTAACACCCCCAAAGTACTTAGTCAAGAGAGGTCCCATACCCTTTAGTGTGGTTAGCACGCAAATTGCTCAGTGCGGTGGCGTAAGTAACTCGGTTCTTATTAACGCGGGCACCATTCCAGTGACACCCGAAAGCACACCAACATACCGTTGTGCCCAAGTCCAAGCCATTTTGTTTTCAGTTTTTGAAATTAAACATAGCACAAAGCTGAAACATAATGATCATAATAAGGTTGTGATCAAGGTTATCGACAAGTCGATAACCGCCCATTTCTACCGGTAGCTAAGCATGGCTAAGCAATTTGACCTCGTAATCTACTAAGTGACAAGAGCCCATCCAACGAACTCTAATCACAGCAAATAACCTAGTCTCAGGTAGTAGAGGATAATCATTTACCTACAGATTTTGCATCTAAAGGATTAACTAATCAATTTAACACAAAATAAGCAATGCATACATACAAGTTGAAAACAATATATTAGACTTGAAAATAAGGGGATTAACATGATCAAACTGCTTATCTTGCTGGAGTTAATCAATCTACTGCAGAGGAACACTCTCAAGATCAACGCACTTGTCGGAACCTAGCGGAAAGAACAAAAAGAACCGATAAGAACAAAAAACACCGAAAAGACGCAAAAACCAACTTCAGCAAAAAGCCCTGAAATTCATACAGCAGGTAGATGATGATTTACAAGGAATTTGGCAACAAGAACCAATTGATTTGGATTCTTAATGCAAAAGATATGATCAAAATAAATCTGCTCAGCCTAGAAATTGCAATCTCTTACTATTCTCCTTAATTAAATTGTTTGTCAAAAATTTATAACAAGGTGGTGCTTCTGAAAATTTTATGGTAAAACAAGCACCTCATAAGATGAACAACCCAATTTGATTCATGTCATTTGGAGCTGGGATGCACCTACCATGATTTTTCAAAGTCATGAAATGAGGATAATTAAAATGCATAAGCAATTCATTTGAAAGCACTAACATGCTCAAAACCAATTTTACAGTAAATTTCATTAACAGAGGAAAGTTTCACTCAAAAATAAGTTACAGAGGATTAGTTATGCATTTTCCAAGTTAAATGAATTTTTAATACACAAAATAACCCTAAACAGAATTAATTCTTTTCTCAGATTTTTCTGGAACTAATCCAAGCTTAAAACCACTTTTAGACTTAAGTATAGCTAATACCAGATTTAACAAAATTTATTCCAACTGAAAAGGAGTTAAAATGAATTTGTTAGGCATTTTTAAAGTTATCTGGAATTTTTAATGTATTAAATAAAGCTGAAAAGGAATTACATTCATTTACAAATTTTTCTGGAGTCAATTTGAGCTTAAACTTATTTTTAAATTAAATATTGGTTAAAATCCGAATTATCAAAACTGGAAACAACCGAAAAAGAATTTATATGAATTAGATATATGTTTTTGAAGTTCAATGGAATTTTTTTAGTTAGCAAATAATGCTTACTGGGAATTAAAATAGGCTTTACCGAATTAAAATGACGTGGACGCACATGGGCCGTAGATCTGGAATCCAACGGTCCATGCGCGCGGCCATCACGGTGACTAGATTTTCAGAAAAAGCAACATATGCTTGGATCAAGAATGGACGACTGGGATTTAGCGGGAACTGTTCATGGCCCGAATGGCCCAATAAACCTCAGTCGTGGATCAAGCGATGGAGGGCAGAGATCAAAGGGAGGTTCGGGTGACCCGAACGACCCAACAGATCCCAGCTGAAGATCTCCAAATGGACGGCACGCATCAATTGAAGTGTTGCGCACACGCCCGGGAGCTGGTTTACATGCGGGGCCCCACTCGTCAGTGAGGCTGAGTCACACTCGCGGGGTTTACGCACGCGCACAGTGCACGCGGGCCCACCCAATAGTGGCACATAAGGGCCAATTTAGGGCACATTAACTCTAAGCAATGATTAAACATTGATTAATAATTAAATGACCAAATCGTTATCCGACACGCGCGAAAGACCGCCACGCCGTCGACAAATGGCCGAGGGCGGTCCAGAGCTCACCGCCGGTGACTCCGGTCGTGGCGGCACGGGCTAATGGCCAAAATGTGTGTGCAATAGCAGTGCGCACCTGATGGTGATGACCTTGACGGCGGCGGCGGCCCACAACATCGGCGAGCCGGAGGAGAGCGGCGCGGCCAAAACCGAAAACGGCGAAAAAGCTAAAGGAGCCCCGCAGCAGTTCTGAGAAGCGGTGCCCGAGCTTCTACAGGCTACAAAGAAGTTACCTTAGTGCAGTAGAGGTTCAAAGATGACCGGAGGAACCCCGGCGACGATGAACAGCACCGGCAACGAAGAAGATGACTCGGGGAAGATGGCCTTAGCAGCAATAACAACTCCGGGTCATCCAGAGAGCTTTAACATATCCCAAAGATGGTCCACAAGCAATGAATTGAGGAAGGGAGCTTACCGGCACTGAGGTAGAAAAGGGGGCAAACCGGCCGATTTGAGCAAACCCCAAAATTGAAGAATTCCTGTGAATGCAATTCAAAATCAGGTTAGGGGTTTTACTCTAGGAGATGAGAGAATTGGGCTGGAGCAAGAAAAGAGGAAGAAAAGCCACTGGGACCCTAATGTCACCAAGGAGCTTCAAAGTCCAGTAATGGTGGCAGTGAGGTTATTCGGCTTTGAGCTCAAAAGAGCAAGGAAGAGGCTAGGCAAAGGCTTTTTATAGCCGGACGAGCTCAAAGGCTTTTTATAGCCGGACGAGCAAGAAGTTGGGCAAAATTAGGGTTCACCATGCTCCCGGTTCATGTCTCTGCCATGGACGCTGTGAATGATGGGAGCAGGTAGGAACGGCGACTTTGGGGGAGAATCTCTGATGCGCACTAATTGCTTGCAGCAAAGAGTCGTTTAAAGCTTCCATGGACGTGACAAGGCACTGCCTCTCCACATTCGTGTACTGGCAATGGCATGGGCGAGAGGTAGGGGATGACCATGTTCAAAAGGCGGCCCCACCTGTAAGTGAGAGTAAAGTGGCTCGGGTCCAAGTAAACTAATGGGTTGAGCCTAACCCAAAAAGGTACGAGCCCCAACCACTGACGGTTGGATCGAAAAAGAACGGTCACGATTGAATCTCAAGCGCAGGGTTTTAAAACGTCTGAACCAATTTAGGCGGTCGATGCGATATGGACGGCTCAGATTGACTGGGCCAATTGGGGGGTCCGAACGTGCACAGGCGATCTTGATCGTTGGATCAAGATCAAAGGGCTAAAACACGCGCGCCACTTTAGATCGAGCCCAGTGCATTTTAGTTGGTTAGGTCCAACCAAGGTTCGAGCCAGTTCCAAAAAAGTGATCGAGTGTGAAGGGGTGCGCACCGCAATGGTTGGATTTAGATCTAACGGCTAGAAATCGATGGTGCGTTCGGGGGGGTCCGAAAGTTCACAGCAATGTGGGCCGCCTGATGGGGATCTAACGGCTCGCAAGTGGTGGCGAGATCGGGGATCTGAAGGGCACACGCGCTGAGGATGATCCGATGAAGATCCAACAGCAGATATCGACTGCTTGTTTGAAAGGGCTGAGCCAGGCGCTGATGGGGTTGGGTGCAACCAAGAGAGGGGTTTGGGTTCGAGCCCGACTTAGACCCAACCAGGGTTTGACCTAGGGTTTAATTACCAGCTGAAACTTTGGAGGGTTTTTAAAGGTAGTAAACTAATTTCAAAAATTATGAAATTTTAACTGGAGGTTGCTAGCTCCCAGATAAACCTTGCATAAATTTTCCAGAGGTTTTTATGCAAAGCATTTTTCTCCAAACAATTCTCAAGGATTTTTCTAGGGTTTGACCAAGAGTCAAATTGGTTTGAGTGCCTCTTAAAATATTCAAACAATTTCTAAAATTATGAAGTTTTTCAGAGGTGTCACATACCATCCCTAGAACTTAGGAAAAATATTTCCAAGGGATGACCACAAGGTTTGACAAGAAGGTTTTTGAAGGGCATGGTTCTAGCCAAAAAAAATGATTTGTGACTTTGTATTTCCATAATTCATGTACCAGAATTGTTTAGAACATATAGGAAATACATGATGTAAGAAAAAGTTTTAAATTTCTACTCATTTTCTTACATTTGAAACACAAGTCCAAACTTGGGATGTTACAAATCTCCCCCCCCCCCTTACAAAAATCTCGTCGTGAGATTTGGCCAACTCGGAAAAGAAGGGTGGGTAGTCCGAACACAAGCACGGAGCAGGTCTTCCAACACATGGTTGACTCGTTCCGTCTAGCCATCGGTTTTGGGGTGATAAGCTGAGCTTGGAAGAAAGATGAGTTTCCATAGCCTTTTCCAGACTATGCCCAGTTTGAGAAGTGAATAGAGAACCACGATCAGAAACGATCGTCTTCGGTACATCATGCGAGCTTACGACCCTTGAGACATAAAGCTCAGCCAGGTAACCGGTACGATTCTTGGTTCTGACTGGTAGAAAACGTGCCACTATAATCGACACGGGGAGACTTACCAAGTCTAGATATAACAAGGATTGACAGACTGAGAGATCTTTCTAGATCCTAAGGGTGGTGGTGCAAGACCGTCGTTAGCTGGTGGAGCGATTTGTTTGGCCAATTCCGCCAACAACGGGATCTTAGCCTGCTAACCAGCTATGCGGAGTCATCCCTCCGCAGCTAGTTGATTAGAGGGGCTGCGGTCGTTTAGGTCACAAAAATTTGCGGCAAAAACAGGTATAAGATGCCCTTGGATGTATAGGGAAGGAAAGGTGCCACTCAAGTAAAAAAGCACCAACTAGCCCAGACTTGGGCACAATAACATCCTTTTCAGTTGATCAAGGAAGGAAGAGGCTACCACCCCAAAATAGAGTCTTACACAAGATACCCAACTGAACAAGTGCTATCCTATTACATTTTTCAAAGGACATGTACTAGATGGATTCAACTTCCACGGTAGTTTTCACATACCTAGACGTAGTCATCTCGGTTGAAGTTCACAAGGAACTCGTCCAGAAGATGAGCTTCAAGTGATCCGGTGTCCAGTGGAGACAAGGGGTTGAAGAGGTGCCTCGGGGGTCCCAACAAAGAAACATGATCTTCCGGAGGATCGGATCTTCAGTGGCGAGGGAATCCTGCTGTCATGCAGACTTGGCGGTGCGGTCCATAGACAAGCACTAGCCCTGTCACTTCCGAAAGTTGAAACCCGGGTGGTGCCGCAGCAGCTGGGGAGGTCTCATTGGCACCATAAAGCACATTGCGAGTAATGCGGTTCATGCTGACCCCGATCCTGAGGTACTCCTGGGCCTCCCTGAGACAACGCCGAGTTTCCACAACTCAAACAAATTGTAGCGATGAACTTGGTCCATGATGTGGACCAATCTCGCCAACTGGCCCACTTGAGGGTCTTCTCTGAACTGGATCTCAGCGAACGTGTTTATGTCCGCTTCAAAACCTCTTTGTGGAAAATGGTCGTAGGGCGGTTGAGACAATTCCGTCAAGTCATGACGAAGCTGGCTCATAACCCAGCGGCAACTTCCTGGATGGCCATGGCTTCAGAGGTGGCGTGAATCCGGAAACTGTACGGAATACTGCCGGTCACTTGTCTTGCGATGACGTTGACCACGCATCGATACTCTTCCATTCCAGGTCCCGACAGTAGATGGCATTCTCTGGTTGGTAGGTGAAATTGGCGCGCCACATCATATCTCACAGCAGTGCGGGATACCCGTCCACGTACTCCGCACGCGTCTCCTTGACCAAATACCAGTTGCCCATCTATCGCATACGAGAACAAGATAGGTAAGCAAAAAGCTAGGGAATTCAACCGAAAATCGGGGTGGAAGCAGATACTAAGATGGATAAGGGCCCAACCTGAAAACTGAAAGCAAATAAAGAAATAACTCACTAAGAGATGAACTCAAAAAGCTTAAAAACAAACATAAAATCAGCACAAGGTCTCAACCACAAGATCAACTTCCTGGTACGACTAACTCGTATGGGAAGAACGAGCAATCGGTTTAGTAAGGTAAATTTCAGCATGCAACTCAAATTCTAACATGACCAACTAGCAGGGTAAAATCACTAATAAGGGGTGTTAAATACTTAGCCAATTAATATCACTTCTTACCCTTTTATTCCCACAAGTTTTAGTTGAATTATCCTCTCATTATCTACCCTATTTAGAACCTTTGAGCTTGCTGTCCGGAAATTGAAACCTTGCTGTCCAAATTTTGCATCCAAGCCTCCTAGCCTAAATCTTCAACTTCAGAAGCTTCAAAACCATGTAAAGGGCAGCTAACACTTCAATTTGCCAACTCATTGGTTCCCAAAACCCAATTTAAACGATAACAACTATCTTTTGAGTGAAGGAGAGAAAAAAACAATTTTTAAACTCAAACTAGAGCAAGATGAGATAAGAAAGCTAAGATAGGTAAGGAGTAAAGCCTGAGAATTTACTTAAGCTCTCATAAATCACTTGATACTTTGAAATTAAGTTTTCCAAAATATCCTAAAGACGACCAAGCTTGGGTTACTACGGTCGGAATGGCTCTGATACCAACTTTGTGAGGACCCCGGTTTATTCGGCTTGTAATACTTAACCATCCACTTGGTCCTAGCATTACAAATCAATTAAATCAAGCCTCGAGATATGTATACTTCCTAGAAATGCAGTATACACACCCCGTTACAAAATCATGCATCAATTCCATTCATTCACATAGAACCAAAGCACAGTAATAACTCAAAAGACATACATAATATCAAGTTATTACAAAAGAGGGGCCGACCGGCCAAAAGTCATGCATACAAATAACTAAGTAAACAGCGGAAACAAAAGGGCCATAAGATGGCGATAAACAAAAGCCAATCAGTGTGCCTTTAACCCACAAGGCAACCAACCGGACCGCCAAGCTAGTCGTCAAACCCGTAGCACATCTCACAAAAGTGAGGCCCTTAGGGCTCACCTTCTTCCTCTGCAACAAATAACATTAAGCAAAGCAAATGAGTACAATAATGTACTCGCAAGACTGACGTGTGTACTAACAGACCTATACATATGCTACATGCAAGCTTATTTGAGTGGAGGCTGTATGGCTTATTTTTAGCATAAAGCAGTCTTTATTTGCAATAATGTAATATATTGAAGGCAATTGGTAAAATCTATTTTTAAGCATTGAAATTACAGCGAGTAGCAATAAATAGCAAGTAACCACCTAGAGGTGACTAACCCAATAGCCACCACCACATAGCACGAATCCCCGATTCGTGCCACCCATCAAATTTTAATTTACAAGGTTGTAGTCTAGTTCTCACAGGGCGTATCCGAGCGTGTCCATAACCTAGGACGAGGCTATTCGAATAGTTCAAAACCCTGTAGGGGTGTACCAATGTACCCACACTTCAGACCACCTTTTTGCCAAGCTATTAAGCACACTTCTTTTGGTATGCCGGCACGGCTAAGTCCTACGAGACGCTTTCCAATGGAAAATGCTAATTAAAAGCCGCACGTATGGGGGTTAACCCTTAGTGATCTGCCGACGAAATATGGATCACAAGGACCCATATGTGGAGTAGGAGACACCGGCCTTGGCGGGTGCTCCCCTCCCCACAAACATGTTCATGTTGCATATAGTTAAATATACAACCCACCATTCGACTCATTAATTAACACCCCCCAAAGTACTTAGTAAAGAGAGGTCCCATACCTCTAGTGTGGTTAGCACGCAAATGGCTCAGTACGGTGGCGTAAGTAACTCGGTCCTTATTGACTCGGGCACCATTCCAGTCACACCCGAAAGCACACCAACATACCGTTGTGCCCAAGTCCAAGCCATTTTGTTTTCAGTTTTTAGTTTTTGAAATTAAACATAGCACAAAACTGAAACATAACCATCATAATAAGGTTGTGATCAAGGTTATCGACAAGTCGATAACCACCTATTTCTACCGGTAGCTAAGCATGGCTAAGCAATTTGACCTCGTAATCTACTAAGTGATAAGAGCCCATCCAATGAACTCTAATCACAGCAAATAACCTAGGCTCAGGTAGTAGAGGATAATCATTTACCTACAGATTTTGCATCTAAAGGATTAACTAATCAATTTAACACAAAATAAGCAATGCATATATACAAGTTGAAAATAATATATTAGACTTGAAAATAAGGGGATTAACATGATCAAACTGTTTGCCTTGCTGGAGTTAATCAATCTGCTGCAGAGGAACATCTCAAGATCAACGCACTTGTTGGAACCTAGTGGAAAGAACGAAAAGAACCGATAAGAACGAAGAACACCGAAAAGACGCAAAAACCAACTTCAGCGAAAAGCCTTGAAATTCTTACAGCAGGTAGATGATGATTTACAAGGAATTTAGCAACAAGAACCAATTTATTTGGATTCTTAATGCAAAAGATATGATAAAAATAAATCTGCTCAGCCTAGAAATTGCAATCTGTTACTATTCTCCATAATTAAATTGTTTGGCAAAAATTTCTAACAAGGTGGTGCTTCTGAAATTTTTATGGTAAAACAAGCACCTCATGAGATGAACAACCCAAATGGATTCATCTCATTTGGAGCTAGGATGCACCTTCCATGATTTTTCAAAGTCACAAAATGAGCATAATTAAAATGCATAAGCAATTGTTTTGAAAGCAGTAACATGCTCAAAACCAATTTTACAGTAAAGTTCATTAACAGAGGAAACCAACAAAGTTGGTTTCACTCAAAAATAAGTTACAGAGGATTAGTTATGCATTTTCCAAGTTAAATGAATTTTTAATGCATAAAATAACCCTAAACAGGAATTAATTCTTTTCTCAAATTTTTCTGGAACTAATCCAAGCTTAAAACCACTTTTTGATTTAAGTATAGCTGATACCAGAATTAACAAAATTTATTCCAACTGAAAAGGAGTTAAATGAATTTGTTAGGCATTTTTAAAGTTATTTGGAATTTTTAATGTATAAAATAATGCTGAAAAGGAATTACATTCATTTACAAATTTTTCTGGAGTCAATTTGAGCTTAAACCTATTTTTAAATTAAAGTTCGGTTAAAATCCTATTTATCAAAACTGGAAACAACCAAAAAAGAATTTATATGAATTAGATATGCGTTTTTGAAGTTCAATGGAATTTTTTTAGTTAGCAAATAATGCTTACCGGGAATTAAAACAGGCTTTACCAAATTAAAATGACATGGACGCACATGGGCCATAGATCTGGAATCCAACGGTCCATGCGCGTGGCCAGCATAGTGACTAGATTTTCGGAAAAAGCAACATACGCTTGGATAAAGAATGGGCGACTGAGATTTAGCGGGAACTGTTCATGGCCTGAACGGCCGAATAAACCTCAGCCGTTGATCAAGCGATGGAGGGCGGAGATCAAAGGGAGGTTCGGGTGACCCGAACGGCCCAACAAATCCCAGCCGAAGATCTCCAAATGGACGGCGCACATCAATTGAAGTGTTGCGCAGACGCCCGGGAGCTGGTTTATATGCGGGGCCCACTTGTTAGTGAGGTTGAGTCACGCCCGCGGGGTTTACGCACGCGCACGGTGCACGCGGGCCCACCCGACATTGGCACATAAGGGCCAATTTAGGGCACATTAACTCTAAGCAATGATTAAATATTGATTAATATTTAAATGACCTAATCAGTGTCTCATTACGGCATAGCACCGTGCCACACCCGTCCGACAAATGGTCGAGGGCGGTCTCGAGCTCGCCACCGGTGACTCCGGTCGTGGCGGCGCGGGCTAATGGACAAAATGGGTGCGCAATAGAAGTGCGCACCTGATGGTGATGACCTTGATGGCGGCGGCGGCCCACAACGCCGGCGAGCCGGAGGAAAGTGGCGCGGCCAAAACCGAAAATGGCGAAAAAGCTAAAGGAGCCCCGCAGCGATTCTGAGAAGCGGTACCCGAGCATCTAGGGGCTACAAAGAAGTTACCTTAGTGCAGTAGAGGTTCAGAGATGGCCGGAGGAACCCCGGCGACGATGAACAGCACCGGCAACGAAGAAGATGACTCGGGGAAGATGGCCTGAGCAGCAATAACAACTCCGGGTCATCCAGAGAGCTTTAACATAGCCCAAAGATGGTCCACAAGCAATGAATTGAGGAAGGGAGGGCTTACCGGCACTGAGGTAGAAAAGGGGCCAAACCGGCCGATTTGAGAAAACCCCAAAATTAAAGAATTCCTGTGATTGCAATTCAAAATCAGGTTAGGGGTTTTACTCCAGGAGATGAGAGAATTGGGCTGGAGCAAGAAAAGAGGAAGAAAAGCCACTGGGACCCTAATGTCACCAAGGAGCTTCAACGTCCATTAATGGTGGCAGTGAGGTTATTCGGCTTTGAGCTCAAAAGAGCAAGGAGGAGGCTAGGCAAGGCTACGGTGGTGTTTAAAGGAAGTCAAGGATGAGCTCAAAGGCTTTTTATAGCCGGACTAGCAAGAAGTTGGGCAAAATTCGGGTTCACCATGCTCCCGATTCATGGCTCTACCATGGATGCTATGAATGATGGGAGCAGGTAGGAACGACGACTTTGGGGGAGATTCACTGATGCGCATTAATTGCTTGCAGCAAAGAGCCGTTTAAAGCTTCCATGGACGTGATAAGGGACTGCCTCTCCACGTTCGTGTACTGGCAATGGCGTGGGCGAGAGGTAGGGGATGACCATGTTCAAAAGGGGGCCCCACCTGTAAGTGAGAGTAAATTGGCTCGGGTCCAAGTAAACTAATGGGTTGAGCCTAACCCAAAAAGGTACGAGCCCAAACCACTACGGTTGGATCGAAAAGGAACGATCACGATTGAATCTCACGTTCGGGGTTTTAAAACGTTTGAATCAATTTAGGCGGTCTGATGCGATATGCACAGCTCAATTGACTGGGCCAATCGGGGGGTCCAAACGTGCACAAGCAATCTTGATCGTTGGATCAAGATCCAAGGGCTAAAACACGTGCGCCGCTTTTGATCGAGCCCGGTGCATTTTAGTTGGTTAGGTCCAACCAAGGTTCGAGCCAGTTCCAAAGAAACGATCGAGTGTGACGGGGTGCGCACCGCAACGGTTGGATTTAGATCTAACGGCTATAAATCGATGGCGCGTTCGGGGGGTCCGAAAGTTCACAGCAACGTGGACCGCCCGATGGGGATCTAACGGCTCGCAAGCGGTGGCGGGATCGGCGATCCGAAGAGCACACGCGCTGAGGATGGTCCGATGAAGATCCAACGACGGATAACGACTGCGCGTTTGAAAGGGCTGAGCCAGGCGCTGATGGGGTTGGGTGCAACCAAGAGAGGGGTTTGGGTTCGAGCCCAACTCAGACCCAACCAGGGTTTGACCTAGGGTTTAATTACCAGCTGAAACTTTGGATGGTTTTTAAAGGTAACAAACTAACTGCAAAAATTATGAAATTTTAACTAGAGGTTGCTAGCTCCCAGATAAACCTTGCATAAATTTTCCAAAGGTTTTTATGCAAAACATTTTTATCCAGAAATTTCTCAAGGCTTTTTCTAGGGTTTGACCAAGAGTCAAACTGGTTTGACTGCCTCTTAAAATATTCAAACAATTTCTAAAATTGCAAAATTTTTCAGCGGGGTCACATACCATCCCTAGAACTTAGGAAAAATATTTCCAAGGGATGACCACAAGGTTTGACAAGAAGGTTTTTGAAGGGCAAGGTTCTGGCAAAAAAAATGATTTGTGACTTTGTATTTCCATAATTCCTGTACCAGAATTATTTAGAACATACAGGAAATACATGATGTAAGAAAAAGTTTTAAATTTCTACTAATTTTCTTACATTTGAAACACAAGTCCAAACTTGGGATGTTACACTCCGGTACAGATATTTCCTATGAAGTTGACACTGGTGTAGGTAGCTCCAGGCAGATGTCTCTCTTGGGCCACTAGATGAATGCTCCAATGGCTTGCCCTAAAGTCACAACCTCGTCGTTTGGGAGCTTCTCCAACTGGATGACCTCAAAATTGGCACAAACACCGTCCACATTCACTTTTGAGAAACCTGACACTATATTTACACAGTGCAGCAAGGCCTCGACACCGGATGGATATGCCTGGCCCCAAGCAGCATCCAGGGCAATGGAGCCACATCTCACTTGGAGCTTGCACTTCGTAGCCCCCTACATAACGATACAAAATTAGCTACTCCAACAGGACTATCAATGGATCGAGCATTTTAGGGATAATAATTATTACCAGGATGTCATCAACGAAAAATCTATTATCGATTTCTAAGTTATGGTTGGACGCGTAGCTACTCGGACGTTTGGGGGGCTAGCTAGCGAAGTTGCGGCGGGGGATTCCAACTAATTTGTGAGGGATGCATGAATCTCCTCTCGTACCTGTGCTTCGCGCTTGGCTTTGGCTCTCTTCCTACTTTGGTACGTCCCGGAGTCCTTTGAGAACAATGCCTCTCATGCGACCTGGATGCTCTTTGTTTCCCAGGGTCACAGAGAGTATATCTCTCTCCCTGTCTGCTTGGAATGAGCCTTGGGAAGATTGTGTAGTACTCAGCTCTTCTTACAAAAGCCCGACATGTTATTTCACTTCCTATCAAGTTATCGAGTAATTACAAACTAGGTAGTTCGATATCTTACAAGGTGTGGAACACTTCCTCGTCTACGGGGTCTAGAAAGGAGATGACCCCCGAAGATGCGATACATAACCTCGCCATTAGCCACTGTCTGGAACGCTCATCAGTTATCCTGGCAATTGGCGGGGAGGTGTCCAGCTGGCGTATGCTCGTTCTGATCCCTCCATTGCGGGATTTTACCCGCATACCCAGCGATGCCGAGTCTATGGGGGTGCGTGTTTTTTGCCTAGAGGGCCCTGTGCGTCTCACTTTCAATCCTAAAATCATTTGTCGTCTTCTTCGCCACAAAGTCTTTTCAGTACTCCTCCACGAACGGATACTTCTGGAAGGGCGTCAAATCCTTCTCCATGTAATCCTTGATAAGCGTTCTCTTGAAGTTCCTCCATGCTTTGCACGCCACTAGCAATGTGTATCGTTGCACGGAGGCCTTGTGTTGTTCTGGTATCTGGAACGATTTTAAAATTTTCTTCACTAGCACATTTTTCTGATTCTCATCTTTGGTCAACTCCTTCCATGAATCATAGGTGATCTTGACCCATTCTCGTGCCACTATTATGATCGTTGTCCGGAATGCAGATGCTGCTCGGCGAGGACTCAAAGGGGCCCAAGACACATCAACTGTCGTGATGGTAAATCGGCCCTTGGTCCTTTTCGATATTCCTCTTTCCTTGCGCTTGGATTTTTCAGAGGACGGCACATGAGACGCATGAGGCGGCGATGACAAAGAATGAGCGGTCAACATCTTCACGAGAAATAGAGGTTTTGTCACGCATCAACATATTATCATAAGATTCTCTGTGTATGGTTATACACACCAATTAAATGACATAATTGACATATAAACATGTAAATCCTCCAAGTCAGCCAACAACACTTGATCTACTGACAGAATAGCATGTATTATGAATTGGATCACAGAACCCGAAGGTTCAACCAAATAACCAACCAAAAGTAACAGACTAAATGCTAAAGATCAATCAACAATAGTAAGCATTCAATTCCAATTAGAGCTCAAGTTCAAACCCGATTATCAAAACAATTCCAGTACAAGACTATTATCTTCATAGAGCATTCATCTCAAGCCCACTACACCACATTTCAATATGAACATATCAATACAAAGGGGTAATAAAATTAAAATACTGTGATACTCACAAAGAAGATGGCAATCAAAGCAATGTGTGAAGGGAAGGGGTGTTGGGGTTGGCAACTCGGCATCTATTACCTTTGGGCGTCGAGAGACGAACGAGTAGGGAGAACCGGAGCAGCAGGGCGATGTCGAAGGGGAGGAGGGGCGCTGGGTTCGGGGAAGCAGCAGCTCGTGCTCGAGGAGGAGGTGGCGGGCTTGGGGGAGGAGGCACGCCGGGCTCGAGGAGGCGGCGTCAGGGCGGCAGCGACAGGATCGGGGAGGAGGCGACGTCAAGGACGACAACGACGAGCTCGGGGAGAAGGCGACGTCAAGGACGACAACGACGAGCTCGGGGAGAAGGCGGCGGCTCGTGCTCGGGGTGGAGACGGCGGCTTGTGCCCGGGGAGGAGGTGGCGTCGAGGTCGGCGACGATGGGCTCGAGAGAGGAGGGATGTTAGAGAAACTTAATCGTTTGAGTGGGGGGCACGGCAAACCCTAGAGTTTGAATATAAATAGGGTTGGACATCACACACGGTTCTATCTAAAAATCGTCTGTGATATCTGATGTATCACAAACAGTTTTTAGATGGAACCATCTGTGATATCTGATGTATCACAGATGGTTTTTAGATGGAACCGTCTATGATATCTGATGTATCACAGACGATTTGTCCTAAGGAACTGTCTATGATATTCTTTTGTATTGTTAATTCTATTTCTGTTTATTGGCTAGCCTCAGGGAATGCTAGCTATGCCCTCTGAAACAAGCAGAAACACAACAAGTACATGTATACATCCAATTCACATTCATTTCAAAATCAAGCACATCCATTTCACGAATTCAGATATGACACATTCTCATATACATAAATGCAAATTCAGAATATATGGCGCATAAACATTTCATTCATCATTCCACTTGCTTATCTCCTTTAAAAATTAGCCCTTCATGATGATCGACGTGTATGTAGCTAGTTTCGTCACGTCGTTCTTCCTTGACCCTTATGCCGTTTTCGAAAGGAGGCAACTCATCAAATTGATTGTATTCTTCCTCGTCCAATACATTTTCAACTCCGATAATCCTTCTTTTTCCATGAAGAACTACGTGGCGCTTCTTATTTGCTTGGTCGGTTACATAGAAGACTTGAACAACTTGACTAGCGAGTACGAATAGTTCGTCTTTGTACCCGACACGTTCAAGGTCCATGGTAGTGACGCCGTACCTGTTGACCTTCACCTGTGGGAGATGGACCCAACGGCACCGTAACAGCAGGATATTTGTAAGATCGAGGAGGCCAACTAGAGGGGTTGAATAGGCGGTTTAAAAACTTCTTTGACTAAAACCGATTTCTAAAGCGGAATTATAAAATAATACGGTTTTGCACAATTAAAACCTAAAACAACTAGTTTTGACTAAGTGCACCAACGATAAGTCTATTGATAGTGAAAGCATTCATACCAAGATATATCAGCAATTTAATACAAGGAATGTAAATTGCAATAAAGTAAAGTACAAGAAAGCAAACCACGATGACACGATGATGTTTTACCGTGGTGTTCGGTGACTTTCTGGTCTCCCCTAATCCACGTTGAGGTAAGCCCAACCACGTAAGACCAGCTCCATAATTGAGCCAACACCTCCAAGGTAAGTCCAACCACTTGGACCGGTTCCAAACCGAACCAACACCTTGCTCCACTCGGGGTTGCCCTTCCTCCACTCCAGAGACGGCAAGCACCGAACCACTCAGAACCGCCTAGGTCTTCTCACAATCTTCTTTGAGAAGATCACCGGCGCAACTCCTCCAAGCCGTCTAGGTGTCGGCAAATACCAAGAGTAACAAGTCAGAGACGCTCACTTGAATGAATCAAGTGTCTAAGCTCAATGGATACACAATCCACTACCTAATGCAACACATGCACTAGGATTTGCCTCTCAAAGCTCACTAAGTGCAACACATGCACAAAAGAGTGTAGAGGGCTTGCTCTTTTCTTAAAAGAATGAATATGGCACCAGCAACCTTACTCACAACCGGCCAAGATGGGTATATATAACCCACGCACAAAAACTAGCCGTTTGGAGAAGATTCTATCGAATTCAGGGAGGGCCAGTCTGACCGCAGGCAAATGGCCGGTCAGACTGTCCTGACTCAAACGACTATAAAACTAGCCGTTGGACACATCCAGTCTGACCGCCAACTAAAGGCCGGTCGTCCACCTAACACATGGCGGTTAGACCGCTCCAACCAAAACCAGAAAAACACATTCTCTAGAAAAGCTGACCGGGTCCAAGACCCGAGGTCCGTCAGTACGGACTTCCAACTGCAGTCAGACCGCTCCACGGAGGAGCCAACGAATCCATAAAAACACATTTTCTAGAAAAAGCTGACCGCGCAATCCTAACTGGGGTCCGGTCAGACTGGCCAACTCATGGCGGTCAGACCGGGGTCCGGTCAGTCCGACTTAACAACTAAGGTCATCCGCAAAAAACAAAACACAGATGTTTGCATTTCGCTTCAACTCAAATTGCAAAACATGTATGCCAATTTGATGCGTGATGCAAACAAGGAATGAAAGCATGATTCTCAACAAGTTGTAAAACATATTTGCCAACTTTTAGAATCAAGCCACAAGGAATAAGGTATATGGACTTAAATCATTTGTAAAACACATTCGCAAACTAAAGTCACATGCTACAAGGATTAAACATGAGTCACAACCATTTGCAAAACACATTCGCAAATATCAGCAACATGCTAACGAGAGGTAGAGCAAGCACAATGAGCTATCAATACATGACTAACTCAAGCTACTAGTCAAGACCCCTCTTAATAGTACGACAACCTATACTAGTAATCCGGTCTCTAACCAAACACCAAGACCGGTAAAATACTAGGAACACATCCTTAGCCCTAGCTAGTCATACCTTTGCCTTGCACTACCACTTGAAGCTTGATGACGCACATCCTCACTTCAAGTCCGGGTTCTTGACTTGAAAGCTCATCAACACATGATGACTTGAATATCATCAACACATGATGATCTTCTTTACTTCGGAATCTTGTTTTGAGCATCATCAACACATGATGATTTCCTTCATCCCGAGTCTTGACATGCATCAACACATGATGCATTCTTTACTCCAAGCTCTTTAGTTGATGACGATCAACTCAAGACGTCATCCAAAGTCTTCATCATTATGGAACATAACCTCCTTGATTTTCACATTTTATATCCAATTGAGACTAAACAACAGGTATAACAATAAAGTATTAGTCTCACAATTAGATTTGTCATTAATAACCAAAATACTCCATTAACTCATAATGGCAGGTCTAGATTCTTCAATCTCCCCCTTTTTGGTGATTCATGACAAATCTTTTATTAATAACAACATTAGGATATAAAACAACATAAGTTAATAAGTTAAGCTATTGAACTATATTCATGCATGTCATGAGGTGAAAACATCCAAAACATTCTCCCCCTTTTTTTGGACTTTGCATGAAATAAGGTGAAATCAACCAAATATTCTCCCCCTTTTGGCATTAAACACAAAAAATCCAAAATAAAACTTAGCCAAAGGGAGTCTTTGCAAAATAGTTTTCCTATATAATAGTTTACCCATTTTAAACAAAACTCCAAAAGTTTTTCATTATCGCTTTTACAAAACTTTTTAGGAAAAACTCCCCCTTACACAAAGGTTGTGCTCCTTTGACACAGAAAGGCTTTATTCGTCCAATCAAAATCTCCATCTTTGTCATCTCTTTGAATTATATCCATCCAACTCATGATGACTTCAAACTCTCTCATTTGACCATTCCATTATTTGCAACCAAATTGACATTAAGCATCAAAGAATATCTCTATGTCGAACACTTGAAAGATAGTCATTAAACATCACTTGTAGATACCACATGTAAATTCACATGTCGACAAGACTTGAATTTTGCAAAGTGCTTGAACTTCTCTTCACAAAGATCTTCGAGGAAAGCATCTAGAGAGAAGAAAGAAAGAGAGAATCCACTCGTATACCACGGAGAGTATACCACTTGTATATTACGGAGTGCATGAGCTTGGTAAGGGAGGTAAGATCAGCAAGGAATGAAATTAGATACAACTTTGAAGAATACCACTTGAAGGGATAAAATTGATATCATTGGAAGAGATGAATCTTATGGCGAGGTCAATATGATCAAAATGAGCTACCACTTAAAAGAATAATCAAGAAAAATACTTGAGGGTAACTTGCAAGGATAGCAAGGATCAACTTGACTTTAGAGAGCAAGGAAAATGCTTGAGAAGTTTGGAAAGCAAGAATTTGGACAAAATTAGGCAATTTTCTCTAGGTCCTGTCGGACCAGAACACCCATTGAACATTGAGCACTGGAATGCTACTAAAATTAAATTAAACTAAGCTAAACTAAGACCAATTACAAAATCTCGACAAAACCTCCTTTGTATAGTCGCCTATACCGAGGTTCCAACAATTGATCAAGGCATTTATCAATATAATCATAATCAGGTTCATTCAAGCATGTAGAATAATATCATAAACATGACCAAAACTTTCTATTCTCATTATTACAGTTAACTCAAACTCAAACTATCCATAGCTTCTAACACTAAACATAACATTTAACAATAATTTCATAATCCAATTCACTCATGCATAAGAGATAATCATAGGAATGTAATCAAATTAACACTATTCTCACAACCATAATCGAATCATAAAACAACCATGAGTATTTCTCGTGATTGATAGAATACTTTGAAATTTCAACATTGAGCACGGAATGCTACTAAAATTAAATTAAACTAAGCTAAACTAAGACCAATTACAAAATCTCGACAAAACCTCCTTTGTATAGTCGCCTATACCGAGGTTCCAACAATTGATCAAGGCATTTATCAATATAATCATAATCGAGTTCATTCAAGCATGTAGAATAATATCATAAACATAACCAAAACTTTCTATTCTCATTATTACGTTAACTTTGAAACTCAAACTATCCATAGCTTCTAACAGGTAAACATAACATTTAACAATAATTTCATAATCCAATTCACTCATGCATAAGAGATAATCATAGGAATGTAATCAAATTAACACTATTCTCACAACCATAATCAGAATCATAAAACAACCATGAGTATTTCTCAGCGGTCTATTTATTCTTATATGAAGCTAAATGACAATTGCTTTAATGTTGTGAGGTAGTGCGTGCTTTCCAATTCATCTACTCCCTCCCATGCATGCCAATCTTGCCAGTTGTACCTAAAACACAACAAAGCAAGAGTGAGCCCAAAGACTCAGCAAGTACCAACAAGGCTAACCAAGTTAACATTCATAGCATCAATAATCCAAGATAAACAATGCACCAGAGTAAAGCCTTCATGCTCATGTGTATGCAACCAATGCAATGCACCTTTTTAACTTTATCTCTTTCGCATTTTACGTGTGCGGGTATACAACCGTCATTGTGTACCCTTGCTCCCTCAGCGCGCAGGGACCAAAAGCCTATACACCACATGTATAGGGACCTTTGCCCATCATCCGAATGATGGGGACCTCTTTGCTCATAGCCCACATTGCACCAATGTGGGGACCTCAACCGTCAATACATGACGGGACCTCAACGAATGCATGCTTGGTCACCACGTGACCAAGCTTCACATGATCTCAATATGCACATGCACAACATCTATTCATCATCAATATACCAAGTACAATAACAACGGACATAAATAGAGCATAATCATACTTGGAGCATTCACCAATCTCAATATAAACATCATGCCAGCAACCTTACTTCGCTATCATATATCAAAACATGCATGTATGACCAAGTCTCCAACACGATTGGAACATGCAATTGCTCCATGCCCACGTCTTTCATATACACGAATTTAACATGTACATAACAACATGTATGATTTAGCAACGCTCAAGGAAACATTAACCATAGCTTGCATTCATCAAGATAAAGGAAAACTCATTACGCTAACATTCGTGCAAGGCTACAACAAGCAATCACCACAATCATATCATACAACCGAAAATACGCTATAACCCGAATACTTGCCTCAACCGTGCAGCAGGGCGGACGCGAAGTGGGTGCTGCCCTTGGGATCTCGCTGCCACCTGGACAAGAAGATAACCCCAAACTAAGAATAACATACTGGACCAAAATCATACATCACATTACAATCGAAATCGCTAATCTTCTTATCACGTCTAGCTTTTCTAATTTCTAGCGATCGGTCACTGCGGACAGCAGACTTCAAAAATTCATAACTTTCTGCTCAGGAGTCCGAATAGGATGATCTTGGACAATCTGAAAAGGTAATTGAAATGTCTAAATAAACTTAGTTGGGGAGACCCTCTGATTCGGCCATCTACCAGACCTACCAATCTATTTAATCAGAGCAAATATTTCACGTCGGGTTTCTGGACAGCAACAAAGAAACTATCATAACTTTCTCTACGTTCGTCCAAATTCAGTGATCTTTAGTTTTCCTGAAAGCTAAGAGGATTAGCCTCATTTTTCGTTATGGTGAGACCCTCTGGAAACCCCTCTAAATACGCGCTTCTATCAGGTTAACTAACACTAGCAAATCTGCTTCTCTCCAGAAACACAGAAGTACTAATAAATTCATAACTTTGGCTACCGAAGTCCAAATGACTTGATTCTTGTCGGCAATGAAA
The DNA here is from genome assembly GCA_036346255.1 of Ampelocalamus luodianensis. Classification (NCBI taxonomy): domain Eukaryota; kingdom Viridiplantae; phylum Streptophyta; class Magnoliopsida; order Poales; family Poaceae; genus Ampelocalamus; species Ampelocalamus luodianensis. The sequence goes on from CM070632.1 coordinate 33,230,486, forward strand.
GGTAACTACGATAGCTACAACTTTCTAGGAGACACCCAGACCCAAATCTGCCTCTAACTTAATCAGAACCGACAAACTTCCCTGCTGCAGAATAACGACGAACTGGCATCCGAAAATTAGACAACTAGAAAACGACCCCAAAACAACAAATCGCGGGTTACCCTTGCCGAAACGAAAAGAGCACGCAGCGGGGATGATGACCACCATGCTTCCGCTGCGGATCCCTTCTTCTCCCTCTTCTTCCCTTCTCTTCTTTCCCTTCTTTCTCTTCTTTTCTCCTTCTCCTTCTTCTTCTTCTTCTTCCTTGGCCGGCTGCATGGGAGATCCTTCTCCTCCTTGGCCAGCAACAATGGGGGGTGGTGTGGGGATGGGGAGGGGTGCAAGAGAGGGTGGAGGGGAGGTGGAGAGGTGGGGAGGTGGGGGTGGCGGCGAATGGGAGTGGGAGGGGAAAGGGGAGGAGGGGAGGGGCTAGGGTTTTGGGGGAGGGGAGCCCCCCCTTGGCCGGCCACCCTCATGGGCCATGGCCCAGGCCCAAGTTGCCGCCTATTTGCTCTTTCCCCCCTCTAAAATTGCAGCACTGACAACAATCCAATTAGTCCCTCCCGTCGTTCCGTTTGATTCTTCCCCGAACCATCGATCTCTCCCGAAATAAAATTAATCTTCCTCGATTCAAACCTTAACTCTCTTTCGGGATATTACACCGGCGGTAGTGATGCGGTCAGACCGGATCTACGGTCAGACTGGATGGTGGTCGACGGTCAGACCGGCTGAAACTGAAAATGTCAGATTCAGTTTTGAATTTTTGGAGAAAAGAGGGAATTGTTGTATTTTGCTCCAAATTTTCACACAAACATCCTATTAAACATATTTGGAGCATTTCCAACTAATTTAGCCTTTGAAAATCCAATTTCAAAATAGTTTTTGTGAATTAAGCTTTTGTTTTCGTAACTAAAATCTTATTTTTATGAAATTTATCCAAAAGATCCAAATTGAGCATATGAAGATATTTTAAGCATCCAATTGCATGTATGAGTCATAAGTACCATTATGGACTTATTCATGTGAATAAATTTGGCTCAAATGGCAAAACTCACTTAAGTGCTAGAAAGTGACCACTTAGGTCAAAGTTGGATTTTGGACGAGTTTTGAAATCAAATAACTCTTACTAGGTTGGTCTTTTGGAAATCTTGTGAATACCAAAAAGGTTTAGAATAGCCAACTATAGGATATTCCTTTTGGGATGGTTTTCAAATTCCTTCTAGAATAGATTTTACACAAAAATATAGTTTATGTCAAAATCAAGATATTATGATCTAGAATTTTAGCTAGAAACTCATTTTCATTTTAAATAGGGTTTTCTTTGAGCCAAAACCTTTGGAAAACCTTTGAAATGTATTTGTATACATTTTGCAACTAGTTTTTCAAAGAATTACTAATAGATTTGAAAATTTTGACTTTTGGCTAAAAGGTTCAATTTTGTAAAACATTTTTAGCACTTAATTTATTTGGGCACATTTAGGGATGTGATATACATAATCATAATTTAGCACCCCCCCTTAATATGCCACTATCATCTTACTCAAGATTTTAATCAAGAAAATATATCACAAGAGCAAGAACACCCCTTTTAAGATTTTCGTGAAATACAACCTACACAAGATAAAGGGGCTAGATACTTTAATGTAAATACTTGTTACCGAGATGGCATTGGTTCTTGATATGAAATGATTGTCCTCAAGCTTGGCTCCAATTTTGCACATGGTGGAATCCAATTCTTCATGTGAGCCAAACCTCCAATGCCTCTCCAAGTACCTATTAAGCTTGAAGCGCATTTTGGTACCCAATACTTGGTTGGGTCCATGAATATTAGTCATAATACGTTTAGGCACCCAAATAGCCTTAGCAATGGTTGTAGGTGAACTAACAATTCTAGCAAACACATTGTCATATTTATCCTTCCTAAGCAAATAATGATCATTATAAAGAATAGATTAGGAGTATTACCCATGGGATATTCCTTACTAAAATGTCCATTTTCCTGATAATTGTAGCAAGTTGGGCTTTTTCTTCCCCTTCTTGTCTTCTTATCTTTCTCATTGCCATCTTGCCTCATTTTTTATGACTTTGTCTTGTCATTCATCTTATTTGGGCACATGGAGGCAAGGTGATCCTTCTTGTTACAACCAAAGCACTTGATATTCTTCGTGTGTCTTGCATTGTGCCTTGTCCTACTATTCTCCTTCTTCTTGGGAGTGAAACCAATTACACTCTTGTCTTGCAAGCATCTTTGCTTGCTCAATATGTCATCGAGAGTGGCCTTCCCTTTGAAACTTCTTTCCAAGTCATTTTCCAATCTTGTGACTTGGACCTTGAGCTCTTTGTTTTCCTCTACAAGGTTAGTATCACAATGCATAGAGGAAATAGAAGCATCTTTTTTTGAGCAACAAGGAATATCTAGCAAAACATCACAAGAAGTGGATATGCTAACCTTAGATGAACTGGAAGAGTTAGAAGCTACACATGGTAAATCATCTAATAAATCACATGTAATGCCTATATCCACCTTGAGCTTATTGAGCTCATCTAGAAGGAGATTTTCATGAGCATCCTTTAGCTCATCATAATTATTTTGAAGTGTGATATCCTCTTGCTTCAAAATTTTGAATTTTGATTTCACCTTCCCTAGATACTCATTAAGCTCCTCAAGCATATCCATTAACTCATCATATGAAGGCTCATAATAATTATTTACCTCATTGTTACCTTTTGCCATAAAGCATGTAGACATATCAAATAGTGATGGAGCCCCATTTGCATCTGAGTGGTTTGATGGATCGTCCTTTATAGCTAGCCTGACAAAGTGTCTTCTTTTGTCATTTTTCTTCTTTCCTGATGATGATTTGGGATCTTCTTCATCCTCCTTACCATAAGGACACTTTGAGGCAATGTGTCCCAATTTTTTTACAATTGTAGCACCTTAGAGTCTTGCGGTGCTTCGCATTTAAAGATGTGCTTGAATGCTTATGTGAGTCATGTCTTTTCATGAGATCTTTCATTTTGTTCATGAGAGTGACCAATTCTTCTTCGGTGTCATCATCTTCTTCATCTTGATCCCCATCTTCACTTGAATCATATTTATCTTTGAAAGCGTGAATTCTTTTGCTTGAAGTTGAGGCCATCTCATTGAGCTCATCTTTGTCCTTCTTGTACATCTCATTTGTGATGGGATTGCCGAAGAGAGCGGTAGGAGTCATCCTTGGCAATTCGGGTGAATTGAGAAATAAAGTCTCTAAGGTCTCATATTTGTCTGGTAGAGCCCTAAGCATCTTGCACACAATACTAAGATCGGTTAAATCACAAGATAGGTCTTTGAGCTCATTTACTATGTTGTTCATTATAGAATACATCTCATTGATGTTCTCATGAGACAACATAGTAAATGACTCATATTTGAGCTTTAATCTATGCAATTTAGCTTCCTTGACCATAGAGGTTCCCTCACGAATTTCCATGAGTGTCGTCCAAACATCATGAGCATTCTCAAGATTGCTCACTCTATTGAACTCCTCCACACTCAAAGCGCTATATAGAGCATTTAAAGTTTGTGCATCTAGTTGCAAGTTTTGCTCTTCCCTTTGAGTGGGGTTTTGTAGATCAATTGGAGTAGCAAAACCCACATCAACAATTCTCTATAGGTTTGGACTCATAGCCTTAATATAGATGGTCATTCTAATTTTCCAATAAGCATAATTTGAACCATCAAAGAGTGGTGCTCTACCAATGAAGAAACCCTCACTAGCCATCATTTACTCTCTAGACGATTAAATCTAATGAATGAGAGACCAAGCTCTAATACCACTTGTAAGATCGAGGAGGCTGACTAGAGGGGGTGAATAGGCGGTTTTAAAAACTTCTTAGGCTAAAACCGATTTCTAAAGCGGAATTATAAAATAATACAGTTTTGCACAATTAAGACCTAAAACAACTAGTTTCGACTAAGTGCACCAACAATAAGTCTATTGATAGTGAAAGCATTCATACCAAGACATATAAGCAATTTAATACAAGGAATGTAAATTGCAATAAAGTAAAGTACAAGAAAGCAAACCACGATGACACGACGATCTTTTATCGTGGTGTTCGGAGACTTGTCGGGCTCCCCTAATCCACGTTTAGGTAAGCCCAACAACATTGGACCAGCTCCACAATTGAGCCAACACCTCCGAGGTAAGTCAAACCACTTGAACCAGTTCCAAACCGATCCAACACCTCGCTCTACTCGGGGTTGCTCTTCCTCCACTCCGGAGATGGCGAGCACCAAACCACTCACAACCGCCCGGGTCTTCTCACAACCTTCTTTGAGAAGATCACCAACGCAACTCCTCCAAGCCATCTAGGTGTCGGCAAACACCAAGAGTAACAAGTCGGAGACGCTTACTTGAACGAATCAAGTGTCTAAGCTCAATGGATACACAATCCACTACCTAATACAACACATGCACTAGGATTTGCCTCTCAAAGCTCACTAAGTGCAACACATGCACAAAAGAGTGTAGAGGGCTTGCTCTTTGCTTAAAGGAATGAATATGGCACCAACAACCTTACTCACAACCGGCCAAGATGGGTATATATAGCCCACGCACAAAAACTAGCCGTTTGGAGAAGATTCTATTGAAATTAGGGAGGCCCAGTCTGACCGTAGGCAAATGGCCGGTCAGACCGCCCTGACTCCAATGGCCATAAAACTAGTCGTTGGACACATTCGGTCTGACCGCTAACTAAAGGCCGGTCAGTCCGGACAAAGCTGGCTAGTCCGCCTGACACATGGCGGTCAGACCGCTCCAACCAAAACCAGAAAAACACATTCTCTAGAAAAGCTGACCGGGTCCAAGACCCGGATGTCCGGTCAGTCCAAACTTCCAACTGCAGTCAGACTACTCCATAGAGGAGCCAACAAATCCAGAAAAACACATTTTCTAGGAAAAGCTGACCGCGTAATCCTTACCGGGGGTACGGTTAGACTGGCCAACTCATGGCGGTCAGACCGGGGTCCGGTCAATCTGACTTAACAACTTAGGTCAGTCCGGCCAAAAAACAAAACACATATTTTTTTCATTTCGCTTCAACTCAAATTGCAAAACACATTTGCCAATTTGATGCGTGATGCAAACAAGGAATGAAAGCATGATTCTCAACAAGTTGCAAAACACATTTGCCAACTTTTAGAATCAAGCCACAAAGAATAAGGTACATAGACTTAAACCATTTGCAAAACACATTCGCAAACTAAAGTCACATGCTACAAGGATTAAACATGAGCCGTAACCATTTGTAAAACACATTCACAAATATCGGCAACATGCTAATGAGAGCTAAAGCAAGCACAACGAGCTATCAACACATGACTAACTCAAGCTACTAGTCAAGACCCCTCTTAATAGTACGGTAACCTTTACTAGCAATCCGGTCTCCAACCAAACACCAAGACTGGTAAAAGACTAGGAACACATCCTTAGCCCTAGCTAGTCATACCTTTGCCTTGCACAACCACTTGAAGCTTGATGACTCACATCCTCACTTCAAGTCCGGGTTCTTGACTTGAAAGCTCATCAACACATGATGACTTGAATATCATCAACACATGATGATCTTCTTTACTTCGGGATCTTGTTTTGAGCATCATCAACATATGATGATTTCCTTCATCCCGAGTCTTGACATGCATCAACACATGATGCGTTTTTTTACACCAAGCTCTTTACTTGATGACGATCAACTCATGACGTCATCCAAAGTCTTCATCATTATGGAACATAACCTCTTTGATTTTCACTTTTATATCAAATTGAGACTAAACAATAGGTATAACAATAAACTGTTAGTCTCACAATTAGATTTGTCATTAAAAACAAAAATACTCCATTAACTCATAATGGCGGTCTAGATTATTCAATCTTGAAAAACACGTAGTCGAGCTCACAAATCTCCTCTATGAATCCATAGTAGGAGCTCCTCAACCCTTCGGTACTAAATGCATCTATGCAGACATCTCTGTTCTGGTTTGTGCTCTTTATATCCTGAGTCTGTGTATAGAATATGTACCCATTTATGTCATATTTTTGCCATGTCACAACTGTAAATGTTTGCCCTTTTGCCAACCTTGTCAGCATATCACTTGATGAGCTCCTAGCGAGTCGCTCCTTCAACCATTGGTTGAACCGACGGTTGTGCTGTCTCGTGATCCAAACATCCAAACGCTCTGGATTCTGTTGCCAAAGCACGTCCTTGTGCTGGTCAATATAAGGGGACACTTCAGTCGTGTGTTGCAAGACCGTGAAATGAGCTTGAGCATACGCTCTCATCTCTAGAGTGATTGCTTTCCTTCCAATGGTCCCGATACCCTTGAGCCTCCCCTCATGGCGAGATCGAGGCACACCTATTGGTTCAACCTGAGCCATGTAATCAACGCTGAACTTAATGACCTCTTCGGTTGCATAACCTTCAACGATGTTGCCCTCCGACCGAGATCGATTCCGTACATAGGACTTGAGAATTCCCATGAACCTCTCGAACGGGTGCATGCTATGTAGAAACATAGGCCCGCACATCTTTATCTCCCTCACAATGTGAACAATGAGATGGACCATGATATCGAAAAACGATGGAAGGAAATACATCTCAAGATGACATAGAGTCGTCACCACCTCATCCTGCAGAGCATCTAGTCCATCGGGATCGATGACCTTCTGAGCAATTGTGTTAAAGAAATAACACAGCCTCATGATTGTCTCTCGGACCTTGATCGGCAAAATACTTCTAATTGCAACAGGGAGCATCTGTATCATCAACACATGACAATCATGAGACTTCATGCCGATTAACTTCAAATCTTCCATCGAAACAAGTTTCTTCATGTTGGCACAGTAACGGACGAAACTTTCACACCATGCAAGCACTAGCACAGTTCAGTTCTCTCGGCCTTAGACAAAGTGTAACAAGTAGGGGGAAGGTACGTTCATCCTTTATCGGTCTTTTTCGGTGCTAACTCTGGTCTGATGTCCATATCAACCAAGTCAAGCCGTGCATTGACACCATCCTTTGTTTTATCACGAATATTCAGTAAGAGACCAATCAAGCTATCACATACATTTTTCTCTACGTGCATAACGTCGATGTAGTGGCGAACTTCTAGGTGCTCCCAATAAGGTAAGTCCCGAAATATTGATCTCTTCTTCGAGATGTTTTTCTCATGGGTCCTTGATTTACGTCCCTTTCCGAGCACAACATCTAAATCTTTAACCATATCATAGACCACTTTTCCGCTTAAATTCCTTAGAGCTATAATGTCCTCCTTCTCTCCGTCGAATTGTTTCTTCATCCTGCGGTATGGGTGAGCCCTCCGGAGGAACCTACGGTGACGCATGTACACGGTTTTACTCGAGTGCTTCAGCCACACACTCTCGGTATCATCTAAGCAGTGAGTACATGCTTTGGCCCCTTTTTACTCTGACCCAACATGTTAGCAAGGGCGGGATAATCATTTATAGTGCAGAACAACAAGAAGCGTACAGTGAAGTACTCTCGTTTGTACGCATCCCATACCTGTACCCCTTCGATCCACAGTATTTTTAGATCTTCCATCAATGGTGCTAGGTACACATCAATATCATTCCCAGGTTGCTTCGGCCCTTAGATAAGTATCAACAGTAAAATATACTTCCACTTCATGCACAACAAAGGAGGAAGGTTGTACATACAGAGAGTCATGGGCTAAGTGCCATGTCAGCTGCTCATGTTACCGAAAGGATTCATTCCATCTGTACTCAATCCAAACCTTATATTCCTTGGTTCCGCACTGAAGTCTGCATACCTCCTATCGATGTTTCTCCACTGGGTGGAATCAGCAGGGTGTCTTAGCTTTCCATCCTTCTTACTCTCCTCTCGAGTGCCAACGTGCAGTTTTGCCTCCTTTGGGTTCGCAAAAACCCGCTTCAAACGGGGAATTACACGAATATACCACGCCACCTTAGCTGGAGGTCCTTTCTTCACCTCGATTCCCTCACCGTCATCTGATTGATTCTTACACTTGTATCTGGATGCGTTGCACACCGGACATACATGATGTTTGCGTACTCTTTACAATAGAGGATACAGTCGTTCGGACATGCATGTATTTTTCTACTTCCATTCCCAACGGACAGAACATTCTTGGCTCTGTAGGTGGTTTTGGGAAACTCGTTTCCATCCAGAAGCATGTCCGCTAAGAGACCTAACAGCGCCGTGAAACTCTTGCTGGACCAACCGTTGCTTGCCTTCAATTTCAACAGTTCAAGCAAGGATGACAACCTTGTGTATTCCGGCTTGCAGCCCGGGAACAAAGGCTTCTCCGAGTCCTCCATCAAGCCCTCGAATTTGTGAGGACCCCAATTTATTTGGTTTGTAATGCTTAACCAACCACCGGTCCTAGCATCACAAATCAAATAAATCGATCTCGAGATATGTATACTTCCTGATAAAGATACACACCTCACAACAAAAGTATGCATCAACTCCATTCCAAACATAGAGTCCAAACATCACACTACAAACGGAAGATAAACAAATAGTAACAATATTACGGACATAGCCGACGAGTGCCACAAGATACACAAATAGACAACAACGACAATGAAGCAAAAGTGCCATAAGATGGCTATAAACAAAGCCAATCGGTGTGCCTCCAACCCACAAGGCATCCGACCGACCGCCAAGACTAGTCGTCACCCACGGCGACAAAGACACTCACGTAAGTGAGGCCCCGAGGCTCACCTTCTTTCTCTCGCAACAAAAACATTAAGCAAAGCACCGAGTACAAAGATTGTCTTTGTACCCGCAAGACCGACGTGTGAACTAGCGCACTGCTCATATGCTACATGCAGCTTGTTTGGTGGAGGTCATATGGTTCATTTGCATAAAGCCAATTTTCATTTGCAATAATGTAATACAGTTTAAAGGCAAGTTTGCAATTCATTTTTAATGTTGAAATACAAGAAGGATAATAATAGCAAAAGAGTAAGTAAAACATCCTAGAAGTGACTATCCCAATAGTCACCACAACAATAGCACGAATCCCATTCGCACTCACCCATCAAGTTTTAATTTAAATGTTGTAGTCTAACTCTTGGAAGACCTTGCCAAGCGTGTCCATAACCTAGGGCGAGGCTATTCGAATAGTTTGAACCTCGCAGGTGTACCAATGTACCCACACTTGAGCATCGCCTTTAAGCCAAAACACACTTCCGAAGGTATGCACACACACTAAGTCCTACGAGACTGTTTCCAATATTGTGTATTAACTACGAGCCGCTCGTATGGATAGAAACCCATACGCTTACATGGTAAAGCCGAAAGACAACTACCCACTCGGATAAAGCTTTTGGACAACTACCATGCTCCCACCTCCATCCCTCCCGCGACCTCCTGCGACCCGAGCCAATACACGCCAAAGTACTAGGTCAAGAGAGGTCCCATATACTCTAGTGTGGTTAGCACGCAAAATGCTTGGTTGGTGTAACAAGATGTTCGGTCCTTGTTGACTCGGGCACCATTCCATCACACCCAACAGATCACACCAATCATACCGTTGTGCCCAAGTCTAAATCATTTTTGGTTTTCGCTTTAGTTTTGCAATTAAACATAGCAAAATGTCAAACAATAAGTTATAGTAAATTTTGTGTGATCAAGGTTACCGACTAAAGTCGATAACCGCCCAGTTCTACCGATAGCTAAGCATATCTAAGCAATTTGACCCGGATCTACTAAGTGACAAGAGACCATCCAGCGGCCTCTAATCACAAAGAAATAACCTAGGCTCGTAGTAGAGATCAATATTTTGTCTACAGGATATGCAACTACGGATTTAACTAATCAATTTAACACAAATTAAGCAATGCATACATACAAATTAAACAAAATATTAGACTTTAAAATACTGATAGGAATGATCAAACCGCTTGCCCGGTGTCATTGCTCAATAAGGTGCGAGGATCGTCCTCGTGGTTGCCGCAAATATCGAATCCTAACGATCGAACATAACAAAGAAATAAGAACGAATAACACCGCAAAACTCAAACATACAACAACATCAAAACAAGCCAAAACTCACACAAGAGCTTAAGCATGAAATAACAAAATTTCTAAACAGAGAACAATTCATTTTAAGTTATTAATAATTTTCTATGAATTTTCTAAGCTAAAACACAACAAGCACTAGTTAATTACTTAACAGATTTTCATGAATGTAAAATGTGCAAAACCTATTCTAATAGTTAGTATACTAAAATGAAATTTTGCTGAATTGGGTTCATTGAATTTGGACAATTATTGGAAGAGATATGCATTTTCTAATTTAGAAGATACCTAAGGCATCATTTTATTAATTAATGATTCTTGCTACAGAGACATGGATGAAACTAATTTTTGTAAATAATACATTTAAAAAGAAAATTAACAGCACTGGTTTCATGCAATTTGGATAAAAATTGAATTAGCTATGCATTTTACAAGTTTAATTGATTTAACAGTGCAACAGAAACGCATTTCGTAAATACTAAAGCACTTAATACTTCTTCTACTACGCACGCCAGCCCCACCATCGACAGGCGGGCTCAGCGAAAATGTCGACGGAGCGATCGCGCGCATAAGGTGACGCGTCGGCGATTCAAAGAATACGCCTTCGCTTAACGTAACGTAATCCTAACACATATGCCCAAAGAAAATACGCTTCATGAAAGAGAAAACGATTAACAAAACTACACAATCCCTAACCGACATTCCGGCCCACATAACGAGACTCGTAGAATTAAAACGATTAGATTTGAATCCTAAAACAGGCTTAACACAGAGAGGGCCCACAAGTCAGTGACCTAACAGAACCAGGTTTAGCGATAACTAAGCTTCGCCGGCGGCTCGTCGGCACGCACGGGGACGGCGGCGCGGCCGCGCAGGTGATCTAGCAAACCAGTGAGTTTCAAGACGAGTGAGTGGTACCTTAAGGTTCGCAAAGACCTCACGAACCCGGTGACGGTGACGCGGAGCCCAATGGTCGCCGGAGATGGGCTCACGACGGCCGGAGGCGGAGAAGAAGCTACGGCTCTCGCAGAGAAGACGCTACAGACTTCGAGAAGCTTCGGGAAGGTGCGCCACGAATCGCCGACTCCGGGAGCAATAAGCACAAGATAACGTCGAAGAAGAAGGTCCGAGGCGGCCGGAATTGCCACGGCGGCGGAACACCGTGATTGGAGAAGAAAGGGTCGCGCAGCCTCAACGATGCACCAAAGACAAAAATGAAGCCATCATTAACTTCAGTGCATCAATGCGATCCGAAGGGACCAAGTGTCGGCCGAAACTCACCGAGCACTAGCAAGCTTGCAGAGCCGAGACCAACGGAGTTGGGGACGAAGAAGTGGCTCGGACGATTCACCGGATGCCACGAGCTCGGGATGGGAAAATGGATGCGACCGAGTGTGGTTCACGATGGTGAGGTTGCGGGCTCAAGGGCTTCTCCAACGCGCGCAGTGCTACTCGCTTTCTCTCCTCCCAAACAAGAAATCGGGCGAGATAACACGAGAACGCAAAGGAGAAGAAGTGGATGAGCTCGTGGCTTTTATGAAGTCACGGCGATGCCTCCCACCGCATTACGAGGGCATAAAGGTGGCGCGACGCAGGTACGTGGCAAACATGCACGCGCGACCGCGAGCCCGGTGAGGTGCGGAGAAGACGAGGTTGATGCCGGCTGTGGGACCCACATGTCGGCGATAAACGCGGTGCGAACCGGTGGTTTGATTTGATCAAGAACACACCGACCGCTGGATCTAAAACGGACGGCCGGGATTGGTGTATGCATTCGACAGTCGGTTGCATACGCGACGTGGATCGCTCGATCTTCATCTGACGGTTACGATCGATTGGACTCGCGCACAGTGCAGCTAGGCGGTGCGACCGAGTCAAGTGGTGCGGTCGGACTCGAGCCCGAGTTGGGTTCGGGCCCGAGGAACAAGATTTTTAGAATTTGATTTAAAAGACAGAGAAGGTTTGGGGAATTTTTAGAGGTAGCTCCTGAGCTCCAAAATTTCGAAATTTTTATGGTAGCTACTAGGGACAGAGGACAACCTTGTATAATTTTTCCAGAACTTTTATGCACTGCATTGTTCTAGAGAAAATTCACAAGCTGCTGTACAGGAGTTTGACCAGATTTCAAACAGAGTTGACTTGGCCATTTGAAATAGCAAACAAAATCTAAAAATTGTGAAATAATTCAGGAGGTAGATAGGATGATCAAGATGCTAGGAAAAATAGTTTCAGAGGATGATCACAAGTTTGAAGGCTAAGAATCTGATAACAACAATTTCCAATCACAAGAATTAAATTCTACAAATTGAAATTGCTAGGAAAATTGTAGAAACTTTCAAATGATTTGAAGAGACAACAAAGTTTTTATTTCTCCTCAAAATTTTACATTTGAAATACAAACCCTAAGTTAGGGCTGTTACAAATCTCCCCCTTACAGAATCTCGCCCAGATTCTCGATCACCGGGAGAAGAAGGACTGCACCTGCCGAGACGATCTTCCCGCTCCCATGTGGCTTCATCCTCGAGTGGTTCGACCACCGAACTTTGAGGAACTTAATCACACGGTTCCTCGCTCTGCGCTCAGCTTCTTCGAGGATACGAACGGGCGCCACGATAAGACAGATCTTCTCGCACATCGATATTTTCCAATGGTGTTTCTCAACTCGGAATACGGAGGCACTTCTTCAATTGTGACACATGGAAAACATCATGCACCCCTTCGAGTGTAGCCGGCAACTCCAACTTGTATGCAACAGCCCCACTTTCTTGATGATGCGATACGCCCGACATATCGAGGAGCCGCTTGCCCTTGACACCAAAACGACGATGCCCTTCAGAGGTGAGACTTTGAGATACACAAAGTCATTGGCCGGAAACTTAGCTCACGACGACGACGATCCGCATAGCTCTTCTCGCTCGATCGAGCTACGCGCAAGTGCTCACGAATCAATCGCACTTGACTTTCGCCTCATTGATCGAATCCGCCAAAGAACCGCTTTTCACCGCCACTCAGGCTCAATGGTGTTCTGCAGCTCCCATACAAAGCCTCAAACGGTGCCATACCGAGACTAGCTCGAAGCCGTTGTTGTAGGAGAACTCTGCAAGCGGTAGGCACTTCTCCCAATTCTTCCCATAGGAAAGAACACAAGCACGGAGCATATCTTCGAGCACCGATTGACGCGCTCTGCTCCGACCATCGGTCCGAGGATGATAGGCCGTCTTTGAAGTAAGACGAGTTCCCATGGCCTCCTGCAGACTATGCCAAAACCGAGAGGTAAACAACGCCCACGGTCGACACAATCGCCTTGGGTACACCATGCAAACTCACAATCCTTGATACATAGAGCTCGGCCAGAGGTTCCACACGGAGTCGACTCTTGACCGAAAGGAAATGCGCCACTTTAGTTAGCTCACAATGACAACCCAAATGGCGCTGCTTTCCTTGGATGAACGGGCAAACCGGTGATGAAATCCATGCCTACGTAAACCCACTTCCACTCGTATAGGCAAGGGTCAAGAAGACCGCCGACGCCGATGCTCGCCTTGACGCGACAACATACGCCACATCCGCAACGAACCCGCAATCTCGCGCTTCATGCGAGTCCACCGAATCTCGACGCAGATCTTGATACATTTTGGTGGCCCCGGATGGATGGACAAAGGCGAATCATGGGCCTCTCAAGAATCAAATCCCGCACTCGGGACCTTTGGGACCACAAGACGCCCAAACCACACAACACCGTGCTCATCTTCTCAAAAGCATTTAGCTGAACCATCCTCGATGTTCGCTTGATTTTGCCCATACCAACATCTCGATTGTCGTGGCCGACTTGATTTGATCCACCAAGGTTGGTTGCACAATCGTAGGCGAAGGGAACCGTGCTCAACCAAACCTGTTGAGACGCTAAATTTCGCAAGAAGTGCAGTTGTCGCTCTGGATCATCGTGAGTATTGCAATACACCTTTCGCTAAGTGCATCAAAGAACACATTGGCCTTGCCGATGATACCAATACCCATATCATAATCTTTGATCAATTCTAGCCATCTCTCCGCTCGAGGTTCAGATCCGCCGAGTGAATAAGTATTTCAACTTTGTGATCGAATACACCTCACGCGTTTCGATCAAATAATGCCGCCAAATCTTGAGTGCATGAACCACCGCAGCAAGCTCTAAATCATGGGTGGGATAGTTGAGCTCATGAGGCCTCAATGCCTAGATGCATAGGCAACGCCTTGCCTTCTTGCATAAGAACACACCCGAGTCCCCACGAGAGGCATCGCAATAAATATCGAAGTTCTTGTGGATATCGGGAAGAGTAAGGACTGGAGTCAAGTCAATCGCTGCTTGAGCTCCCGAAAGCTCTCATCACAAGCAGAGGACCACACAAACTTCTTGTCCTTCTTGAGCAATTCACCATTGGCTTTGCGATCTTGGAGAAGTTCTCGATAAAGCGCGTAGTAGCCCGCTAGACCAAGAAAACTCCGCACATCGCTGACCGACTTGGCCGGCCCCAAGATAGAACATCGCGACTTTGCTTTGGGATCTACAGACTATTCCTCCAAATGAAAGAACATGGCCCAAAAATGCCACTTCCTTCAACCGTAACTCACATTTGTCGAACTTTGCATACAAACGATGCTCCCGCAACTTGCCCAAAATAATCTTCGATGCTCAAGATGCTCGCTTGAGCTTGGAATAGATAAGAATATCATCAATAAAGACCACCACAAATTTGTCCAAATACTCCATGAATACTGAATTCATAAGGTTCATGAACAAAGTCGAGCATTGGTTAGACCGAAAGACATGACGGTGTACTCGTGATAGGCCATAACGAGTAGTGAAAGCCGTCTTCGAATATCCTCACCGATCCGACTTGATGATAGCCCGATCTCGCATCAATCTTGGAGAACACCGGGCTCCGCATAACTGGTCAAAAGATCATCAATGCGGGCGAGGATATTTGTTCTTCACCGCTACTTCATTGAGAGGACGGTAATCAACACACATGCGCAAAGTCTTGTCCTTCTTCTTCACAAAGATCACCGGACAACCCCAAGGAGATGAACTGACGGATGAAACCCTTTGCTTGGAGCTCACCAAGTCGCTTCTTCAATTCTTCTAGCTCATTGGGAGGCATTCGACACGGCGCCTTGAAATCGGAGCGACACGGGCAGCAACTCGATGACAAACTCCAGATCTCGAACCGAGGCATCCTGTAAATCTTCGAAAGACATCCCCAAAGTCGATACTATGGGAACATCCACGACCGCAAGGTCGCTTCGCTTCTATTGCACATAGATGCGCCCCAAGCCGCGCGAAAATCCGACCGCCGCCCGAGGGTCGGTAAGATAGACAGCCTTCCGGCACAATCAATCGCCCCAAGTGCCGGGACAACCAATCCATGCCAAGAATCACATCCGCACTTGCCGAACAGAGCGTAATAAGATTTGCTAAAAATCCCACTCCCTTGACTATGATAGGAACATCCCGCATTGTAAATCACTCTCATTTCCGACCCGAGAGCGGATGAGCAAAGGAACTTCTAAAGGAACACAATGAAGACCACTAGCAGCAGCAAATGATCTTGAAATAAAGAATGCGATGCTCCGTAATCAAATAATACCGCAGCAGACGAGAATTAACAAGAAGTGTACCCATCACAACATCCGCGCCTCCCGAGCCTCCTCACCGAAGGTGGTTCACTCGGCACGCCGCCGCACTCGGGCTTCGATCATCTTCCGTCGTGGGTGACCACTCGCCCGCGCCCTCCATTAGGACGAGGCTCGCGCAACACTCGAGGGCGTGCATTCGCATAATGGCCCTTGTTGTGGCAATAAAACAAGTGACCTCGGCCGCCGGATTGCGAGGCCGCTCTGCCGATCGCAGCGCACGTGGTGGCTCACGGCTGTGGTGGGCGAGAGCTGGTGCAGATGGCCTCGGCGCCGTGGAGCAAAAGAACGAGCCACAGTGCCGCCCACCGAGGACGAACGAGGCCGTGTGAGTAGACCGATGCGCTCCCATTTGCGCTTGCGGGACTCGCGCCGCCGCTTTATGCTCAAGAACAATGGCCTTATCTACCAAGGCCGAAAAGTCCGAGAAGTCCACAATAGATAGCTTGTCCCGCAGCTCCTCGCACAAGCCATCCATAAACTTCTCCTGCTTAGCCTCATCGAGGCCACCTCCCGAGCATAACGAGCGTGATGATTGAACTCGCATGTACTCCGCACGCATTTGCGCCCTTGCTTGAGCACGAAACTCCTTCTTCTTCACTTCATCGTGCCATCGTGATGTGGGCCCGACGAAAGTCGATCCGAACTCTTCCCACGCGACCACATGGCCCGGGCCGCATGGCGAGATAGTTCTCCCACCATGAGAGTGCCGCGCCTCGCCGGTGGGACGCGAAGAGTGCCTTATCCGCGCCGCATCGAGCTATGTTGAGCTTCGCCAACCATGCGCAGCCAATCATCCGCATCGAGGGTCCCTGAGCGGAGAAAGTCGGCGGCTGCAGCACGAGGAACTCGCAAGTCCCCGCGAAGTCCGGTGGCCGCCACCACCGGCAGGAGTGGAGGTATTCCTAGCAATAACCTCCAAGATGCGCTGTCGTCCATGCGGTTTCGCCGACCGAGCGAGAACCTCACCATGGTCTGAGGAGGGGAAGCTCCTCATCATGACCACCGGGTGATTCCGACCACTACTGGTTCCGCCACCATCCTGCTCCACTAAAACAAGTTAGCAACAATTTAAAAGCAAGAAAGCCCAAATTTATCAAAGCAAAATTAAACAAACACAACGCAGATAAAGTTCGACCAAAGAAAATCGGATATATAACTACTCACTTTACATCTTACCCTATTATTCCCACGATTTTCCATAGTTCTCCCAAAACTAATTCCACCACTAAGTAACTACCTTTTGAAAAGGGAAGAGAGAAACCAAGTTCTCAAAACTCAAATTAGAGTAAGGTGAGAGTAGAAAGCTAAGATAGGTAAGGAATAAAATCGAGAATCGCTAGGTTTTCATAAACCTTTTTATAATTTGAAAATAAGACTTTCAAAATATCCTAAGGACGACTATGCTTGGTTGTTACGGTCGTAATGGCTCGATACCAACTTTGTGAGGACCCCAATTTATTTGGTTTGTAATGCTTAACCAACCACCGGTCCTAGCATCACAAATCAAATAAATCGATCCTCGAGATATGTATACTTCCTGCAAGCGTATACACACTCACAACAAAAGTATGCATCAACTCCATTCCAAACATAGAGTCCAAACATCACACTACAAACGGAAGATAAACAAATAGTAACAATATTACGCATATAGGCCGATGTGCCACAAGATACACAAATAGACAACAACGACAATGAAGCAAAGTGCCATAAGATGGCTATAAACAAAGCCAATCGGTGTGCCTCCAACCCACAAGGCATCCGACCGACCGCCAAGACTAGTCGTCACCCACGGCGACAAAGACACCACGTAAGTGAGGCCCCGAGGCTCACCTTCTTTCTCTGCAACAAAACATTAAGCAAAGCACCGAGTACAAAGATTGTCTTTGTACCCGCAAGACTGACGTGTGAACTAGCGCACTGCTCATATGCTACATGCAGCTTGTTTGGTGGAGGTCATATGGTTCATTTGCATAAAGCCAATTTTCATTTGCAATAATGTAATACACTTTAAAGGCAAGTTTGCAATTCATTTTTAATGTTGAAATACAAGAAGGATAATAATAGCAAAAGAGTAAGTAAAACATCCTAGAAGTGACTATCCCAATAGTCACCATTAACAATAGCACTAATCCCCGCATTCGTACTCACCCATCAAGTTTTAATTTAAATGTTGTAGTCTAACTCTTGGAAGACCTTGCTGCGTGTCCATAACCTAGACGAGGCTATTCGAATAGTTTGAACCTGCAGGGTGTACCAATGTACCCACACTTCGCATCGCCTTTAAGCCAAAACACACTTCCAAGGTATGCCGCACAAACTAAGTCCTACGAGATTGTTTCCAATATTGTGTATTAACTACGAGCCGCTCGTATGGATAGAAACCCATACGCTACATGGTAAAGCCGAAAAGACAACTACCCACTCAGATAAAGCTTTTGGACAACTACCATGCTCCCACCTCCATCCCTCCTGCGACCTCCGCGACCCTGAGCCAATACACGCCAAAGTACTAGGTCAAGAGAGGTCCCATATACTCTAGTGTGGTTAGCACGCAAAATGCTTGGTTCGATGTAACAAGATGTTCGGTCCTTGTTGACTCGGGCACCATTCCAGCCACACCCAATGATCACACCAATCATACCACAGCCCAAGTCTAAATCATTTTTGGTTTTCAGCTTTAGTTTTGCAATTAAACATAGCAAAAATGCTGAAACAATAAGTTATAGTAAATTTTGTGTGATCAAGGTTACCGACTAAAGTCGATAATCGCCAGCTTCTACCGATAGCTAAGCATATCTAAGCAATTTGACCTGATCTACTAAGTGACAAGAGACCATCCAAATGCCTCTAATCACAAAGCAAATAACCTAGGCTCGTAGTAGAGATCAATATTTTGTCTACAGATATGCAACTACGGATTTAACTAATCAATTTAACACAAATTAAGCAATGCATACATACAAATTAAACAAAATATTAGACTTTAAAATACCGATAGGAATGATCAAATCGCTTGCACCGGGTGTCGTTGCTCAATAAAGTGCGAGGATCGTCCTCGTGGTTGCCGCAAATATCGAATCCTAACGATCGAACATAACAAAGAAATAAGAACGAATAACACCGCAAAACTCAAACATACAACAACATCAAAACAAGCCAAAACTCACACAGCAGCCTAAGCATGAAATAACAAAATTTCGTAAACAGAGAACAATTCATTTTAAGTTATTAATAATTTTCTATGAATTTTCTAAGCTAAAAACACAACAAGCACTAGTTAATTACTTAACAGATTTTCATGAATGTAAATAGTGCAAAACCTATTCTAATAGTTAGTATACTGAAAATGAAATTTTACTGTAATTGGGTTCATTGAATTTGGACAATTATTGGAAGAGATATGCATTTTCTAATTTAGAAGATACCTAAGGCATCATTTTATTAATTAATGATTCTTGCTACAGAGACATGGATGAAACTAATTTTTGTAAATAATACATTTAAAAGAAAATTAACAAAGACTGGTTTCATGCAATTTGGATAAAAATTGAATTAGCTATGCATTTTACAAGTTTAATTGATTTAATAAAGGCAATGTAAACGCATTTCGAAATACTAAAGCACTTAATACTTCTTCTATCGTACGCACGGCTAGCCCCAA
Organism: Ampelocalamus luodianensis; assembly: GCA_036346255.1. NCBI lineage: Eukaryota > Viridiplantae > Streptophyta > Magnoliopsida > Poales > Poaceae > Ampelocalamus > Ampelocalamus luodianensis. The sequence goes on from CM070632.1 coordinate 33,249,936, forward strand.
CCATCGACAAAGGGCCAAGCGAAAATGTCGACTGTGAGCGATCGCCGCATAAGGTGACGCCGGCGGCGTATTCAAAGAATACGCCTTCGCTTAACGTAACGTAATCCTAACACATATGCCCAAAGAAAATACGCTTCATGAAAGAGAAAACGATTAACAAAACTACACAATCCCTAACCGACATTCCGCCCACATAACGAGACTCGAGAATTAAAACGATTAGATTTGAATCCTAAAACAAAGCTTAATACGAGAGGCCCACAAGTCGCTGACCTAACGTAACCGTGTTTAGCGATAACTAAGCCACGGCGGCTCGCTTCGCACGCGACGGGACGCACGCGCCGCGCAGTGATCTAGCAAACCGCTGAGTTTCAAGACGAGTGAGTGGTACCTTAAGGTTCGCAAAGACCTCACGAACCCGGTGGACGGTGACGCTGAGCCCAATGGTCGCCGAGATGGGCTCACGACGGCCGGAGGCGGAGAAGAAGCTACGGCTCGCAGAAGACGCCATGCACTTCGAGAAGCTTCGGAAGGTGCGCCACGGAATCGCCGACTCCGGAGCAATAAGCACAAGATAACGCGAAGAAGAAGGTCCGAGGCGCCGAATTGCCACGCGCGAACACCGTGATTGGAGAAGAAAGGGTCGCAGCACTTCAACGATGCACCAAAGACAAAATGAAGCCATCATTAGCTTCAGCATCAATGCGATCCGGCGACCAAGTGTCGGCCGAAACTCACCAGAGCACTAGCAAGCTTGCAGAGCCGAGACCAACGGAGTTGGGGACGAAGAAGTGGCTCCGACGATTCACCGGATGCCACGAGCTCGGATGGGAAAATGGATGCGACCGAGTGTGGTTCACGATGGTGAGGTTGCGCTCAAGGGCTTCTCCAACGCGGCAGTTACTACTTCGCTTCCTTCTCCGGCCAAACAAGAAATCGGGCGAGATAACACGAGAACGCAAAGGAGAAGAAGTGGATGAGCTCGTGGCTTTTATGAAGTCACGCGATGCCTCCCACCGCATTACGAGGGCATAAAGGTGGCGGCGACGAGGTACGTGGCAAACATGCACGCACGCCGCGAGCCCGGTGAGGTGCGGAGAAGACGAGGTTGATGCCGAGTGGGACCCACATGTCGGCCGACAAACGAAGCGGTGCGAACCGGTGGTTTGATTTGATCAAGAACACACCGACCGCTGGATCTAAAACGGACGGTACGGGATTGGTGTATGCATTCGACAGTCGGTTGCATACGCCGACGTGGATCGCTCGATCTTCATCGGACGGTTACGATCGATTGACTCAGCGGTGCAGCTAGGCGGTGCGACCGAGTCAAGTGGTGCGGTCGGACTCGAGCCCGAGTTGGGTTCGGCCCGAGGAACAAGATTTTTAGAATTTGATTTAAAAGACAGAGAAGGTTTGGGGAATTTTTAGAGGTAGCTCCTGAGCTCCAAAAATTTCGAAATTTTTATGGTAGCTACTAGGGACAGAGGACAACCTTGTATAATTTTTCCAGAACTTTTATGCACTGCATTGTTCTAGAGAAAATTCACAAGTTGCTGTACAGGAGTTTGACCAGATTTCAAACAGAGTTGACTTGGCCATTTGAAATAGCAAACAAAATCTAAAAATTGTGAAATAATTCAGGAGGTAGATAGGATGATCAAGATGCTAGGAAAAATAGTTTCAGAGGATGATCACAAGTTTGAAGGCTAAGAATCTGATAACAACAATTTCCAATCACAAGAATTAAATTCTACAAATTGGAAATTGCTAGGGAAAATTGTAGAAACTTTCAAATGATTTGAAGAGACAACAAAAGTTTTTATTTCTCCTCAAAATTTTACATTTGAAATACAAACCCTAAGTTAGGGCTGTTACAGAATTTACCAATCTCTCTCTCACTATAGTTCACTTCTGCATCGCGAAGCATCTGATCTAGATTGTTATCGTGCAGCCTATCTGAATCGGAACCACAATCGACATCATCCGGCGGCATATCGTTGACTTCGTCGGTGATGTCATTATTACTACCTTCTTGTATAATCTACTCTTCACCGTGACTGGTCCAACATGTATACCCCTTTTTGAAATCCCTTCGAATTAAGTATGCTTTGATCTGCGCTTGGTTGTTAAACATCTTGAGATTCTTACAGTCAATGCATAGACAGTACATATATTCTGCCCCCTTATTCAGCATATCCCTCTCGACAGCTCTTGTAAAAGCACATACGCCATTAATGTACTCTTCACTCACATGGTTCTTAGCGTACATCCAGCTTCGGTCTATCACACGGTTTGTGTTGAAAACCCTGGAAATAAATAAAAGAGTGACTATGGGCTTCACTAGCGATTTCGACGTAAACGTCCAAAACTACTCAAATTAAAGGATGCTTATGCTCTAGTAGCTCACCTCGATCATGAGGAAGGTGTCAATGAAGTCGGCTGGGGAAGGTCCAAGGTGGCTGGTCATCGGTGAACAGAGGTGACGGCGGTAAGCTCCTCGGTGACAGGTCTTCTCGGTGGAAATAAACTGAAACGAAGCACATGCACAACTTTTGGGGAACATATAGGTGGGGAAATCGACCTTGGTGGGGTCGAGCACTCACCGAAGAAGAGTTGGCATCGATGGCGGCGGCGGTGATAGAGAGGTCCACGAGGACAGCTCGGCATGGTTGAGAATTGTAACAGCCCCAAGTTTATAAACAGTAATAAAATGCTTTATGAACAGTAATGAGGTACTGTTCATAGCATTACTGTTCATTTCTACACTTTGGGCAAGATGCTACAAATTAAAACCTTCCTTTTAGCCAAAACACTAAAGAACCATTTGAAGTCTTAAAGGAATACAAGATAAAACTTGTATTATGACTGGGAAGTATTTTTATTAAAGCCTAGATAAATTATCTTGGTTAAAAATATTTTGTTGCATTTTTAGAAATTATTTGGGCTTAAAGAAAATTTATTGTCTTTAAATAAATATTTTCGCCCGAAATGAATATTTATGTATTTTACAAAGTGAAAATGTGGTTTATAAAATTTATCTGGGAAATATATCATCCCAGAGCTTACAAGAAAATTTCATGATTTTATAAATTTATTTGCTATTTTTAAAAGCCCACCAAACCTTGGAGTATTTGAATAAGGTTCGTCAACTAAACCTGCCTAAACCTAAACTCAAAGATCGTAGCGACTCAAGTCTTGTGGTTGGGTCCAATCGAATCAATTGGTCTGCTCGGTCACGTTCGGGCAAGCCCAAAACTCCACGCTGATATGAGCCGTTGATCTTCAATCGAACGGCGGCTTATAACCCCCGCGAGCCGCCCACGCAGTGCATTTTAATCTCCGCCGTTGGATCTTGATCTAACGATCGAGATCGCAGTGTGCAATCGGACAACTCCGATCCCTATTCAATCTCCACCGCTTATTCTCGATCCAACAAGCACCCTTTCGCTTTAAACTTAAAGGCGCGCTTTTATCCGAAAGCCGTTAGATTCAAATCCTACGCTTTTCCTTTTACCGCTGTTATAAAGCCCGCACTCCTGCGGCCGTTGGATCTTCATCGTGTGGTCCATATTAGTGTATGCATTCGCATCGACTCCGATCCCCTCACGATCGCAGCCATTCATTCTTGATCTAACGGCGCCGCTTATTCCAATTTGAAATCGAGGCGCGATTATGTGGGCTTTGATTTCAATCCTACGACGCTTCTTTTGACCGTGGGCCTTTAAAGCCCAAAATCGGTGGATCGTTGGATTTCAATCGTAAGGTCCATATGAGTGTATGCAATCGGACCATCCGGTTCAATTTTCCATCCCGACCGATATCAAATCCAACGGTGGCCGTGCCATCACATCTAAAAGGGGCGACGTGTATTCTTTTAGCCGAGCGTTGATTTCAACCAACGCCCAGATTTGAAAGTGGATCTCGAGATTCCTTTGAGCTCCGCTTTAATCCCGATCGGTCGATCTAGATCGTGCGGTCCATATTAATCGCACCGATTCAAATCATTTAATCTCTCGATTTATCACACCGCCATTTCCAATCTGACGGTGATATTCTTTGAGCTTTTGTGAAGCGCACTCGGCTCGACAATGGGGCCCACATGTCACCGACTCTTATCTTCTTCCTCTCTCTCATACAGATTTCTCTCAGAACAGAGGAGAGGGTTTATCCCAAAGTTTTTGCAACTAATTTTTGGGATAATTAGCCCTAAATGGACACCTCATCAAGCTCTAGACTTTTCCCAATTGTCCTGTAGCTCAACTTCCTTATATATATAAACCCTAGCTTTTTGAGTCACAGCCATTGTTGACCACCAAGCTCACTTTCTTCTTTGCACTCGTGGGATTTTGCTCCTATCCTTTGCTTATCCATCCTTACAATCGGTTTTACCTTGCATTAAAGATTCAACATCTTTTGCAAAGTTAAATCGAATTTACCTCTCTCGATCAACTTCGAATTTTCGTAATCTTGGTATCTTTCCTATAATCGTAAGCCAAAACCCTAGTTATGATATCTTGAGCATCTTAAGGACTTAAGAAGCTCCCGTGAATCATTCTTTTAAGCATCGTAGTTTCAACTTGCTTCAAACCAAAAGTTGATATTATATCTTTCGGTTTTCCATGTCATTTTCAAGACCTAGGTTCTTCCTCACAACTTATCATCTTATTTAGGTTTCAATTAAACCCTAGCAGATGACAAGTTGACCTTTCAATTTTGTCATCATCTATTTTAACTTCTAGTTGAGATCTGTCTGTTTCTTTTGTCTCGCTTAACCGACAAAATGAATTTCTTCTTAGTTGATGTGATCTAACTAGTTAGGGTTAGACTAAGATTGGTTTAGGATATTAATTACCCTAAAAGATCATGCTAAGTTTCATTTATGAACTTTTGCATGTTCTATATTCCTTTTTCCAAAAATTGCAACTTGTCCTGTTTTCAGCTCTTTTAAAATCTGAAAACTGGAACTTTACACTAAAACTCTAGTTTCTGTTTTTTTTTTAAATAGTAAGCTATATAATGGGTTATTATCATTATTATGGGTAGTTATGGCTTAAGCATACTGTAATCATGCATTTCCAAATTGATCATGCATTTTTCCCTCATTTTGAGCTTATTGTCAGATTTGGCATTTATTGGATTTATTTGCTTTCTATAGAATCTGGTTCAATTGAAGTTTTTGAATCTACCTCGTAATACTCAACTCGCAATGTATATACTACTACCAAGGCAAGCATCCTCTTTGCACCATATTGATCCCAAATTTTGTACAATAGCTTTTGCAAATCCAAGGATATCTGTGCATGCTATTTTTCCAAAATACAAAATGTGATCTGTTAGTAGTTAGCTATGACCAAACATGGTGGATTACCTCAATTGTCACCATACACTTAACCCTAGCATAGTATCGTATATCATAAGCTATATTTTCAGCTTTAGCTTAGACATGCAGCCTAGAGATTTTAGAGTTTGACAAGCATATCTTGTCAAACATGGGAATCACAACTGAACTATTGTTATTTTAAACTCTTTGTCCAGCTTTCTTTAAATCAGTCTTGTATTTGAAATTCAAATTGATCTCGACAAGAGGAAGCTAGTGATGGTGCTTTTGTGCACGAGATTGGGTTTGTGGTGGACTTGTCCGGTTAATTAAGGACCGAACTCGACTATTCGCCCAAGTCCCCACATACTTCCACATGCAAGTGTATGGGCGCTGCTTGGTTAAGTAAAATGTTGAGACTATTGAGTTGGAAACAGGAGAGTAAGGATATGTGTATTGACCTTGTATGGCATAGATGCTCGTCCGAGGACCGTTTTATGCCATGTGAGCTTGTATGTCGCAGATCGATGTTCTTAGGAGGTGAGGCGATATGTGCCTCGTCGCATATACGATACCTTAATGGTGCCGATAGCATTCTACTATGGGTAGGGAACCCACCGCATTAAATTGTTTGGATCGGCATTATCGACGCAACATGTGTGCCCTAAGTAGCGGATGCTATCACCGTTGTTTGCCGATCTGGTTCACACATGGGGCCCAACTCAATAGTGTTGGCTTGTTGAAAATACCAAATCTTAGTTTCCGGCCGGCATACCAAAGGAAGTATGTCATCATTCTGAGGCATCCAAGGCAACGGGCTAGCTAAGTCATGTGGGTAAGATGTACACCTCGCAGGTATAAATCGCTCGAATAGCCGTGTCCACGGTCATGGACGATAACTTGAATTGATGTCACCAGATAGAAGTTTTGATTTTCAAAAATCTGGTTTGGATTTATTTTCGGTTTGAATGAGGGAATCATGCATCGCATCGCTTACTTTTATGTCATTTACTTATCGTTCTAAGCAAACTTTGATTTATTAAATTGCTTTGTCAAAAGTTAGCCTTTGTAGGTTAGGATGTATCGCTTATGCAAATTTGAACCTTTATACCTTCCTGTTGTAACCTTATGCATGTAAAAACTCTACTCCTTTGAATAGGCTCAAATAACCACTTTCTTTAATTAGTTTGTGTAAAACTTGCCGAGTACCTTCCGTACTCAAGGTGCTATCACCTATTGTTGCGTGAGGACGGTTTCCTTTATGAAGTACCCGTTAGCGCCGATCGTGGTGACGTTAACCTAGTAACGCTATTTCTTTCCTCCACGCAATTGCTCGGGTGGATGAGGCCATTGGTGGACTTTTTCATTTATTTTGCTTCCACGTTGAATATGTTGTAGTGACCAAGTCACTCTATATTGTAGTACTAAACCCGAATGTTGTAAACTTATGTTTAATAATGCAAATGTACGACTTGTATGTGTATGATGCAATGTTGTTAAAGGATATATATATGCAATGGTCATTGATCCTCGGGAACCATTGTGAGATATATATATATATCCGGATCTGCTTATTGGAATTGTTACTTGTTGAATTTATACCTTTAGCATGATCTTTAATTGAGGGCGATCGTTCCTTCATTAATAATCATGTTAATGTATGAATTTAATTAAGTACATTTCAATAATCCGGAGCCCACAAATGCTGGTATCGAGCATACGCTACTTCGTAGGTTAGAAGTAGCCCGCCAAACAATTAGAGAGTTTCCGATAAAATTATTTTTAAACAAGAATGTATTTTCAAAGCTTAAGTATGACATCTTTTATTCCTTATCCTCCTTAATGTCACTTCGCCCAACTTTCTGCTGGTTTATTTAAAAGTGAATTGCTTCTTATCTTCTTTTGTCTATAGATGAGCGGTTGGTACTTGGTCAAGGAGACTCGAGTAAGATGTTGATGGGTTCTCAAAGATTACTGGGACATGATGTGGCGCCCAACTTCACCTATCACCGGAGTATGCCATTTATCGACGAGATCGAGGACCAGGGATGGAGGAGTACCGTGCCTTCATCAATGTCATCGCTAGGCACGAGCCGGCAGTTGTTCTCATCGTGTCCAAGCACTTGCCACCTCCGAGGTTATGGCGTCAGTAGTCGCAAGTAGGATGATGAGCCTTCTTCGTCATGATTTGACGGAATTGTCTCAACCACCCTACGACCACTTCCCAATCAAGGTCCTACCTCCGGTGAACATGTTCACGAGATACGCTTTGGCGAAGACCCCAAAGCGATAGCTTGACGAGGATGGTCCGTGATCATGGACCAAATCCATCGCCTTGTGAGAAGCTATGGGAAACTAGGCATCGCTTTAATGAGGCCCAGAGTACCTACTTCTTGGAGTCAACATGAACCGCTTCTCGCAACGTGCTTTATGGTGACAACGAGACCTCTCCCGCCGCCGCACCACCTCTTTACCGACTTCCGTAGTGGTCGGCGCGCACTGCTTATGGACAAGCGCGCCAGCCCGATGATCGCAGCTTTCTCGCACTCGCGCGATCGCACCTCCTGGAGGTCATCACCATCGTTGGTTCCCGAGGCGCCTCATTAGCCCGTTGATCTCGTTGATACCGGTTCCCCGAGCTCATCTTTTGAATGAGTTTCCGTGAACTTAACCGATTCTACGCTAGCACCTCGACGATGAATCTCGTGGTTGAGTGTTTTCTAGTCTAGTAGTTGACCTTAAATAAATTGTATGTAATAGGCAGTAGTATTTTGTACAAAGTATGTAAGTTTAACTTTCGGTTTGTAATATGACATTATGGCCGACTATAATGTAAGACTCGAACCAAATTTTTGTTGTATATATATGAAGTTTCGGTTTGGTGTTAACTTGAATGCATAACATAACATGATGCATTATATGTACAAAGGTTTGTTTCTTTTCTAATTGCAACCTTGTTTGTGTTTGCCGAGTATGTCCTTGTTATGTTGTTAACCATGGTGTGGTAACAGATGACAGACTCTACTACTCGCAAGCGCAAGCGCAACAAGGAGGGGCATGTCGACTCCGTGCCTCATTCTCGTGGAGGGCCGATCAACCTCCAGCTCGTGGTCCGCAAGATGGTTCTCGTGAAGAGGAGCTTCCTCCACCACCTTCGATGGCCGATGTGCTCATGCAAATTGAGCGCAACCGATGGACCAGACACGCATCTTGGAGCAGATTGCGCGCAATACTTCTTCTCCTGTTGCATCACCGCCGAGCAGAGGCCACCAGAACACCCTCGCTATCCTAAGCCAAGATGTCACCTAAAACATCTAACATACATCCATAATGCGGAAGAATTTGAAACAAGTATATCAACTAAAGACAAGATTAAGTTAAACAGATATGATGAAGGTATCCTTCCTTCACCTTTTAAGTTATTTAATTATGATCATCAATAAAGAAGGTTCACACGCAGAATAAATCAACATCCATGTGGAGAAGGTATCCTTCCTTCACCAATTATAATTTAATTATTACAGCTCATCATTAACGAATGTAAGATAGAACTAAATTTAATCTTGAACATGAATAGGATGATGTGAACGAGTAGTGCGTGTCTACTCCTCCCAAGTGAGCCAACATCGGGGTTACCTAAAATAAACAAACAACGCAAGAGTGAGTCCATGACTCAAGCAAGTAAAGTGAAAGAGAAAGAACACATATACAACCGTGACATCACCATTTAAGAATGCGAACCTTGTATTGAGTGAACACTTATGAAAACATGAAATGAATGAATGTAGTCAAGGATGGACTGCACACATGCATATACTGCAGTATAGTGAGTGACACACCCGTCGGTAAATTACTTAAGCCCGCACCTTAACAAAAGTGCGGGATCCAAGTCCTATATGAAGAACGCTTCATATAGGTGTCCAAAGCTGCCCATACCGGAATTGATGGGTCTTACGTGCCCATACCGAATTGATGGGTCTTTCAATCCACTCCCGTGGACGGGACATGACAATGTCCAAATTTGCCCACATTGGAATGGTGGGACTTACAATCCACTCCCGTGGACATAACATGAATAAAAGGATGCATGATATGAACATGAACAGTGATAATACCATCTCTCAAGATATACTCCACATAATGAAAGAACATAACCAATTCAAAGATCTCGTAATACAATATGTCACACTATATTCATGAAAACATTCACAATCACAACACTCAAAAGCAACAAAGTATTTGCCTTCGCTATGACACAAGAAGCGTGCAACGATGGCGCCCCAAACCCGTAGCCTCGTGGCCTAAACAATTAAATAACCAAATAAGAACAACATAGAATCCAACCCAATTAAAAGTCTACCATACCCCTTGAACTCCCAAGGAATCGCCATAAAACCTAATCTGAAAAACAGGCTGCAACCCAAAACGTGTCGACAGCAGCACGAAAATGACAGTAGTTAATGACATGGGACTCAAATGAGATGAGTCCAGATCCTACCTCATCTTAACGAACATATCTATAACATTCAAGTTGATGAGATTTCCCAATTCGCCAATAAACTTCTAATAAAGAAAACAAAACAGCAGCACAACTTCTGTCTGAACAAACAAGACAGCAATACTAAAACAACCATAACTTTTAATCTACAACCCGAATTGAGCGTTCTTTAACAATATGAAAAGGTTATGAAATTATCTACAATAACCTAGTTGGCACGACATTCAATTTTTTCCTTTAACAAAAAGTGGCACACGGGTCAAAACTAAAGATAGAAACTGACATACAATCTGGACAGACTGACATACAATCTGGACAGTCACAATGAAAAGTGCATAACTTTTGATCTATAACTCCAAATGAAGTGTTCTTTATCAATCCTGAAAGCTAGTGATATCACCTTCACAATTTGTTATGGGTAAGACCTCTGAATCACCCTCTAACTAGGCCATAAATCAACCTATACAGAGACTGCTAATTCTCGTCAGGATTCTGGACAGCAGATAGTAAATCTATCATAACTTTTGACTCGAAAGTCGGAATGAGGTGATCTTGACGGACACAGAAAGCTAAGAACAAGACCTACAACTCTCCAGGAGACCCAAACTCCTGATTCGGCTTCTAAAGTCACGAAACAGTCCACGCAACATTCTGGTTAGAAACGAATTCTGCTCGCAGTAATACGCTCTAACCAAATATGCATCAAATCGCTCTACCACTAATCAAAAGACGAGGGTCGGCATCCGATACCTTTGCAGCAACCAGGAAGTAGGCGGAAGACCTCGGAGAAGATGATCTCCTCCTTCTCACCTCTTTGCCCCAAGCAAGGTGCTGTCCTCCTCAATTTCTTGCGCAACCGGCAGCGGAGAAGGTCCAAGGCAGGTTGGGGAGGCAAACCAGCAGGACCAGCAACCAAGGAGGATGGGGCGGCTCCTAGGGCAGGGGCGTGAGGGGAAGAGAGGAGGGTGGAAGGGGCGCGGCCATAGGAGGGAGGGAGGGGAAAAGTGGGAGAGGTGGGGAGGTGCTAGGGTTTGAGGCCCCTTTGTCGGGCCACAAGATGGGCCTTGGGCCCATCTCTAGTGCGGCTCCTCCCTCATGGGCCCCATGGCTGCCCCTCCACCCCATAAGGCCTTCTCTCTGGTCTGGCGCCAAAGGCCCAGCCCAAAATCGAAGAACAAAGTAAACGCCTGAGATTTCTTCTTTTAATTTGAACTCAATTTAAATCCGCATTGTTTTTCTTACCAAACGTAAACAGATATTACATTCTACCCCTTAACAGATTCGACCGAATCTAAACGCACTAAGCGAAAGAACAACCACGAGTGAGAACGAACAACGGTAACCACGCACTGCTGTGAACAACGCCGCTAAAGCTCACACACGCCAAACTCCAACTTCCCAAGTAGCCTCACTCGAACCGATGGGACCACAACATAAGGACGTAACACGACGCCCGATCTAACACTCAAACCGGTGCTTCCAGTACACTCATCTGACAAAACTCGAAGGTAAGTTCTCACTGAAAGTTAACTACGCAACCGAAACCTCCAACTCAGATCCCCTGTACTCACTCAACACGAGAACACACAAGACGTTACGCACTCCGCACATGGACTTGTGATAGTCCCCGCGATACGCCAACTAGCTTAAAATAACCCAATGTATCTTGGATTAACCTTCCCAAAGATACCAACCACACAACATGCACAAAGAACACTTAACTCTTGTTCCGCCTCTCAATTAAACTCTTTTACCGCAAAACACATCCAATAAGAAAGATTCACATCACAACTATACGCTACCAATCGAGTAATCAAGAGTAAAATCAAGAAATCGAGTTTCATCAAGAAAACCTTTCCACTTTCCAAGTGGCAATTTGCATAAAAACGCCACGAAAGCCAAAGGGGAGATCACTTGAATGCTCAAACCAAATACTTCTTTTGTTTTGCCTGAATTGGAAAGAAGCAAACATGCCAACACAACACCAACTCACAATGCGAAGACACCACCAACAACATAAAGCTCAAATGAGTAACAAGAAAACGCTTCAATACCCAAGGAAACATCCTTTTTCTCAATTCCTCTTTAGGAATAAAATTTCTCTCGACATTGGAATTCGAATTCATCGATACCACAGTGGCTCAAACCTCTTAATTTAACATCCTCAAATTAGGCTTAAACCAAATACATCATCCACACCTTTGTGGAGAGACTCTATTGATTCCATCAACACTGACCACTCCTTCAATCGATGACATTAATTTGATAGAAGGCACCAAAGCCCTCAAAACCCATGCAATCTCATCACCTCCAACTTTCAAGAATATCACATCGAATTTTCAAGACACCCGCCATGAACTACAACAAAGGGTTCTATCGACAATCATTCCACTACTCGTAGTACTCCAGCTTTTCTATCTCCTCTACACACCAATCTTTGGGTGACCAAAAGTTTAGCATGAAAACGAAAGCCCAAATTTAACCTCCGAGACCTCTACAACGAATTCCTCTTATAACAAATAGTGAAATCATCGGATTAAATCTCTATGATCCCCACAATTCGACATACTCACTCATTGACATCATCAGAATCACTCATACCACATCGCGATACTTTCAATAGTGTTATCAGATAAAATTGATTACGATTTCCATATATTTGATAATCCCCAACATTTCAACATGAACCAAGGTTCTGAACTACACTATACCATAGGTCCTACTTAGTCGAACAATATACGATTTTACTCGAAACCAAACATTCCATCCGAATCAACTTCCTCCAAGAGATTCAGTCAAAACCAACTTATCTTCTATTACTACTCCCATAGTCGGGTAGCAAAACTCACCCTATAATCACTTAACCACCACCAAACAAACAACAACTTACGAGTTGTAAAACTTTACAAAGACAAAACGGTTGATCCTTTCTCAAAAGAAAGAGGCGAATAAGAACAAATTTCACCACACAGAAAATGTTATCGCCACAAAGTGAGCACAAAACCAAAAGAAATAACTGCAATAAAGATCCGAAAACGAAAGTTGAGTTCACAATGAGGGCACGCATCCTCTAAAAGGGAATAGCAAATAACCACTAATAAGAAAAAATGACATTGCGATTGAAACTCGACAACTCTTGAGTGAAAAGAGTAAAAGTTTATGAACAATTCAAATAACTACAAGTTACAAAACTTGACTCAAATTCCCAAATATTCCTACTGCACTCTTTCCTTAACACCAAATTAATTCTTTGACTAACATCGCTTGCCACAACGCATAAGATAAGATCTTTAGTCCAAACCACAAGGACTAATTAAGAACCAATGAAATTCTTCAATACGCCATATTTGTTCGTAATAGTTCAACTACACAAGAAACATGAGATCCAAATAATCTCACCACCAAACTCAAACATTTCCAATTACAGATTTCGCGAAACGCAAGTAGATTATTCTCCTCTTAAAGGAACCAACATAAGTTCTTTGATTGCAACCTCACGCTGCCAACTCGCACCAAAGAGCCTTTAAAATTAAATCACACAAATCTCTTAAGAAGCAACAGACAATCAAATACCTTAATTTATTTAAAATAATTTCAGCTACTAGATGATTCATGGGCTCAAAGAAAATATCATGAAAGCTAAACTCGAATTATTCTCATCTGAACAATATCACCAAAGACAATCAAATTACTATGGATATTAACATCAATTTCACAACAACAATTAGAAAACACTTCAAAAGACCCACGTGAAAAGAATGAATTGATTCTTTCTCAAAAGAAGAGACAAATGGAAACGGTTTTCACCAACTAGAAAACTCATCCACCACTCGCACTGAACATGGGACCAACAGAAGAAACCAATTAAGCAATGAACTCACAGAACATAAGTGGAGTCCACGCTGAACGCATAAGCCTCACAAGAATAGAATATCGAACCTTAATGAGATAAGAACAAATAAGTATTCAAAATCAAGCACTTGCATCACTAAAAACCATTATAAATTTGCAACATAACGTTACTCGATAAGCTTCATTTGCCACATAAAAGCTTGAACCCTCAAAAGATCATGAACATAAAACTTGAAATTTGATCATTTAGAGAATATCACCATAGGTGATCAAATTACTACGAGAATTAACCTCATTCTCACAATTTTGACGATTTAATAACATCGACAACATACACTAGTAATCGAGAATCATCAAACTTTATTACTCCATCCTAAAACTTCCCAAAGGGAATACAACCGCAAGGTTGAAACAAATTTATTATAACAAGATTATGCTAAGCAATATCAATATCACAAGGCACGATAGCAAAGACTACTTACGAAATTAATCTACTCAACTATTGGTGTTGCGTAGCACCTTCTTCAATACCATTAACAATCGATGATGGTATTTATCATGTGTGTACATACAAGACTAATTCCATTTGCAACCACATAACCATATGTAAACATAGATTCATATTTCACCTTTGTTCGTAAATCATTTCAAAACATGATTAAAGATTCACTAACATAATTTTCTATAAACAAGGTTTCATGAATCGATACACCAAAGACCCATCCGTCCTTCATACAAGTTTCAACAATTTTAACATACTAGGAAGTAGATAAATCTAGCCCTTATGTAAGATCTATAGGTTCTGAATGGATATGGACAGTCTTTATTTAACATACACCATGAATCAAATACAAGGATATTTCAATTTAATCAATTTCACTCTCATGGATGGTAGTTAAGAATAACTGATTTGCACCATGCTAATAACCCAACTTGATAACTCATATCGTAACAATCTATTCGCTTAGTTATAACTTCTCATTTTAAGCATGACAAGACATCACAAAAGGATTCTAACACCATCAAAGAAAAGAGAGACTTCAAACCTCAACGCTCAAGTAATCCAAAAGAAACGATAAAGCCAAAGCTTTCCTGTGCAAACGAACTTACAAAGCAGAAACTCTCACTAACCAAGCTATCAAACGAGTAAATGAGTCATTCTTTTCAATGAGAAAGAAGGAGCAACCAAGAAAACATCAATCTTGCCAATTGACAACGATCAAAAGTAGTAAAAGCAACTCAACAAATGAAAAGCAATAATTGTTTCAGAGAACCAAGAGGGATCTATGGAAAACCATAACTATCATGGACCACAAACCCTGAGAAATTCATCAACCACCACAGACAAAAATTGCCAAATTCGAAATGAAAGAAGAGAACAACTTTCTAAAGTAACTCATACTTAGTACCAAACGATGATACTGGGGTAACTACTCTCTAACCACGTCGCGAACAAATGGTGTAACTCCGTGAATCCTGAGTAACAACCACGACCTCCATTTTTATCATCCGATAACAACACGCTTCACCAAAATACTCAACTATGAATGTATAGGATCATCTCATGACAATCATATTATTAGTTCATAGATATTGAATATCATAGCAGATCATATATTACCAACAAGGATGATAGTACGTAGCAATTCAACAATTGCTCAACAAAATGAAACATAACAAATGATAATGCGAAAGCAATGTAATTCCCACCCCACCCATCAGTACAAATGTGTCAATTTAATATTTTTTCTATTAACCACGCACCTAAAGCCCGCTCGATACCAATCAGTAACACCTCGCTATCCTAAGCCAAGATGTCACCTAAAACATCTAACATACATCCATAATGCGGAAGAATTTGAAACAAGTATATCAACTAAAGACAAAGATTAAGTTAAACAGATATGATGAAGGTATCCTTCCTTCACCTTTTAAGTTATTTAATTCGATCATCAATAAAGAAGGTTCACACGCAGAATAAATCAACATCCATGTGGAGAAGGTATCCTTCCTTCACCAATTATAATTTAATTATTACAGTTCATCATTAACGAATGTAAGATGGAACTAAATTTAATCTTGAACATGAATAGGATGATGTGAACGAGTAGTGCGTGTCTACTCCCTCCCAAGTGAGCCAACATCGGGGTTACCTAAAATAAACAAACAACGCAAGAGTGAGTCCATGACTCAAAGAAGTACAAATGAAAGAGAAAGAACACATATACAAACAGACATCACCATTTAAGAATGCGAACCTTGCATCGAGTGAACACTTATGAAAACATGAAATGAATGAATGTAATCAAGGATGGACTGCACACATGCATATACCGGTATAGTGAGTGACACACCGTCGAATTCACTTAAGCCCGCACCTTAACAAAAGTGCGGGGATCCAAGTCCTATATGAAGAACGTTTCATATAGGTGTCCAAAGCTGCCCATACCGGAATTGATGGGTCTTACGTGCCCATACCGGAATTGATGGGTCTTTCAATCCACTCCGTGGACGGGACATGACAATGTCCAAATTTGCCCACATTGGAATGGTGGGACTTACAATCCACTCCCGTGGACATAACATGAATAAAAGGATGCATGATATGAACATGAACAGTGATAATACCATCTCTCAAGATATACTCCACATAATGAAAGAACATAACCAATTCAGCATCTCGGTAACACAATATGTCACACTATATTCATGAAAATATTCACAATCACAACACTCAAAAGCAACAAAGTACTTGCCTTCCGCGTTATGACGCGTTAGCGAGCAACGATGGCGCCCCAAACCCGTAGCCTCGTGGCCTAAACAATTAAATAACCAAATCAGAACAACATAGAATCCAACCCAATTAAAAGTCTACCATACCCCCTTGAACTCCCAAGGAATCGCCATAAAACCTAATCTGAAAACAGGCTGCAACCCAAAACGTGTCGGGACAGCAGCACGAAAATGACAGTAGTTAATGACATGGGACTCGAAATGAGATGAGTCCAGATCCTACCTCATCTTAACGAACATATCTATAACATTCAAGTTGATGAGATTTCCCAATTCGGCCAATAAACTTCTAATAAAGAAAACAAAACAGCAGCACAACTTCTGTCTGAACAAACAGGACAGCAATACTAAAACAACCATAACTTTTAATCTACAACCTGAATTGAGCGTTCTTTAACAATATGAAAAGGTTATGAAATTATCTACAATAACCTAGTTGGCACGACATTCAAATTTTTCCTTTAACAAAAAGTGGCACACGGGTCAAAACTAAAGATAGAAACTGACATACAATCTGGACAGACTGACATACAATCTGGACAGTCACAATGAAAAGTGCATAACTTTTGATCTATAACTCCAAATGAAGTGTTCTTTATCAATCCTGAAAGCTAGTGATATCACCTTCAAAATTTGTTATGGGTAAGACCTCTGAATCACCCTCTAACTAGGCCATAAATCAACCTATACAGAGACTGCTAATTCTCGTCAGGATTCTGGACAGCAGATAGTAAATCTATCATAACTTTTGACTCGAAAGTCGGAATGAGGTGATCTTGGCGGCCACCGAAAGCTAAGAACAAGACCTACAACTCTCCAGGAGACCCAAACTCCTGATTCGGCCGCTAAAGTCACGAAACAGTCCACGCAACATTCTGGTCAGAAACGAATTCTGCTCGCAGTAATACGCTCTAACCAAATATGCATCAAATCGCCTCTACCACTAATCAAAAGACGAGGTCGGCATCCGATACCTTTGCAGAAACCAGGAAGTAGGCGGAAGACCCTCGGAGAAGATGATCTCCTCCTTCTCACCTCTTTTGCCCCAAGCAAGGTGCTGTCCTCCTCAATTTCCTTGCGCAACCGGTAGCGGAGAAGGTCCAAAGGCAGGTTGGGGAGGCAACCAGCAGGACCAGCAACCAAGGAGGATGGGGCGGCTCCTAGGGGCAGGGGCGTGAGGGGAAGAGAGGAGGGTGGAAGGGGCGGCGGCCATAGGAGGGAGGGAGTGGGAAAAGTGGGAGAGGTGGGAGGTGCTAGGGTTTGAGGCCCCCTTTGGCCGGCCACAAGATGGGCCTTTGGGCCCATCTCTAGTGTGGCTCCTCCCCTCATGGGCCCCATGGCTGCCCCTCGAGCCCATAAGGCCTTCTCTCGGGTCTGCTGGCCAAAGGCCCAGGCCCAAAACTGGAAGAACAGGCGAAACACCGGAGATTTTTTCTTTTAATTTGAACTCGAATTTAAATCCGTATTGTTTTTCTTACCAAACAGAAACAGGATATTACAGCCACCATGTACGGGGCAGTCTTGCTGACTTTCAGCGGACTAACCCGCCGGTGTTCTCCAGTTCTCAAGATCCCATGGAAGCTGAGGATTGGCTTCGGACCATTGAGAAGAAGCTTTTGATTGCTCAATGTTCCGAGAGGGAAAAGGTTCTTTTTGCCAGTTATCAGCTCGATGGGCCAGCTAGCATATGGTGGGATAATCTTCTTGCCATTCAGCCTGCTGGACATGTCCCTACTTGGGATGAGTTCGTGGAAGCTTTTCGTGAAGCTCATATTCCTGAAGGGGTCATGATGATCAAGCAACAAGAATTTCTCGCTCTCAAGCAAGGGCGAAAGTCTGTGACCGAATATCTTCATGAGTTCAACTTCCTTGCCAGATATGCCCCTGATGACGTTTCGACTGACCTTCGTCGTCGAAATAGGTTCTTGAATGGGCTATCTGAAGAACTGCAGATGGCGGTGGCTTTGCATGACTTCAAAAATTTCTCTCATTTGGTCAATAAAGCAATTGTGGCCGAGAGTAAGAGCAAGGCGTTGGAGGAGTCACGCAAGCGGCGGCCGACTTCTCGGTTTATTCTCGGTGGCACTCACCAAGGCCTTGTATGTGGTTGTCTAGACCGCCACGAGCACCACTCCATTTTCACCAAGGCGGCCGTGTTTGCCCTCGTCCATCTCCTCCCACCACCCGGGCCAGACCAAGTGGAAATCAGCCCGTCCTTAACAATGTTAACCTGGGGTTATCTGCTTTCATTGTGGTCGTCCGCGGCATTATGCCAACAAGTGTGTGGCAAAGCAGCAAGGATTGTCTGATGTTCGACCATATCCAGCGCTGTGCGACCATTTCCTTCGCAGAGGCCTCCTATCAAAGCTGATCCGCCCACCAGGCATGTGAACCGATCAACTCCAAGAGGCTACCGATACACTCGGTTGTTATGGGTATACTCCTAGTTAATTTCAGTCCACTCTCGCTTTATTTGACTCGAGCATCTCATTCTTTGTTAGCAATCATTTTGTTGCTCAACACCGCTTAGTTATGCATACCCTCCAACCATCTTTCATTATTCAATCACACAGGTCGGTCTTTAAACCGATCGATCTCGCCATGGGTCAACATAACAATTCTTGGGGTAAAGTTTTTAGCAAATCTAATTGTGATTGACTCTAAAGGGTTGGACGTCATTTTGGTATGGATTGGCTGCCCAAGAACCAGGTCAAATCAATTGTTCCCGCCGTCTATTTCCATGACCAATGCGCATGATTCGAGTGGTTTACCATTCCAAAACAATTGGCTCATCTCTGTGCTCACCAAGTTGATACCACTCCTTCTTTGGAGTTAGTACCAATTGTCGCGAGTATGTTGATGTTTTTCCAAGACCTTCCCGCTTGCCACCGGATCGGAAGTGGAGTTTGTTATTGAACTCGCTCACGCATCGCTCGATATCCGTGGAGTCCGTATCGAATGCCCACAATGAGTTGGTGGAAATGAAGAAGCAACTCTGAGACTTGCTCGACAAAGGATTTATTCGACCGAGCTCCTCACCTTGGGGATGCCCGCAATCTTTGTCAAAAGAAAGACAACACTTTACGGATGTGTGTGGATTACCGTCCGTTAAATGAGGTCACTATCAAGAACAAATATCCTCTGCCTCGAATTGATGATCTTTTTGATCAGTTGGTTGGTGCCCGCGTCTTTTCAAAGATTGATTTGAGGTCGGGCTATCATCAAATCAAGGTTAGAGCTGAGGACATTCCTAAAACAGTTTTTTCTACTCGTTACGGTTTGTACGAGTATACTGTTATGTCCTTTGGTCTGACCAATGCTCCAGCTTATTTCATGAATCTTATGAATTCGGTGTTCATGGAATATTTGGATAAGTTCGTTGTCGTGTTCATTGACGACATCCTTATTTATTCCAAGTCTGATAAAGACCATGAACAACATTTGCGACTTGTGTTGGAAACACTTCGTCGGCATCGATTATATGCTAAGTTCAGCAAGTGTGCTTTCTGGCTCAGAGAGGTTGCATTTTTGGGGCATGTGTTATCCAAGGAGGCATTGTCGTTGATCCAAGCAAGGTACAAGATGTGCCGAATTGGAAGCCTCCCAAAGTGTCCTGAGATCCAAGTTTTCTTGGACTTGCGGGTTATTACCGCAGTTCATTGAAAATTTCTCCAAAATTGCTAGACCTCTAACTCACTCTTGCGAAAGAGAAGAAATTTGAATGGTCACTAAATGTGAAGAGAGTTTTGGCTTCGAGAACCCTCTTGACTAAAGCTCCAGCTCTACTCTTCCTGATGTTCTTAAGAGCTTCGACATTTATTGCGATGCATCTCGCCATGGACTTGGTTGTGTGCTTATGCAAGAAGGCGAGTTGTGGCATATGCATCCCTGCAGCGCCCTCATGAAGTTAATTATCCTACTCATGATTTAGAATTGTTGCCGTGGTCCATGCATTGAAGATTTGGCGACATTACCTTCTAGGTAATCGTTGTGAGATCTACACCGATCATAAAGTCTCAAGTACATATTCACTCAATCGACTTGAATATGAGACAAAGAAGATGGCTTGAACTGATCAAGGATGTAACATCCCAATTTTGGGCTTGTGTTTCAAATGTAAGAAAATGAGTAGAAATTAAAACTTTTCTTACATCATGTATTTCCTTTGTGTACTGAACAAGTATTGTACAAAAGGTTATGGAAATGCAAGTCACAAGTCTTTTGATCCAATCTTGTCCTTCAAAAACATTCTTGTCAAATGTTGTGATCATCTCCTGGAATATTTTTCCTAAGTTCTAGGGATGGTATGTGACCCTCTGAAAATTTCACAATTTTAGACATTGTTTGAATATTTTAGAGGGCAGTCAAACCTGTTTGACTCTCAGTCAAACACAAAACCAGTACCTTGTAGAATTTTTGGAGAGAAATACAAGGCATAAAAACCTCTGAAAATTTTACACAAGGTCAATGTCTCAGTCAGCAAGCTACTGTAAAATTTCGAATTTTTGGAGTTATTTTGCTACCCCAAATAAATCCTCAAAAGTCTCAGCATATTTAAAACCTAAAACCAATTTCACTATTCATTGGGTTCGAGTCGGGCTCGAGTCCGAGCCACTTGACTTGGTTGAACCACCTAACTGCACCGAGCCTTGTTTTAAAACGCGCGTGCGATATCAGCCGTTGGATTCAAATGGCTCGGCCCACGCTCGTGTGAGCATTCGGACCCTCCGCTGCGTTAATCAATTGGGACCGTTGGATTCGATCCAACCGCCCGCATCCCCGAGCAATCGGATCGTCCGCGAACTATTTTAAATCACACCGCCCATCTAAGATCCAACGGGCGTGGTTTGTCTTCTCTGTTCTTCTTCCTCCTCTTCGCGTGTGCCGCGGCGCTCATGGCGAGAGAAAGAGAGAGCATGGGGGCTTGTTGCGTCACTTCGAGCGTGCCTCGTCAACGTCTCTCTGCAAGGCATTTAATGCGCAACATGCTTTCTCCTCCATGGTCACCGTGCTCACTTGCTCCCATCTTTTCTTGGTCTACAACCGGAGCATGAACCGAGCTCACCATGGGCTCATGTTCGCGCTTGTAACCCTAATTCCTTCCCTATAAATTGGCCCTCTAGCTCCTCCTGGTGTTCCTTTACACCACATCCAGCTCCTCTCTATGTTTGAGCTCAAATCTATCTCAAACCTTGAATCCACCATTGTTGACCCGAGGGCTCCAATGGCGGCCTTGGTGTCCAGTGGTTCATCTTCAACATTTCTTGCACCCTTTTGAACTCCTCAACCTCTTTTGTATTTCCCCTAACTTGATTTTGGGTTGCATTCACAGGAATCACTCAATTTTAAGTTTGGAGATTTTCGGTTGGTTTCACCCCTTTCTTCTCCAAATCCGTAAGTGGTTCTTTTGCAATTAATTGCTTTTGGAGCTTCTTTGAGCTATAATGAAGCTGTGGTGATGATTGGGTTCCACTCATTTTGCTCGTAACCTCATCTTCCACTTCATCTTCTTCGACTCGGTGGACTTCATTGTGTTCAAGTCTTCCCTGCCATCTTTGAAGCTCCTCTCTGTTAAGGTAGCTTCTATATAGTTCCTAGAAGTCATGGCACTCGCTTTCTGATCGCAATGAGCATTTTGCTATTTTCATGTTTTACCGAAATGGCTCCATCTTGTTTTCCGCCGCGGCGTTCTAGACCTCCACCGCCGGCGAGGTCATCATCATGGGGACCGCAACACTATTGCGAACCCATTTTGATAGTTTGGGCGCCGCCACATCGAGATCGCCGACAAGCCGTGGTAGCCGCCGACTTTGCTTACCGTAGCTCCCGTTGTCGCCAAATAATTAGGACACGCTTAATACCCAATCATTAGAAGTATTAATGGTGTCTTAATCGCCTAATGTCTCACCGACTTGTGGGCCGTAAGCCAAATCGTAAAACCAAGTCGTTATGGCTGATTTTGGGTTTATTTATTGCTAATCATTGTTAGTACAATCGCGTGTCCAAATTACCTTTTTGGTCACGACGTGTGGGCCTCGTCCCTAAATCGCCTCTGTTCAAAATCTTTAGGACACATTAATTGCTAATCATCGCTAATCATTGGTCATTAGTAATTAATTAGCTGTCCTAAAACCTCCTTTAAGTCATCGACAGTGGGACCACGCGCATCGCGCACGCAGTGTTAAACCTCGCATGTGTGACTCTCGGGCCATCGACATGCGCCCCACGGTCAAGACTCACGGTTGCATTTCGATCTTGGATCGCCGTCCATTTTGCGATCCGTGGCCCGATCTTGTATGCATTCGACCATCCGGTTCCTCATCATTCTTGGCCGCCCATCGCTTGATCTCGCGGCCCCGATCATGCGTGCAATCGGACCTTCCGACGGAAGTGCTCTCGCGCCGCTCATCTTGAGATCTACTACCGTGAGCGGCCAAGGCAACCGCACCGTCCGGTTGCATTCATCCTCGTGAGCCGTTGGATCTTGATCCAACGGTGGCTCTCGCTTTGAACAGCTGCGCGCGCGCCGTTTCTCCGTATGCGTGGCTCGTTGGATTTTGCATCAACGCCCACGCAGCGCCCACGCTGCTTATTCTCGGTTGGGTTGGTTTTATTTCGTAAGTATTTATTTACCAACCAAAATTGTATCAAAACTTTAGAAATTCATAACTAATTCAAGATAGATCCTTTTCCATGAAACCAATCGTAATAAATTTGTAATTCACTAAGTTTAATATATAAATGCTTTTAGCTATGCTTCGTAGTAGAAAATTGTAATCTTTAATAGCTTGTTTTCGCCATTTTTATATATTCCTGAATTGTATTAAAACTTGGATAAGGCATATCTTTTCTCAGATATCCGATAATTGTACGATTTTAACTTTGATAAATTTGTTATTAACTAAACTTTAATCTAAAAATGGTGGTAGGCCTAAATCACACTTAAAAATATGTTAGTAGATTTAACCTTATTAGCAAAGACTTAAAAATTCAATTAATGATGTAATAGACACCAAGAATTCCCAGTAAATCCTAAAAATAGAAATTTGATGTTAGGAAATCCTCTGTTATCATTCTATAATGTGAAATAGGTTTTGCACATGTTTATATTTCTCGAAGTGCATTATGCTAGTTTTGCATCTTAGAAAATCATAACTAAGTCATTTTAACTCCAAATGTCTTGAAATTTTATATGGGTTACCTCTATACCAATAGGTAGCTACCACAAAATTTCAGCTTCAAAATCTTTTAGAAAATGTTTTTACAGTGCTAATTATGGTAAAATGGGTTTTTAGGTAATATCTTTGCACCACAAATCCAAATTAGGTTTTTCCAGTTTCTATGTCTTGGTATATTCAGTATTTCACCTTGTGTATAAGTTTCACGTCGATTTGGATAATTTTTGCTTGCTCTTTTGTTAAGTGTTGCTAGTCTTATTGGTTGTTCTTGGTTCTTTTGCCTTTGCGCTTAGGGTTTGACATTTGCGTTAATCCCGAGAGCGATCCTCCACAACAGTTGAGCAACGAGCAAGAAGGCAAGCGGTTTGATCATGTTAATCCCAGCATTTTAAGTATTTATGTTGATTACAAATTCTATGTATGCATTGCCTATATTGTGTTAATAGTTGGCCTAGTAGATGCATTTATCTTAGCAAATGATTATTCTCTACTACCATGAGCCTAGGTTACTTTGCTGTGATTTAGAGTTCATGGATGGGCTCTTGTCACTTAGTAGTTTACGATTAATTGCTTAGCCATGCTTAGTTTCCGTAGAAATGGCGATATCGACTTGTCGATAACCTTGATCACATCAAACTTATTATGATTATGATTTCCACCTTGTGCTATGTCTACTTATGAAAACTAAAACTGAAAACAAAATGATTTAGACTTGGGCACAATGGTATGATGGTGTGATTTTTAGGTGTGATCGAATGGTGCCGGTCAACAAGGACCGAACATCTTGTTACACTAAACCAAGCATTTCAGCGTATAACCACATTAGAGGGTATGGGACCTCTCTTGACTTAGTACTTTGGCGTGTATTGGCTCCGGTTGCGGAGGTCGCAGGAGGGATGGTGTTGGGAGCATTGTAGTTGTCCAAAGACTTCACCCGTGATGGGATTTGTTGTCTTTCGGCTTTACAATTTAAGCATATGGGTTTCTATCCATATGAGCGGCTCGTAGTTACTACACAAGATTGGAAAAAGTCTCGTAGGACTTAGCCGTGCGGCATACCTTCTGAAGTGTGCTTGTGGCTTGAAGGCGGTCGAAGTGTGGGTACATTGGTACACCTGCGCAGGTTAAAACTATTCGAATAGCCTCGTCCTAGGTTATGGACACGCTTGGCAAGGTCTTTCAAGAGTTAGACTACAACCTTTTAAATTAAAACTTGATGGGTGGTACGAGTCGGGATTCATGCTATGTTGTGGTGGCTATTGGGATAGTCACTTCTAGGTGGTTACTTGTATCTATCTTTATTTATCGATACTTTGATAACAAAACAGAATTGCAAACTTGCTTTTGAAATATATTACATTATTGCAAATAAAGTTGGCTTCATGCAAAATAAGACATACAACCTCCACCTAAATAAGCTTACATGTAGTTTATGAATAGGTGCGCTATTCCACATGTCGTCTTGCGGGTACAAAGACAATCTTTGTACTCGGGTGCTATGCTTAATTGTTTTGTTGCAGAGGAAGAAGGTGAGCCCGAGGGGCCTCACTTTTGTGAGTCTGTGTTGTGGTAGCGTGGGCGACTAGACTTGGCGGTCCTGTCGGATGCCTTGTGGGTTGTATGGCTAACGATTGACTTTTGTTCTAGCCATCTTATGGCACCTTTTGCTTCATTGTCATTCTTGTTTATTGTGTCTATTTGGTGGTCGGCTCGGCTCTTATCCGTAATAACTTTACTTTATGTATGTTGTGGTTGAACTTAGTAATGAATGTTGTATGGAAATGATGTCTAATTTTGTGATGATGTGTGTATGTTGCAATTCAGGAAACATATGCCCATCGAGGCTTAGAATGTTTAATTAGTAATGCTAGAACCATTTGTTGGTTAAGTGTTACTAGTTAAATATTGGGGTCCTCACAAAGGACTCTGACATGGGTATTCATTATCATCCTAAGTAAAGGTCAATGTTGTGGCATACTCTAGTGTAGCAGAAATGTCACAATGCAATTCACTCATATCTTCGGTCCTTAATTGACCGGGCAAAGACTTGTGTCACTGATTTTACCATTGTGCTTAAGTCTTGAATTGGTGGGAGCAGTTTTGTAATAAACATACACAAGTGGAGCCTACCTTAGAATCCCAGAATAATTGAGGCCCAAAATCATCGACTATGTCGATGATAGCCAAATCTACCGGAAACATGAAGCATGGCTAAGCAAGCTAACTCGATCTACTAAGATGATCGCGGTATGATTCATCGCAATCGAAGTACTAATCCCATCTAATAACCTAATTCTTAGAGAGATCATAATTCACCTAGTTTATCAACTACATTTTAACTAATCGGGAGTACCAAGATGTATCAAGATTTAAACAAAATATTTTGGTTTAGTCAAATGATAAAGGCAAATTGCTTGCCTTTGCTTTGTTTGGAATATTTGACTTGCAGCAGAGGATCACTCTCGTAGACGACGCCATCTAACGATAAAAACTGCCAAAGCGAAAAAAAAACAGCGAATAAACACCCGAAAAGCCAAAAGGATCCAAAAATTAACAACACAGAAGATAGAATATGAATTTTAGGAACAACAATTAGCTGATTCGGAGTTCATTTAAATTAGTTAAGATTTCTTCTGATTGCTCTTTCCAAACTTACTTATTTTCCACGATAATCATACAGTCAAAATTAATCCTCTTATATTTTCCTCTTTCGACAGACTTTGATGGTGATTGTGTGCACATCTATTACCCGCAGTTGAAAAATGCTAGTAAAATTCTTGCTAATTCTTCACTGATGATCATAAGTCTCCAACTGGACAAAGGATCCTCTAATCACTTATCACCTTACTTAGGCATACCATTAGTTATTTGAACTAGCCATCTATTAATCAATCCCTATTGTCTAGTCCTCTATAGAATGGGCCACTGATAAATCCTGATTATTCCTAACCTATATTATTGGCTAATACTTTTTGAGCATATGGTTAACTGACTGACATTTAATTATCCAAACTAAATGATAATTATCTTAACACATATGTGCAATAAGACTTGTATGCAACCGAAACCCTACAAGTTGGATTCAGCTAGACCACTAACTACTAATCTTACTGACGCATACTTGTCTTTGCAAGTGATAAGGTAGCAGTACACTAATCAATTCTTGTTGACCCACAAAGTCTTAAATTAAACACTTGCTCAACCCATCGCCCTCGAATTATTATCCGCTCCACCAATTAGCATCTAACCACTTAGGTTTATTCATTTAGTTGCTTATATTAGAATGCCACCATAAATTTCCTCCAATTTCTTATCTCAAATACTACTTAACTCAATTGTTTCTGCAAATTGCTAAACTTCCCAGCCCACTAAATATCCTATCAGTGCTTTTAATCAACCAAAGGTTATGGCGAGGCTCACTGCCATTGAGCTACCACACAGATATCCAATTCGGATAGCAATACACAGAGCTCTAACAGAGAAGCACACAAAAAGGAGTCCACCAATGTTACTACATGTAACACCATTTGTCATTTCATCAATATCCAAGATCTATAAGCT
The DNA here is from genome assembly GCA_036346255.1 of Ampelocalamus luodianensis. Lineage (NCBI taxonomy): Eukaryota > Viridiplantae > Streptophyta > Magnoliopsida > Poales > Poaceae > Ampelocalamus > Ampelocalamus luodianensis. The sequence continues at coordinate 33,277,138 of CM070632.1, forward strand.
AAGCAACATACTACCACATCTTAAATAGCTAACGAATAAATGCTAATCGACACTAACCAAATTTGACCTTCTCGCCACTTAACTATGCATAATCAAACACTACTCAACAAGCAGGTGAATGCTAACTAACTTTTCAGATGAAGTTACCTTATTGTCTTACTACTCTACAATCTGAATACTTGCTATTCTTGACTAACTGTTAAATTTCTAAACCAAACACTAATTGGTGTAAAGATATGCTAGCAACAAACCCTACAAATTCAAATTCCAACTTTGCCAACTCTACAAAGGATTCAATTGATAGCCACAAACTTGCTCTTCATGCCATACAGTGGTTTCTAATACTAGTGATGAGAGAGCTACAAGCAGAGAGCACACAGCAACATCGATGGGAGGCTCGGCGGTTTGGAGGCGACGCAGACGAAGTCGAGCGCGCCGAGGGACGGCGAGCGAGCTCCACTGCATACCAACACATTCTTTGAGGCATATTCACAAACACATAGAGCGCAAAGAGAAGGGACCAAAGCAGCTCATCAAAGGTTTGTCGCGGCGGTCGGAAGGTCGGCGGTGGGCAACCGAGCCGGCAGCTCGGGCTTGGCGATGGCGGGAGGTGGTGCATGCGTGTCCGGGCATGGAGGAGCTGGAGTAGCACCGGCAGAGGAGCGGCGCTCGGGTTCCAGCGCGAGGCGCGGCGGGCACGCCGAGGAGGTGAAGGTGGCGGGGAAGACCGAGGTCGGCGGGTTGGGGCCGAGGAAGATGGGGTCGACGCGCTCGGTAGTAGGAGGCGAAAGGCGGGCGGCCATGGAGTAGCCTGGTCGGCGGAGAGAGAGGCGGGCAGTGGTGGCGCCAGAGATCGCGGCGTGCACGCACCCGGCGACGGTGGGCGGCGGCGCGCCGAGGCGCAGAGCGGCCGGGCCGAGGCTGTGGTGGAAGGGGCCGGCTGTAACAGCCCCAAGTTTATAAACAGTAATAAAATGCTTTATGAACAGTAATGAGGTACTGTTCATAGCCTTACTGTTCATGTTTACACTTTGGGCAGCATGTCACAAGTTAAAAACCCTCCTTTGTAGCCAAAACCCTAAAGAACCATTCAAAGTCTTAAAGGAATACAAGATAAAACTTGTATTATGACTGGGAAGTATTTTTATTAAAGCCTAGATAAATTATCTTGGCTAAAAATATTTTTTTTTGTTTGTTGCATTTTTAGAAATTATTTGGGCTTAAAGAAAAATTTATTGTCTTTAAATAAATATTTTCGGCCGGAAATAAATATTTATGTACTTTACAAAGTGAAAATGTGGTTTATAAAATTTATCTGGGAAAAGTATCATCCCAGTAGCTTACAGTAAAGATTTCATGAATTTACAAATTTATTTGCTATTTTTAAAAGCCCAGTCAAACCATAAAGCTTTTGAATAAGGTTTGGTCAACTAAACCGGTCTAAACCCAAACTCAGCACTGTAGCGACTCGGCCTTTTGTGGTTGGGTCCAACCGAATCATTTTGGTCCGGCTCTGTCACGTTCGAGTGCGAGCCCGAACTCCACACTTGATATGAGCCGTTGATCTTCAATCGAACGGGTGAGGCTATAACGCCCGCGAGCTGTCCACGTGTGCATTTTAATCTCTGCCGTTGGATCTTGATCTAACGAGCGAGATCATTGTGTGCAACCGGACAACTCCGGAGCCCTTTTCAATCTCCACCGTTCGTTCGAGATCCAACAGCGCATTCCTTTTTGTTTTAAACATAAAGGCGCGCTTTTGTCCGAGCCGTTAGATTCAAATCCTACGGCTTTTCCTTTTTACCGCGTGTTATAAAGCCCGCACTCCTCTGGGCCGTTGGATCTTCATCGTGTGGTCCAGATTAGTGTATGCATTCGGACGACTCCGGATCCCCTCACAATCTCAGCCGTCCATTTTTTATCTAACGGCGCCGCTTATTCCAATTTGAAATCGTGAGCGCGTTTATGCGAACCTTTGATTTCAATCTCGGCACTCCTTTTGACCGTGGGCCTTTAAAGCCCAAAATCGGTGGATCGTTGGATTTCAATCGTAAGGTCGATATGAGTGTATGCAATCGGACCATCCGGTTCAACTTTCCATCGACCAGAGAAATCAAATCCAACGGTGTTGCGCCATCGCATCTAAAGGAGGTGACGTGTATTCTTTTAGTGGCGTTGGATTTCAATCCAACGCCCGATTTGAAAGTGGATCTCGAGATTCCTTTGAGCCCGTTTTAATCCCGATCGGTAGATCTAGATCGTGCGGTCCATATTAACTGGTACCGATTCAAATCATTTAATCTATCTATTTATCACAGCCGCCCATTTCCAATCGGACGGTTGACATTCGTTTGAGCTTTTGTGAAGCGCGCGCGGCTGAGAATGACAATGGGACCCACATGTAAGAGTATGCTTATCTTCTTCCCTCTCTCTCAGCGCGCAAATCTCTCTGTAAACAGAGGAGAGGATTTATCCCAAAGTTTTTGCAACTAATTTTTGGGATAATTAGCCCTAAATGGACACCTCATCAACTCTAGATCTTTCCCTCTTGCTCTGTAGCTCAACTCCTTTATATATAAACCCTAGCTTTTGAGCTGCAGCCATTGTTGACCACTGAAGCTCATTTTCTTCCTTGCTGTCCAGTGGGATCTTGCTCCTATCCTTTGCTTATCCATCCTTAAGCATTGGTTTTACATTGCATTAAAGATTTGATATCTTTTGCAGGTTAAATCATAATTTATCTCTCTGCCGATCAACTTCGAGTTTTTCAGAATCTGGGTATCTTTCCTATACTGGTAAGCTAAAAACCCTAGCTATGATATCTTGAGCATCTTAAGGACCCTAGATGCTCCTGTGAATCATTGTTTTAAGCATCAGTAGCTTCAACTTGCTTCAAACTGAAAAGTTGATATTATATCTTTTCGGTTTTCCATGTCATTTTCAAAACCTAGGTTTCTTCCTGTCAACTTATCATCTTATTTAGGTTTCGACTAGACCCTAGCAGCATGACAAGTTGATCTTTCAATTCTTGTCATCATCTATTTTAACTTCTAGTTGAGATTTGTCTCTGTTTCTTTTTGTCGGTTTAACCGACAAAAATGAATTTCTTCTTAGCTGATGTAATCTAACTAGTTAGGGTTAGACTAAGGTTGGTTTGGGATATTAATTACCCTAAAAGATCATGCTAAGTTTTATTTAAGAACTTTTGCATGTTCTATATTACTTTTTCCAAAAAAATTGCAACCTGTCCTGTTTTCAGCTCTTTTAAAATCTGAAAACTGGAACTTTGCACTAAACTCTAGTTTCTGTCTTTTGAAAACAGTAAGCTATATTATGGGTTATTATCACTAATATGGGTAGTTATGGCTTAAGCATACTGTAATCATGCATCTTTCTTCCATTTTGGACTTACTGTCAGATTTGGCATTTATTGGATTTATTTGCTTTCTATAGAATCGTTCATTTGAGGTTTTGAATCTACCTCGAATCAACGATCTCGCACTGTAAGTATACTACTACCAAGGCAAGCATCCTCTTTGCACCATATTGATCCCAAATTTTGTACAATAGCTTTTACAAATCCAGTGATATCTGTGCATGCTATTTTTCTGAAAGTACAAAATGTGATCTGTTAGTAGTTAGCTATGACCAAACATGATGGATTACCTCAATTGTCACCATACACTTAACCTAGCATAGTACTCGTATATCATAAGCTATATTTTCATTTTAGCTTAGACATGCGATCTAGAGATTTTAGAGTTTGACAAGCATATCTTGTCAAACATGGAATCACAACTGAACTATTGTTATTTTAAACTCTTTGTCCAGTTTCTTTAAATCAGTCTTGTATTTGAAATTCAAATTGATCTCGACAAGAGGAAGCTAGTGATGGTGTTTTTGTGCACGAGATTGGGTTTTGTGGTGGACTTGTCCGGTTAATTAAGGACCGAACTCGACTATTCAGTTCAAGTCCCCACGTACTTCCACATGCGATGTATGGGTGCTGTTTGGTTAAGTAAAATGTTGAGACTATTGAGTTGGAAACAGAGAGTAAGGATATGTGTATTGACCTTGTATGCCATAGATGCTCGTCCGAGGACCGCTTTTATGCCATGTGAGCTTGTATGTCGATGACGATGTTCTTAGGAGGGTGAGGCGTATATGTGCCTCGTCGCATATACGATACCTTAATGGTGCCGATAGCATTCTACTATGGGTAGGGAACCCAATTCGCATTAAATTGTTTGGATCGGCATTCTTGACGCAACATGTGTGCCCGGTTAGCGATGCTATCGATCGTTGTTTAAGCGGGATCGGTTCACACATGGGGTCCAACTCAATAGTGTTGGCTTGTTGAAAAATACCAAATCTTAGTTTCCGGCCGGCATACCAAAGGAAGTATGTCATCATTCGGAGGCATCCAAGGCAACGGGCTAGCTAAGTCATGTGGGTAAAGATGTACACCTGCGAGGTATAAACTGTTCGAATAGCCGTGTCCACGGTCATGGACGATAACTTGAATTGATGTCACCTGTATAGAAGTTTTGATTTTCAAAAATGTGGTTTTGGTTTATTTTCGGTTTGCATGAGGGAATCATGCACTGTACTGTTTACTTTTATGTCATTTACTTACTGTTTTAAGCAAAGTTTGATTTATTAAATTGCTTTATCAAAATTTAGCCTTTGTAGGTTAAGATGTATCGCTTTATGCAAATTTAAACCTTTATACCTTCCTGTTGTAACCTTATGCATGTAAAAACTCTACTCCTTTGACTAGGCTCTAATAACCACTTTCTTTACTTAGTTTGTGTAAGACTTGCTGAGTACATTCCGTACTCAAGGTGCTATCACCTATTGTTGCAGGTGAGGACGGTTTCCTTTACGAAGTACCCGTTAGCGCCGATCAGGGTGACGCTAACGAGTAACGCTACTTCTTTCCTCCACGCAATTGCGTGCGGGTGGATGAGGCCATTGGTGGACTTTTTCAGTTTATTTTGCTTCCGCTGTTGAATATGTTGTAGTGACCAAGTCACTCTATATTGTAGTACTAAACCCGAATGTTGTAAACTTATGTTTAATATTGCAAATGTATGACTTGTATGTATATGATGCAATGTTGTTAAAGGATATATATATGCAATGGTCATTGATCCAGGAACCATTGTGAGATATATATATATCCGGATCCTTTATTGGAATTGTTACTTGTTGAATTTATACCTTTAGCATGATCTTTAATTGAGGACGATCTTCGTTCCTTCATTAATAATCATGTTCTTGTATGAATTTAATTAAGTACATTTCAATAACCGGGAGCCCACAGCATTGGTATCGAGCATACGTTGTCTGTAGGTTAGAAGTAGCCTGGCCGAAATAATTAGAGAGTTTCCTGATAAAATTATTTTTAAACGGTAATGTATTTTCGAAAGCTTAAGTATGACATCTTTTATTCCTTATCCTCCTTAATGTCACTTCTTGCCCAACTTTACATTGGTTTATTTAAAAGTGAATTGTTTCTTATCTTGTCTTTTGCCTATAGATGAGCGGTTGGTATTTGGTCAAGGAGACTCGAGTGAAGATGTTGATGGGTTCCAGCATTACTTGGGACATGATGTGGCGCTCAACTTCACCTATCGGTACCGAGTATGCCATTTATCGGCGAGATCGAGGACCAGGGATGGAGGAGTACCGTGCCTTCATCAATGTCATCGCTAGGCACGTGGCCGGCAGTGTTCCTTACTGTGTCCAAGCACTTGCCACCTCTGAGGCTATGGCAGTTCAGGAAGCTGCAAGTAGGATGATGAGCCTTCTTCGTCATGATTTGACGGAATTGTCTCAACCACCCTACGACCACTTCCCGAATCAAGGCCCTACCTCCGAAGTGAACATGTTTGCTGAGATACAGTTTGGCGAAGACCCTCAGGTGCGACAGTTGGCGAGGATGGTCCGCATCATGGACCAAATCCATCGCTGTCTTGTGAGGGAGCTATGGGAAACTAGGCATCGCCTTAATGAGTCCCAGGAGTACCTGCTTCTTGGAGTCAACATGAACCGCGTTCCTCGTAACGTGCTTTATGGTGACAATGAGACCTCCCATTCGCCTTTGCACCACCTCTTTACCGATCGCCGTGGCGGGTGCGCGCACTGCTTATGGACAAGTGCACCAAGCCCGGATGACTGCAGGCTGTCCTCGCACTCTGCGGACTGCACCTCCTGGAGGTCATCAGCCACTGTTGGGTTCCCCGAGGCGACTCATTAGCCCGTTGGATCCTGTGATACTGGTTCCCCGAGCTCATCTTTTGAATGAGTTTCCGTGAACTTTAACCGATCTCTACGCCAAAGACTCGACGATGAATCCTCGTGGTTGAGTGTCTTTTAGTCTAGTAGTTGCCCTTAAATAAATTGTATGTAATAGGGCAGTAGTATTTTGTATAAAGTATGTAAGTTTAACTTTGGTTTGTGTCGACATTATGGCGACTATAATGTAAACTGGAACCGAAATTTTGTTGTATATATATGAAGTTTCGGTTTGGTGTTAACTTGTGACATAACATAACATGATGCATTATGTACAATGTTTGTTTCTTTTCTAATTGTAACCTTGTTTGTGTTTGCCAGTATGTCCTTGTTGTGTTGTTAACCATGGTGTGGTAACAGGATGACAGACCTACTACTCGTCTTGCAAGCGCAACAAGGAGGGGCATGTCGACTCCGTGCCTCATTCTCGGGGAGGGCCGATCGAACCCTCCAGCTCTCAAGGTCCGCAAGGTGGTCCCCAAGAAGAGGAGCTTCCTCCACCACCTTCGATGGCGATGTGCTCATGGAAATTGGCGCAACCGGATGGACCAGACGCGCATCTTGGAGCGGTGCGCGCAATACTTCTTCTCTGTTGCATCGTACCGTCGAGCGGAGGCCACCATGTGCGGCGATCTTGCGACTTTCACGGACTAACCCGCTGGTGTTCTCCAGTTCTCAGGATCCTATGGAAGCTGAGGATTGGCTTCGGACCATTGAGAAGAAGCTTTTGATTGCTCAATGTTCCGAGAGGGAAAAGATTCTTTTGCGACTATCACTTCGATGGGCGGGTAGCATATGGTGGGATAATCTTCTTGCCATTCAGCCTGCTGGACATGTCCCTACTTGGGATGAGTTCGTGGAAGCTTTTCGCGAAGCTCATATTCCTGAAGGGGTCATGATGATCAAGCAACAAGAATTTCTCGCTCTCAAGCAAGGGCGAAAGTCTGTGACCGAATATCTTCATGAGTTCAACTTCCTTGCCAGATATGCCCCTGATGACGTTTCGACTGACCTTCGTCGTCGAAACCGGTTCTTGAATGGGCTATCTGAAGAAGCTGAGATGGTGTGGCTTTGCATGACTTCAGAAATTTCTCTCATTTGGTCAATAAAGCCATTGTGGCCGAGAGTAAGAGCAAGGCATTGGAGGAGTCACGCAAGCGACAGCGGACTTCTCAGTTTATTCCTGGTGGCAGCTCACCAAGGCCTCGTATGTGGTTGTCTAGACCACCACGAGCACCAACTCCATTTTCACCAAGGCCAGCGGTGTTTGCCCCTCGTCCATCTCCTCCCACCAATCAGTCAGGGCCAAGTGGAAATCAGCCCCGTCCTGTTAACAATGTTAACCCAGGGGTTATCTGTTTTCATTGTGGTCGTCCGGGGCATTATGCCAACAAGTGTGTGGCAAAGCAGCAAGGATTGCCTCTGTTCGACCATATCCGCCTCCATGCGCGCCAGCTTCTTCGCAGGCCCCTATCAAAGCGATCCGCTCGATCAGTGGGCATGTGAACGATCATCAACTTTGAAGAAGCGGTGATACACAGTTGTTATGGGTATGCTCCTAGTTAATTTCAGTCCACTCTTTGTTTTATTTGACTCTGGAGTATCTCATTCTTTTGTTAGCAATTATTTTGTTGCTCAACACCGATTAGACATGCATACCCTCCAACCATCTTTTATTATTCAATCACTGGTCGGTCTTTAAAACCGATCGAGATCTCTGTGGGGTCAACATAACAATCCTTGGGTAAAGTTTTAGCAAATCTAATTGTGATTGACTCTAAAGGTTGGGCGTCATTTTGGGTATGGATTGGTTGTCCAAGAACCGAGGTCAAATCAATTGTTCCAGCGGTCTATTTCCATGACCAATGCAGACGGTATTCGAGTTGTTTACCATTCCAAAACAATTGGCTCTCATCTTTGTGCTCACCGAGTTGATACCACTCCTTCTTTGGAGTCGCACCAATTGTCGTGAGTATGTTGATGTTTTCTGAAGACCTTCCCGTTTACCACCGATCGGAAGTGGAGTTTGTTATTGAACTCGTTCCTGGAACTGCTCCGATATCCAAGAGTCCATATCGAATGCCTGTCAATGAGTTGGTTGAAATGAAGAAGCAACTCGGAGAATTGCTCGACAAAGGATTTATTCGACCGAGCTCCTCACCTTGGGGATGCCCGGCAATCTTTGTCAAAAAGAAAGACAACACTTTACGGATGTGTGTCGATTACCGTCCGTTAAATGAGGTCACCATCAAAAACAAATATCCTCTACCTCGAATTGATGATCTTTTTGATCAGTTGGTTGGTGCCCGCGTCTTTTCAAAGATTGATTTGAGATCGGGCTATCATCAAATCAAGGTTAGAACTGAGGACATTCCTAAAACAGCTTTTTCTACTCGTTACGGTTTGTACGAGTATATCTTTGTTATGTCCTTCGGTCGACCAATGCACCGACCTATTTCATGAATCTTATGAATTCGGTGTTCATGGAATTCTTGGATAAGTTTGTTGTCGTGTTCATTGACGACATCCTTATTTATTCCAAGTCCGATAAGGATCATGAACAACATTTGCGACTTGTCTTTGAAACACTTCGTCGGCATCGATTATATGCTAAGTTCAGCAAGTGTGCTTTCGCCGCGGAGGTTGCATTTTTGGGGCATGTGTTATCCGAAGGAGGCATTCTTGTTGATCCAAGCAAGGTACAAGATGTGCTAAATTGGAAGCCTCCCAAAAGTGTCCCGAGATCCAAGTTTTCTTGGACTTGCGGGTTATTACCGTAGGTTCATTGAAAATTTCTCCAAAATTGCTAGACCTCGACTCAACTCTTGCGAAAGAGAAGAAATTTGAATGGTCGACTAAATGTGAAGAGAGTTTTGGCTTCGAGAACCCTCTTGACTAAAGCTCCGTTCTTACTCTTAGGATGTTCTTAAGAGCTTCGACATTTATTGCGATGCATCTCGCCATGGACTTGGCTGTGTGCTTATGCAAGAAGGCCGAGTTGTGGCATATGCATCCCGGCAGTTGCGCCCTCATGAAGTTAATTATCCTACTCATGATTTAGAATTGTCCGCCGTGGTCCATGCATTGAAGATTTGGCGACATTACCTTCTAGGTAATCGTTGTGAGATCTACACTGATCATAAAAGCCTGAAGTACATATTCACTCAATCTGACTTGAATATGAGACAAAGAAGGTGGCTTGAACTGATCAAGGACTACGTCATGGGTATTCATTATCATCTGGTAAAGCCAATGTTGTGGCGGGCGCTTTAAGCAGAAAGTCACAATGCAACTGCATATCTTCTCTACTGCCGAAAAGACTTGTGTGCCGACTTTCGCGCTTAAGTCTTGAATTGGTGGGAGTAGGTTTCCTCATTTGCATACAAGTGGAGCCTACCTTGAATCCCAGATTCTTGAGGCCCAAAACGATGCCGAGGTAGCCGAAATTAAGGAGAACATGAAAGCAGGTAAAGCCCACGAGTTTTCTGAAGATGATCGCGGTATGATTCGGTATCGCAGTCGTTTGGTAGTACCTGCTAATCCCCATCTAAGAAGTCTAATTCTTAGAGAGGCTCATAATTCCAAGTTTTCTTTGCATCCTGGAAGTACCAAGATGTATCAAGATTTAAAGAAAACATTTTGGTGGAGTCAAATGAAGAGGCAAATTGCTCAGTATGTTGCTGAATGTGATATTTGTCAAAGGGTTAAAGCTGAACATCTGAAACTAGCTGGTACCCTTCAGCCTTTGCCTATTCCACAGTGGAAGTGGGAAGAGATCGGTATGGATTTTGTGACCGTCTTCCCAAGACTTCCAAAGGTGCGATGCCATTTGGGTAATCATCGACCGTTTAACTAAAGTGGCCCATTTTATTCGGTCAGACCGATTTCAATGGCAAGCAACTAGCAGAGCTTTATATTGCTAGAATTGTTTGTCTTCATGGTGTTCCTAAGGTCATTGTTTCTGACCGTGGTCCTCAGTGTACTTCCCACTTTTGGAATAGCCTTCATCAGGCTATGGGAACTGAACTCTCTTTCAGTACTGCTTATCATCCTCAAACTAGTGGTCAAACTGAGAGAGTGAATCAAGTAATGGAAGATCTTCTTCGGTCCTATGTGCTATCTTATAGCAAAGACTGGGAGAAATCTTTGCCATATGTGGAATTTTCCTACAATAATAGCTACCAAGCAAGTATTCAAATGTCACCTTTTGAAGCCTTGTATGGGAGAGCTTGTAGGACTCCATTGAATTGGTCTGAGTCTGGTGAAAGATCATTCTATGGTCCAGACTTAGTAAAGGAAGCAGAAGAGCAAGTTCGTCTGATTCGAGATTGTTTGAAAACTGCACAGTCTCGTCAGAAGAGCTATGCTGATCATCGCCGTCGTGAATTGAGCTTTGAGGTGGATGACCATGTCTATCTTAAAGTGTCACCCATGAAGGGTACTCATCGTTTTCAGGTAAAAGGAAAGCTCGCACCTCGTTATATCGGACCCTTCCGAATAATTGCCAAACGAGGAGCTGTAGCTTACCAATTGGAACTACCTGAATCACTCTCAGCAGTGCATGATACTTTTCATGTGTCTCAATTGAAGAAATGCCTTCGTGTTCCTATTGAGGCAACTGCTTATGAGCATCTTGATCTCCAACCTGATCTTTCATATCAAGAACAACCAGTGTGTATCCTCGACACAATGGAACGCAGGACAAGAAATCGCACTGTCAAGTTCTTGAAAATTCAGTGGGCTAATCATTCCGAAGATGAAGCCACTTGGGAGCGCGAAGATCTGATGCAGATTGAGCACCCCCATCTCTTTGTTGTTTAGTACTTTCCTTTGGATCAAGAAAGGAAAGTTTAAACAAAGCAATGTAAACAAAGATGTAATAATAACACTATGTTGTTATGTAAAGTTATTCTTTGTTATCCTTGAAGGAAATCAAGGCAACAGATGTTGAATTTCCTCATAAATCAGTTTCACTTCACTTCTTTCTAATCTTTAACCTGTTCCAAATCTCGGGGACGAGATTTTCTTAAGGGGGGTAGGTTTGTAACAGCCCCAAGTTTATAAACAGTAATAAAATGCTTTATGAACAATGAATGAGGTACTTGTTCATAGCCTTACTGCTCATGTTTACACTTTAGGCGCATGTCACAAGTTAAAACCCTCCTTTGTAGCCAAAACCCTAAAGAACCATTCAAAGTCTTAAAGGAATACAAGATAAAACTTGTATTATGATAGGAAGTATTTTTATTAAAGCCTAGATAAATTATCTTGGCTAAAAATATTTTTTTGTTTGTTGCATTTTTAGAAATTATTTGGGCTTAAAGAAAATTTATTGTCTTTAAATAAATATTTTCAGGAAATAAATATTTATGTACTTTACAAAGTGAAAATGTGGTTTATAAAATTTATCTGGAAAAGTATCATCCCAGTAGCTTACAGTAAAGATTTCATGAATTTACAAATTTATTTGCTATTTTTAAAAGCCCAATCAAACCTTAAAGCTTTTGAATAAGGTTTGGTCAACTAAACCGGTCTAAACCCAAACTCAACACTGTAGCGACTCGGCCTTTTGTGGTTGGGTCCAACCGAATCATTTTGGTCCGGCTCTGTCACGTTCGAACGCGAGCCCGAACTCCACACTTGATATGAGCCGTTGATCTTCAATCGAACGGGTGAGGCTATAACGCCCGCGAGCTGTCCACGTGTGCATTTTAATCTCTGCCGTTGGATCTTGATCTAACGAGCGAGATCATTGTGTGCAATCGGACAACTCCGGAGCCCTTTTCAATCTCCACCGTTCGTTCGAGATCCAACAGCGCATTCCTTTTTGTTTTAAACATAAAGGCGCGCTTTTGTCCGAGCCGTTAGATTCAAATCCTACGACTTTTCCTTTTTACCGCGTGTTATAAAGCCCGCACTCCTCTGGGCCGTTGGATCTTCATCGTGTGGTCCAGATTAGTGTATGCATTCGGACGACTCCGGATCCCCTCACGATCTCAGCCGTCCATTTTTGATCTAACGGCGCCGCTTATTCCAATTTGAAATCAGAGGCGCGCGTTTATGCGGGCCTTTGGATTTCAATCCTACGGCACTCCTTTTTGACCGTGGGCCTTTAAAGCCCAAAATCGGTGGATCGTTGGATTTCAATCGTAAGGTCCATATGAGTGTATGCAATCGGACCATCCGGTTCAACTTTCCATCCCGATCGTGAAAATCAAATCCAGCGGTGTTGCGCCATCACATCTAAAGGAGGTGACGTGTATTCTTTTAGCCGGCGTTGGATTTCAATCCAACGTCCGTTGAAAGTGGATCTCGAGATTCCTTTGAGCCCGCTTTAATCCCGATCGGTAGATCTAGATCGTGCGGTCCATATTAACGTGCACCGATTCAAATCATTTAATCTATCTATTTATCACAGCCGCCATTTCCAATCGGACGGCTGACATTCGTTGAGCTTTTGTGAAGCGCGTCGTGGCGGAGAATGACAATGGGACCCACATGTAAGAGTATGCTTATCTTCTTCCCTCTCTCTCAGCGCGCAAATCTCTCTGTAAACAGAGGAGATGATTTATCCCAAAGTTTTTGCAACTAATTTTTGGGATAATTAGCACTAAATGGACACCTCATCAACTCTAGATCTTTCCCTCTTGCTCTGTAGCTCAACTCCTTTATATATAAACCCTAGCTTTTGAGTCATGACCATTGTTGACCACTCAAGCTCATTTTCTTCCTTGCCGCCCGGTGGGATCGTGCTCTATCCTTTGCTTATCCATCCTTAAGCACTGGTTTTACCTTGCATTAAAGATTTGATATCTTTTGCAGGTTAAATCAGAATTTATCTCTCTGCCGATCAACTTCGAGTTTTTCAGAATCTGGGTATCTTTCCTATACTGGTAAGCTAAAAACCCTAGCTATGATATCTTGAGCATCTTAAGGACCCTAGATGCTCCTGTGAATCATTCTTTTAAGCATCAGTAGCTTCAACTTGCTTCAAACTGAAAAGTTGATATTATATCTTTTCGGTTTTCCATGTCATTTTCAAAACCTAGGTTTCTTCCTGTCAACTTATCATCTTATTTAGGTTTCGACTAGACCCTAGCAGCATGACAAGTTGATCTTTCAATTCTTGTCATCATCTATTTTAACTTCTAGTTGAGATTTGTCTGCTTTCTTTTGTCGGTTTAACAGACAAAATGAATTTCTTCTTAGTGATGTAATCTAACTAGTTAGGGTTAGACTAAGGTTGGTTTGGGATATTAATTACCCTAAAAGATCATGCTAAGTTTTATTTAAGAACTTTTGCATGTTCTATATTACTTTTTCCAAAAAAATTGCAACTTTGTCTGCTTTGACTCTTTTAAAATCAAAAGCCGAACTTTGCACTAAACTCTAGTTTCTGTCTTTTGAAAACAGTAAGCTATATTATGGGTTATTATCACTAATATGGGTAGTTATGGCTTAAGCATACTGTAATCATGCATCTTTCTTCCATTTTGGACTTACTGTCAGATTTGGCATTTATTGGATTTATTTGCTTTCTATAGAATCTGGTTCATTTGAGGTTTTTGAATCTACCTCAGAACAGTCTGAACCTGCAATAGAAGTATACTACTACCAAGGCAAGCATCCTCTTTGCACCATATTGATCCCAAATTTTGTACAATAGCTTTTACAAATCTAGTGATATCTCATGCATGTTATTTTTCAGAAAGTACAAAATGTGATCATTAGTAGTTAGCTATGACCAAACATGATGGATTACCTCAATTGTCACCATACACTTAACCTAGCATAGTAATCTGTATATCATAAGCTATATTTTCGCTTTAGCTTAGACATGCGATCTAGAGATTTTAGAGTTTGACAAGCATATCTTGTCAAACATGGGAATCACAACCGAACTATTGTTATTTTAAACTCTTTGTCTAGTTTCTTTAAATCAGTCTTGTGTTTGAAATTCAAATTGATCTCGGACAAGAGGAAGCTAGTGATGGTGCTTTTGTGCACTAGATTGGGTTTGTGGTGGACTTGTCCAGGTTAATTAAGGACCGAACTCGACTATTCAGTTCAAGTCCCCACGTACTTCCACATGCAAAGTATGGGCGCTTGTTTGGTTAAGTAAAATGTTGAGACTATTGAGTTGGAAACAGAGAGTAAGGATATGTGTATTGACCTTGTATGGCATAGATGCTCTAGTCCGAGGACTGCGTTTATGCCATGTGAGCTTGTATGTCAAGATCGATGTTCTTAGGAGGGTGAGGGTATATGTGCCTCGTCGCATATCGATACCTTAATGGTGCCGATAGCATTCTACTATGGGTAGGGAACCCAATTCGCATTAAATTGTTTGGATCGGCATTCTCGACGCAACATGTGTGCCCCAGTTAGGCGATGCTATCGATCGTTGTTTAAGCGGGATCGGTTCACACATGGGGTCCAACTCAATAGTGTTGGCTTGTTGAAAATACCAAATCTTAGTTTCCCGGCCGGCATACCAAAGGAAGTATGTCATCATTCGGAGGCATCCGAAGGCAACGGGCTAGCTAAGTCATGTGGGTAAAGATGTACACCCTGCAGGTATAAACCGTTCGAATAGCCGTGTCCACTGGTCATGGACGATAACTTGAATTGATGTCACCAGATAGAAGTTTTGATTTTCAAAAATGTGGTTTTGGTTTATTTTCGTTTGCATGAGGAATCATGCATCGCATCTTGTTACTTTTATGTCATTTACTTACTGTTTTAAGCAAAGTTTGATTTATTAAATTGCTTTATCAAAATTTAGCCTTTGTAGGTTAAGATGTATCGCTTATGCAAATTTAAACCTTTATACCTTCTGTTGTAACCTTATGCATGTAAAAACTCTACTCCTTTGACTAGGCTCTAATAACCACTTTCTTTACTTAGTTTGTGTAAGACTTGCTGAGTACCTTCCATTACTCAAGGTGCTATCACCTATTGCTGCAGTGTGAGGACGGTTTCCTTTACGAAGTACCGTTAGCGCCGATCGTGTGGCGCTAACGAGTAACGCTTCTTCTTTCCTCCACGCAATTGCTCGCGGTGGATGAGGCCATTGGTGGACTTTTTCAGTTTATTTTGCTTCATTGTTGAATATGTTGTAGTGACCAAGTCACTCTATATTGTAGTACTAAACCCGAATGTTGTAAACTTATGTTTAATATTGCAAATGTATGACTTGTATGTATATGATGCAATGTTGTTAAAGGATATATATATGCAATGGTCATTGATCCTGGGAACCATTGTGAGATATATATATATCCGGGGATCCTGTTTATTGGAATTGTTACTTGTTGAATTTATACCTTTAGCATGATCTTTAATTGAGGGACAGTATTGTTCCTTCATTAATAATCATGTTACTGTATGAATTTAATTAAGTACATTTCCAATAACGAGAGCCACAAATGTTGGTATCAGAGCATACGTTGCCTGTAGGTTAGAAGTAGCCTGGCCGAAATAATTAGAGAGTTTCCTGATAAAATTATTTTTAAACGGTAATGTATTTTCGAAAGCTTAAGTATGACATCTTTTATTCCTTATCCTCCTTAATGTCACTTCTTGCCCAACTTTCTGTTGGTTTATTTAAAAGTGAATTGTTTCTTATCTTGTCTTTTTGCCTATAGATGAGCGGTTGGTATTTGGTCAAGGAGACTCGAGCTGAAGATGTTGATGGGTTCCCAGCATTACTTCGGGACATGATGTGGCGCTCCAACTTCACCTATCAGCCGGAGTATGCCATTTATCGACGAGATCGAGGACCAGGGATGGAGGAGTACCGTGCCTTCATCAATGTCATCGCTAGGCACGTAGCAGGCAGTGTTCCTTACTGTGTCCAAGCACTTGCCACCTCTGAGGCTATGGCGATTCGGAAGTTGCAAGTAGGATGATGAGCCTTCTTCGTCATGATTTGATGGAATTGTCTCAACCACCCTACGACCACTTCCGAATCAAGGCCCTACCAAGTGAACATGTTTGCTTTGAGATACGCTTTGCGAAGACCTCGGAGTGCGACAATTGGCGAGGATGGTCCGCATCATGGACCAAATCCATCATTTGTCTTGTGAGGGAGCTATGGGAGACTAGGCATCGCCTTAATGAGGCCCAGAGTACCGCTTCTTGAGTCAACATGAACCGCGTTCCTCGTAACGTGCTTTATGGTGACAACGAGACCTCCCCGCCGCTGCCGCACCACCTCTTACCGACTTCCGGTGGCGGGTGCGCGCACTGCTATGGACAAGTGCACCAAGCCCGATGATCGCAGTCGTCCTCGCACTCTGCGATCGCACCTCTGGAGGTCATCACCATCGTTGGGTTCCCGAGGCGACTCATTAGCCCGTTGGATCCTGTGATACCGGTTCCCCTGAGCTCATCTTTTGAATGAGTTTCGTGAACTTTAACCGATCTCTACGCCAAGACTCGACGATGAATCGTGGTTGAGTGGAGGAGGAGAGGCACCAGGGAGGGGGCCGGATCCGGGAAAGGAGAAGTCGCCGGGAAGGGAGATGGCGGTGGCAAGAGAGGAAGGAGGTGGGCTCTTGAAGAGGGCCGACGACCGGGAAGCGTCTTTGGGTGGTGGAGGCGAGGAGCTGGAGATGGGGAAGTTGGGAGGCAGCGGGTAGGAGGAATGGTGGGAAGGAGTGCTTGGAGCTCAAGAGGCGCTCAAAGGCAGAGCGAGGCGGATAGCTCAAGATGAGGCGATGCACACGGGAACTCAGCGCTTGCTCGCGGGAAAAGGGGCGAGTGGGCGGTGAGGCCGCGCCGCACTCATGCAAGCCGAGCGAGTCTTTGAGAGATAGGCACGTGGCGGTGAGTCTGACTTGGTCTCGAGCTTTGGAGAAGAAAGGAGGATGGAGAAGAGATGCCAAGAAGATAAGGCGAACACTGTGGCGATCTGCACGAGGAACGAAACAGCGCGAGAGGCGCTCGTGAGAAATAAGCTGCGTGGGCGGCGAAGGTGAAACCATAAGCGGGTCAAGAACCCGGCGAGGCGGTGTCTTGTTGGCGAGTTGCATGCACGAGCTTGGCGGATACGTAGAAAGATGGCTGCCGGTGGCGATGCACACGGCGATGGCGAGCGGCGGCGTGGCACACATGCGGTGACAACTGGGCGAGCTATCGGCGGCGCGACGACTGCCGCGTGGAGGAAGAATGCGACGATGGGGCCTGAGTAAGTGAGAGGGGAGAGGTGGCTCGGTGCTGGTTCGCCAAACCAGTGGCGAAGTGGTCCGCTCGGAGGAACGATGACGTGGGTTATAATTTGGATTTAGGGTTCACAAAATAAATTCGGAGATTTTAGGTTACGAACAGGTCTTTCACCTAGGTTTACTTTAGTAATATTTACTGAGGCAACATCTTAATCTTTTATAATTTCGGTTTTAGAGTTTTCATTTCTAGGGTTCGCGTCTTTAGGATTTATGTTCTTAGGGTTTTATTTCTCATTACTTGTGCCGGCAAAATAAATGCAAATTGAATAACTCACAAAGATTGCAGCACCAAGCCGAACGACAAATGAACAATCATACAAAAAGTTTAAAAAATCTTGTATTTTTGCATTTGGAAATTTTGGGATGTTACACTTGTTCCATTACACAATCCCTTGTTTGGATCAAGATTGCGGAGAAGGATCACAGGCGATTGATTTTTACTTTGAGGACATGCGGTGGAGACCATTTGGAGTGATGGAGTTTAGAAAGTCAATAGTGGAGTTTAAATTTCGATTACAACTCTCAAGTGAACAATAGGCAACGAACTCTCATAATGAAGTAATCGAACCGGGCTCTTGGCGTGTCCGATTGCAACATATCGACCAACGGTCCATACGATACGCGTAGCTCAATATTAGTGATTCCTACTTGGTGCATCCGAATCCATATAAGACAAGAACTACAATTTATGTACCATTTCTTGATTCCGACTCTTATAAAAAGTATCGTCATCGTATAAGCGTAATAAGAAAACTATAAATTACATCATTAATCAAGAGAAAAAGAAGATATCTTACACGTCCGTGAGTCGGCCCTCCTTTATATAGAACGATCAGAATAATTTGTTTTGCAAATATGAAAAACGGCTATCTATCGATTATATTATTGAAATAAATGCAAAAGAAGTCACCATATTCGCTCTTAAGAGATAGAAATTTCCACATTGATGGAGGAAAAGAGAAAGATTTACACTGTCGATTATGGTGTGTCAGATTATAACAGTGCATGTATGAGGTATGTTACAATTGTATAAGAAATAAAATTGTATTTCAATGATAAGCGTTAGAGTTCTATAATAAGTACAACTCTATTTTTGTGGTGCCCCATGCAGCCATGCTACATCTCTCTTTCCTTTCCCTTTTCTTTTTCCCACTCTTCCTGTGCATGTTTCTTGCGGTACTCAGTCTGAATCCACATGCTTTGCTTTTACAAATTCATGTAGTTTTATTGGGCTTGCATCTTTTCTCATATCCGCATGTGAACATTAATATTTCCCTTCTTTTGCCATGTCGATGCTCTTGTGACACATGCACCGCTGCTCCATTTCAAGCCAAAGCAAGTCATGTTTGCAAGATCCTAGGCAAGAGACACCATTGATTACGATCATCGATATTGTTCTTGGCATAAAAAGATTGCTAGAAGAAGAGCTATCTTGTCTTGTCTTCGCCCAAGTTCCCATGGAGTTTGTTTTGATTCTTCGAGTGACTTTCTTCTCAGGCTTCTTTCTTTCCGCTTCCTCTGCTCTCGCAGTGAATCAAGGGGATCATCATCGTCTTGAATGGTTGTGGACCTGTGGTGATCGAGCCATGAACCAATTGCCCACGATCGGGCAACATGGGAGACACCTCCTGTGCCAGGGTTCGCGCTGATCGCTCAATTCATCAAATATATAGTGGAGCATAAATCTCGGCGTCAAATGATCCGATCTGCATGCGAGGCTCACGATTCGATGATTCTTGCATGGTTTATTTTCTTGTAGAAGACGATGACCTCATTGAGTCAGCTGTGGTGCAACGGCCATGTCGTCATGCGAGCGGACTCACGATCCACCGGAAGCCTGCGCCAAAGGCGCGAGAAGGCGGCGTTTGCGCGCCTATTCGCAGCGCAAGAAGAAAGGCCGGTTGCGTGGTTCCGTTCGCTTCGCCGACTCGCTCGACAAGGACATCTTCTCGGGCTCTTCTTCGCGGCACCGGGGCGGCGGCGGCACCGGAGCGGTGTCGACGGCGGCAAGCCTGGCGGACGCCTGTGGGGAAGACAAGCGCGGCGCGGCGCGCGGTGGCGCCGCCGCGCGACGACCTCATGCCGCCGCCGTCGACCCACGTGTCTGCTCCAGCAGCGAGACGATCGACCTCGCGGATGGCGGCGACAACCCGGCGACTGACGGACCTCGTCCGGGCGGGGGCGGCGCGCGGGCGGAAGGCGCGATGGAGGCGGCGGCGTCGTCGATCTTTGAGCGCGATCGGCTCGAGCATTTGCGGGAGCAACCAGGTGCAGTGCGGCACGCGAGCGAGCCGGCGCGCCACGCCACGTGTCCGACATCGCCCTCGGCGGCGCGGCGGCGGCAACACGTTCCCTCGGCCGTGGGAGCGCAAATGCGAATGCCGGGCGGGGGGCCACGAGGCCACCGTCGCCTCCTCGTTAGGGCGGTCCAACTGCTGCCGGCACCACCACCGAGCCGACGAGCACCAAGAACCGGGCAACAAGCGCAGCGGCGCACACCGAGACTCCAAGAGCCCCAACAGGTACGCCTCCGCATTACACCTCCCAACAATGTCATTAGTTCTCGATTCAATCCTTGCTTTCTTATTAAGAACAAAATGTGATCGGCTATTCAATGCAGGACGCAGAGTCGGAGTCCGCCGCCCTTGCGCGAAAGTCGGAGTCGGGTAGACGGAGAGTCGCGCGCGGGATGCGAGGGATGATGATTGAATGATGATTCAGGAGGTTTGATCCAAAGAACCTGGACCGTTGGATTTGAGTGAGTAAGAGGAAAGAGAGGCTAGAGTTGATCTGGGGCGTTAGTTTCAAAGGTGTGTTTTCTGTGGGTGCAGTTTTTTTGGTGCATGTAGGAGAACTCTTGACTGCGTGGTTGAGGGGTTGGTGTAGCTGTAGGGAAATTTGGTACTGGTGCTTTTATAGTAGAGATGATTTTAGTAGATATGGGTATGTCTACTTAACGAAGCATAAGTCTGAAACTTTTGAAAAGTTCAAAGAGTTCCAGAATGAGGTTGAAAATCAACGTGCCAAGAAAATTAAGGCTCTGCGATCTGATCGTGGTGGCGAGTATTTGAGTCATGAATTTAGCAATCATCCGAAGAGTTGCGGAATTGTTCCACAGCTAACACCGCTCGAGCGCCTCAAAGAAACGGGGTATCCGAGGCGTGTCGGACCTTGTTGGACATGGTTCGATCGATGATGAGCGATCAGTTTACCATTATCCTTTTGGGGTTACGCTCTAGAAACGGCATCTTTCACACTTAATAGGTACCGTCTAAATCCGTAGTTAAGACACCATATGAGATATGGGTAGGAAGAGTCACGAGTTCTCTTTTCTAAAGATTTGGGGATGTGAGGCGTTTGTCAGCGACTACAATCGGACAAGCTCACACCCAAGTCGAGATAAATGCATTTTCGTGGGATATCCGAAGAAACCTTTGGATATTACTTCTACAACCGATGGAGGGCAATGTGTTTGTCGCTCGAAGTGGTGTTTTCCTAGAGAAAGAGTTTCTCAACAGGGAAACAAGTGGAAGAACGGTGCAGCTTGAAGAGGTTCAAGATGAACCAATCAGGGAAGGCTCGACAAATGATGCCCATGTGGCAGAACAAGTTGAGGACCCCATGGCAAAGGAAGCACCACCACCACGAAGGCCGGAAAGGCTCCGCAATGCGCGAGATATGTTATTGTTAGACAATGATGAGCCTACGACCTATGCGGAAGCAATGATGGACCCACACTCTGAGAAATGGCATAGTGCCATGAGATCCGAGATAGCATCCATGGGAGACAATCAAGTTTGGAATTTGGTTGACCCTCCTGATGGTGTTAAAACCATAGAGTGCAAATGGATCTATAAAAAGAAGATTGATATGGATGGAAATGTTCATATCCATAAAGTTCGACTTGTCGCAAAGGTTTCGGCAAGTTCAAGGAGTTGACTACGATGAGACTTTCTACTTTGTAGCGATGCTTAAATCAATCTGAGATCATTCTAGCTATTCTTTGCATATTTCGACTATGA